>JBBDGP010001706.1:600000-1157500 GCA_037952835.1 Lithobates septentrionalis | reverse complement strand
CCTTTTAGGGTATTGTGAGATAGTGACTGGTTAATCAGACTAGTGGCATCATGAAGATGTCGCTTCAATCCAGGGTTAGCTGTGACCAATGTGGGATAGCAGACATGGTCGGGTCGGCTCCAGGTTCCTGCGAAAAGAAGGTTGTGAAGTTAAAACGAGATAGCGTGTCGGCCGAAGTGTTACATTTGCCGGGGATATGGACACAGAAGACATTAAATTGGTGCTGTAGTGAGAGTTGCACCAGCCTGCGTAGGAAGGACATGATGGCCAAGGACTTGGAGCGACCTTTATTTATAATAGAGGCTGTGGCTTGATTATCTGTGGAAAATGTCACTGTTTGTCCTACCCAGTTGTTGCCCCAGACCTGGGCTGCTGCAACAATGGGGTAGATCTCAAACATCGAGGAGGATTGACTGAACCCGGGGATCGAGAGTATTTCTGGTGGCCATGGTGCTGCAAACCAGTGGTGGCCAAAAATAGCTGCAAAGCCTGTGGAGGCTGCGGCGTCCGTGATTATTTGAGGTGAAGTGGGAGACGCTGATGGAATAAACATTGAAATGCCATTCCAATTTGTTAGAAAATCGTCCCACATGGCTAGGTCAGCTACGGCTGCCTTGTCTAGTTTAAATATTTGGTCAGGGTCTTGTACCTGGGAAAGGAACACCAGGAGACGTGAGACAAAGGATCGCCCTTGAGGGATGATCCTTATGGCAAAGTTAAGCATGCCAAGGAGGGATTGTAGTTGCTTTTTTGTGCAGCCTTGCGTATTAGTAAACGTGTGGATGACTGTCCTGATGCGGGTCAATTTGTCGGGAGGCAGGCTAGCTTGCATGGTGTGAGTGTTGAGTATGATACCCAAGAAAGTGACGATCTGTGCCGGGCCTTCCACCTTCTTATCCGCTAAAGGCACGTTAAGATTGTGGAAGATTATTCTTAGGCTGTTTAGATCAACTGGGGGCTCGTTAGGTTTCTCTATGAGTAGGAAGTCGTCTAAGTAGTGAATCACTTTCTGACAGGACGCATGTTGTGAGAGAATCCAGGAAAGGGACTGAGCAAAAGTGTCAAATAGCCAAGGGCTGCTTTTGGAGCCGAACGTTAATTTGGTGGCGAAATAGTATAGGCCTTTCCATTTGATTCCGTGCCATCGCCATAGGTACGGATCAATTGGCAACAATTTGAATGCGTCCGAGATGTCTGCTTTAGACAACCAGGCGCCTGCTCCTGCGAAAATGATAGATTGAATAGCTGAGTCTACCGATGAATATTTAAGTGAAAACTCTTCTGAAGGTATTAGGGAATTTAAACTGGGTATGTGGGAACAATGAGGCGCAGACAAATCATGAACTAAACGGAGTTTATTTGAAAACTTGCCCTTCACAAGCCCGATAGGGCTGACTCTCCATACAGAAAAAGGTGATTGTGTAAAGGGACCGATTATATATCCCCGGTCTAGTTCTGTTTGCAGCAGGGTGGTGATGGCTTCCTCGTCGGTAGCGGCTGAAAGCAGGTTTTTGCACTCGTGAGTTGTGTTTGGGAGTGTGATAAGTCCGGTGTGAAAGCCTGTCGTGAATCCCCGGATGAGAAAGGCTGCCAGTGAAGGTGTTGGGTGTGAGGTGAGGTAAAACACGAGCCATCCGACGTGCACTCGGCTTAGTCATTCGGGTTTAGGCTGTTTCACAGCGCAGGCGTACCTGGGGTGAGCTTTGTGGCATGTGAGACAGACATGAAGTAGTTTGCAGTGGGGGAAGTTACAACCCCCGAAGTTGAAGTTATTGCATATGGCTGCTCCCCCTAGTGCATGGACGGGTCATGCTAATCTGTCTGCCTGAGCCGGCTGAGTAAATGCCGTTGAGTTACGAGTGACACTGGAAAAGGAGGGAAGGTTGGGGGGGCGTCTGCCACCTGACTCGGAGCACCAGTTAGCCATATGGGTGGACGACTGGCAGTTAGTACAGAGTGGGGAACGTAGGCCAGCGAAATGGCGACAGAACAGCTCTGTATCAATGGTACTCCAGTTGGTAGTTGCCTGAAACTGGGAAAGTCTGGCTGCTGCTTTTGCTGAAAATGACCTGTGATAGTCATAAAACGAACACCCCCCATATTTATAACCTAGATCTACTATTGCGTGTAAGTATAGGTCCAGCTCCTCTCTCCTGTTGGGGTTGATCGTGCATAGCACGTCTCTGAACATGCCAAATGCTAGCACGAACTCCGCAACATTGAGTTTGCGGGTAAGCCTATGGTCTTTGGCCTTTAGGACGACGGAAACGTCTCCCCACGAATAGGACTTGTTTTCAGCCGGGTCGTGTACTGCGATGAGGAGGGATGCTAAGTTAATGTCCTTCCCATCCATGATGTCCTTCCTGATGCCTGCTGGGACGAGATGTGCGGGGAGGACGTAGGTACAGATGTCGGGCGTACCTGTAAGGAGAGGCATGGGGGTGGCGGTGGTTACTGTAGACGGTGAGGGTGCAGCTTGATGTACCTCCAGGGTTCCCACTCTTGTCTGGACATCGGTGACTGCTGCCGATAGTGTGGTCACCAAGGAGTGCAGCTGAGTGATTGCTGATGAGATTGACTGTAGTGACGCCTGGGTGCCTGATTGGGCTGCCGCTGGCGGAGAAAACAGCAACCTGAAAAGCTCAGCTTTCCTAGCAGTCGCAGGGTAGGGTATACCCCTGCGCCGTAGTTCAGCTGTAAGCTTGGGGATGGTCCAAGCTCTGAGAGACTGTAAGTCGTCGTTTGCTGAGCCTGCCCCAGGTGACGACGGGGTGGAGGCGAAGTCCTCGCTGTCGGCCTGCGACATGGCGTCCGCTAAGATAGGGGGGAAATGCGTATGTTTTAGACAAGTTTAAAAGGTAGAAGGGGATAGATTTTCGGGTAGATGAAAGCAAAAAGGGGGGGGGGGACCCTTTGAATTACGCACCTGCCTTGAAGCCCTACTGACCTGAAAAAGGGGGAAGGGATAGAGAAATCGATGAGTAGCTGTGTTGCTACTGGAGATGAGTGGCTGTATGAAGCCATTTCGTAAATGTTTGCAGTGATTACAAGGCGAAAGAGTTTTTTTTTTTTGCAGAAATTTGATTATGTAGGAAAAAACGGTGCGCAGCATTGGTAAAAATAGATGGTGTGAGTTGTGTGTTTATGGTATTTGTTGTGAGAGATCCGAATCGTTGAGCCGGTGCTACGACTGGACTCGGATTGGATGGTGGGGTTTGTGGTGCCGAGGATCCTGAATCATTGAGCCGGTATGCGACTGGACTGGGATCGGTCAGTGAAAGTTGGATTGGCGAGAATCCGAATCGTTGAGCCAGTGCTACGACTGGATTCGGAATGGACGGTGGGGTTTTTGTTGTGCCGAGGATCTTGAATCATTGCGCCGGTATGCAACTGGACTGGGATCGGTTGGATGAAAGAAGCACAGTGTTGGTGAGTGCTTGTATATGCTGAGGATCCGAATCATTGGGCCGCTGTTGCGACTGGACTCGGATCGGTCGGATGAAAGAAGCACACTGTTGGTGAGTGCTTGTGTATGCTGAAGATCCGAATCATTGGGCCGCTGTTGCGACTGGACTCGGATCGGTCGGATGAAAGAAGCACACTGTTGGTGAGTGCTTGTGTATGCTGAAGATCCGAATCATTGGGCCGCTGTTGCGACTGGACTCGGATCGGTGGGATGAAAGAAGCACACTGTTGGTGAGTGCTTGTGTATGCTAAAGATCTGAATCATTGAGCCGCTTTTGCGACTGGACTCAGATCGGTCGGATAAAAGAAGCATATTGTAGGTGAGTGCTTGTATGCTGAAGATCCGAATCATTGAGTCGCTGTTGCGATTGGACTCGGATCGGTGGGATGAAAGAAGCACACTGTTGGTGAGTGCTTGTGTATGCTAAAGATCTGAATCATTGAGCCGCTTTTGCGACTGGACTCAGATCGGTCGGATAAAAGAAGCATATTGTAGGTGAGTGCTTGTATGCTGAAGATCCGAATCATTGAGTCGCTGTTGCGATTGGACTCGGATCGGTGGGATGAAAGAAGCACACTGTTGGTGAGTGCTTGTGTATGCTAAAGATCTGAATCATTGAGCCGCTTTTGCGACTGGACTCGGACCGGTCAGATGAAAGTAGCACACTGTTGGTGAGTGCTTGTGTATGCTGAAGATCCGAATCATTGAGCCGCTGTTGCGACTGGACTCGGACCGGTCAGATGAAAGTAGCACACTGTTGGTGAGTGCTTGTGTATGCTGAAGATCCGAATCATTGAGCCGCTGTTGCGACTGGACTCGGATCAGTCGGATGAAAGGAGCACACTGTTGGTGAGTGCTTGTGTATGCTAAAGATCTGAATCATTTGAGCCGCTTTTGCGACTGGACTCAGATCGGTCGGTTAAAAGAAGCATATTGTAGGTGAGTGCTTGTGTATGCTAAAGATCTGAATCATTGAGCCGCTGTTGCGACTGGACTCGGACCGGTCAGATGAAAGAAGCACACTGTTGATGAGTGCTTGTGTATGCTGAAGATCCGAATCATTGAGCCGCTGTTGCGACTTGACTCGGATCGGTCGGATGAAAGGAGCACACTGTTGGTGAGTGCTTGTGTATGCTGAAGATCTGAATCATTAAGCCGCTGTTGCGACTGGACTCGGATCGGTCGAATAAAGAAGCATATTGTAGGTGAATGCTTGTGTATGCTGAAGATCCGAATCATTGAGTCGCTGTTGCGACTGGACTTGGACCGGTCGGATAAAGAGGCACTGTTGTTGAGTGCTTGTGTATGCTGAGGATGCGAATTGTTGAGCCGCTGTTGCGACTGGACTCGGATCGGTCGGATGAAAGAAGCGCACTGTTGGTGAGTGCTTGTGGAGGTGTAGAGTCAGTTTTAGATGACAGTGGGGGTTTTTCGTAAAAAGGTGTATGGTTTAGTAGTGGGGGGGGAGGGAGTGATGTGTGGAACAAGGTTTCGGGACTTGTGGGCGGCTTGTCCCGTGCGTGGCTCCGTATGGATAAGGTAACAATACGTTCTATAAACTGTAACAATACCTCCTACCTGCGACAGTGCAACGATGTGCAATGATCGAAAATCAGGGACTGCGAACGGGGAACAGCGACACTGGAACTCGAGAGTAGGAACTTGCAAACATGCGGTGATTTTTTCGAAAAGTCGGCCCGGTGACGTAGTACCGCGCACTGGAACCGACACAGATTGGTTAAATACCCTCCAGGCTCCTCCCATAACTTCAGGCCAGTAAACAGGCCTTCCTATATATATATATATATATATATATATATATATATATATATATATATATATATATATATATATATATATATATATATATATATATATTCTATTGCTTTATTATTTTCTATTCTATCTTATTGTTTTTTTTAGAAAAACGTTTTCTATTTTTTTCGAATTCGATTCGAATTTGTTTTCGAATTCGATTCGAATTCGATTCGAATATGTTTTCGAATTCGATTCGAATATGTTTTCGAATTCGATTCGAATATGTTTTCGAATTCGATTCGAATATGTTTTCAAATTCGTTCGTTTTTTTCGGATTTGTTTAAATTCTTTACTTTTGTAATTCGGAAATTCGGATGCATCTGAATTTCCGAATAATGAAAAATTCGTCCGAATTTCGATTCGGAACGAAACATAATGCACATGCCTAATGGTGATTCTGCCACACCTCTCTCCTCCACCCCCTCCTCTTCTTCTTCCTCTATGGCCTCTTCCTCTGCAGATTTCTCCTCGGAACCAGCAGTGCTCCGTAGGCATTCAAGAGGCTATGCAAGCACTCAGGCAAAAAGATGCCATGCGGTGCTTGAGTTGGTCTGCCTAGGGGACAGGAGCCACACTGAGGCAGAGATTCTGTCAGCTCTGCAGGGGCAGACTCAGAGGTGGTTGACGCCATGCCAGCTTCAGCCAGGAATGGTTGTATGCAACAATGGCACCAACCTCCTCTCCACCCTCAGACAGGGACACTTGACCCATGTTCGCTGTTTGGCTCACGTCCTTAATTTGGTGGTGCAGCGGTTCTTGTGCAGGTACCCGGACTTACGGGATCTCCTGAGGCAGGCCAGGAAAGTCTGCGGTCATATAATGCAAGTGCTCGGCTGGTTGACCTTCAAAACGAATGCAACCTGCCCAAGAACCATCTCATTTGTGACATGCCCACCAGGTGGATCTCAACATTGGCAATGCTGCAGCGGCTGCACACGCAGCAGAGGGCCATCAATGAGTACCTGTGTGCATATGGCACCAGGAAAGGGTCAGGGGAGCTTGCCTTTTTTTCGCCAAGTGGCTACTGATCAAGAACGCATGAACTGTCCTGTCACCATTTGAGGAGGCCACGAGGATGGTGAGCAGTGACAGTGCATGCATCAGTGATACTGTCCCTCTTGTCTTCCTGTTGGAGCATACGCTTCTTGGAATAATGGACAGGGCACTTGAGGCAGAACAGAGGGAGGAAGAGGAGGACTTCCTCACCTCTCAAGGCCCCCTTTATCCAGACAGTATTTCTGCGGGCCAGCCAATCACACAGGAAGAGGAGGAGGAGGATGAGGAATGTGTCAGCATCGAGGTGGAGCCTAGCACTCAGCATCAGCAGCAGTCTTCAAGGAATCGTTTTCCGTTCCCAGAAACCCCTGGCTGGGAGGAGGTGGCTGTGGATCATGTCATCCTTAGTGACCCAGAGGACTTCGGATTGTATGCCTCATCAAACCTTCGCCGCAACCGAAAATCCACTGGGTTACTGGGTCTTGAGGATGGATCACTGGCCAGAGCTTGCACAATATGCAATTTAGGTACTGGCCTGTCCTGCATCCAGCGTTCTTTCTGAACGCACATTCAGTGCTGCTGGAGGCTTTGTAACCAATCACAAAATGTGCCTGTCCACAGACTCAGTTGATCGGCTCACCTTCATAAAAATGAATCAGTCTTGGATCACCATCTACCAAGCACCTGATGCTGATGTAACCGATTAATTTTTTTATGAATGTGAGATCCCTTGAAGACTGCCTATGCTGAGTGATTATCCTGTTATGCTGAGTGACTATCCTATTCCTCCTCAATGTTCATGTTGATAGCTTCTAAGAACATTTTTGTTTCAGGGCACCACCACCAGTGCCTAAGGCCCAATTTTTCTGTCCCTGTTCAACAGGGGCGTGTAATTACAATTTTTTGCTGTAATATTTCACACCAGGGTTCGTTCCTGCGCTCAACTAGAGTATCTGTGAGGGGTTGCAGTGTTGTGGCACCACCACCAGTGCCTAAGGCCCATTTGTTTGCCCCTGTTTAACAGGAGCGTGTAATTACAATTTTTGCTGTAATATTTTGCAGCAGGGCTTGTTCTTGCGCTCAACTAGAGTATCTGTGAGGGGTTGCAGTGTTGTGGCACCACCACCAGTTCCTAAGGCCCAATTTTTCTGCCCCTGTTTAACAGGGGCACGTAATTACAATTTTTGCTGTAATATTTCACAGCAGGGCTTGTTCCTGCACTCAACAACAGAATCTGTGAGGGGTTACAGTGTTGTGGCACCACCACCACTGCCTAAGGGCCAATTTTTCTGCCCCTGTTTAACAGGGGCGTGTAATTACAATTTTTGATCTACATTTCACAGCAGGGCCCATTCCTGCGCCCACCAAGAGTAACTGTGAGGGCTTACAGTGTTGTGGCACCACCAGCACACCACCACCAAAGGCCCAATTTTTCTGCCCCTGTTCAACAGAGGCATGTAATTACAATTCTTGATATAATATTTCACAGCAGGGCCCGTTCCAGCCCCCACCAAGAGTAACTGTGAGGGCCTTCAGTGTTCTGGTACCACCAACACCTAAGGCCCAATTTTCTGCAAAGTAAATAGGGCAGGCCGTATAATATATACAGGCGGTCCCCTACTTTCAAACATCCGATTTACAAACAACTTCTACTTATAAACGGAGGGAGACAACAGGAAGTGAGAGGAAATCTACCCCTAGGAAGGGAAATTCTCTCCTGTAAGAGTTAATATGGGAAAAAGGTGTCTCCACTGATGCTTAATCACCAATCCTTGTTTCCCTAATAACCCAAAATTTTCTAAATCCAATTGTCATTGGGACAGAAAGTGAGGTGAAATCTTCTGAACAGGGGCACAGACAGCAAAACAAATGTTACAGGGGTGATAACCTTTCCCTATGTTTTCCAAAAGCTTAAAAATTCATTTTTTTTGGCTGGAGCTACACTTACAAAATGTACCTGTTCCAAATTACAAACAGATTCAACTTAAGAACAAACCTACAGTCCCTGTCTTGTTTGGACCGCCTGTATACTGCTGTTCAGAGTATATAGGGCCTGGGGGCCCCACGCCCTTTCTTTTTTTAATTTGGGTGCGGGGTTCCCCATTAATATCCATGCAAGACCCAAAGGGCCTGGTAATGGGCTGGGGGAGTACCCATGCCGTTTTTCTCAATAATTTTCATCCATATTGCCGGGACTCGACATTACATTACAGCCGCAAGCAGTTTTAAAGGAATATTTTACTTTTATTTTTTTACTTTAAGCAATATTAAAATCACTGCTCCCAAAAAAACGGCCGTTTTTAAAACTTTGTTTGCATTGATACATGTCCCCTGGGGCAGGACCTGGGTCCCCAAACACTTTTTAGGACAATAACTTGCATATTAGCCTTTAAAATTCACACTTTTCATTTTTCACGTTTGGGTCCCATAGACTTTAACGGTGTTCGAATGTTCGCGCAAATGTTTGGTCTGTTCACATGTTCTGCCGCGAACCGAACCGGGGAGTGTTAGGCTCATCCCTATTCAGAACTCTGAGGCCATCTATCTGATGCTAAAACCGTGGGGGAGTGCTCAAGAATTATAGTTTTTTAGTGCAAGAACTTGGAAGAATCTTCTGCCATTACTGACATGTTTCAAGGATTCAACCCTTTCATCAGATGGAGCATTCCCCTCCAGCTGTCCAATTTTGTGCTTCTTTGAATTCTCCAGAGACAATACAGCCTTATGAACATATGATAGGCTTGATTAAAATGTGACATTTTTTATCATATGTTTATTATATTTTTTTTATTATATGTTTAATAAATGTTCCGCTGTGCATTCCAGTGTTCCTTTGTTTTGGTTTCTGGATGCCTTGCTATATTTCAATATCAGATAGCCAAAGTATTGGCAGTAGAGGGCGCATTACTGGGTGGGTGCGTTCCTATCTATATATAGTATAGTGTACATTAGGAATGTACCATACATATTTAGACTTTCATCTTTTATACATACAGTACATACTTACAAGCAAGATATATATATATATATATATATATATATATATATATATATATATATACAGCATGTATTGTACATGATGGAAGCCATATGTGCTCATCAATATACTGGCTCTGTTTTCTGCCTCTCAGTGATAAACAATAGTTAAGCTTTTCTGCGCCTTATCCAATGCAAATTTATAAGTAGACTGATTATGTTTAACACTTTCCTCCCTCAAGACAGAGTGATTGCTTACATTTAAAGAACCTTGATTTAAATCATCCTGATCCTAATTTTAAATGACTGTATATAAGTAGTACTGTATGTTATATGAATAAGGGCAAGTCTTTCTAATATATAAATTATAAATAAAAATTTTAAAAAATCTGAAAGACAGTTTGATTATACTGTTCCTAATTTGGGCTACATAAATTCTGCAAGGATTTGTTGACAGTATGGAATACAGTTGAGACTATCTAACTCCTCTTCCTTCATTAAACATCCTCCATATAAGAGCCATCTGCTAAAACATTGTGCGTCTGGTGGCTCTCAATCCCAGCTGTCTCCTTGTCTCCTGATCATGTTATCATTAAGTCATAATGATCACATGCAGACTATAGGATTCATTGATGAAATAAGCTTTCAGTCTGCAGATTGGACTGCGGATACATTCAAAGCCTGAAGATGACAGTGTTTACATGTTTAATGCTGGAATTGTCAAATACAATTGCTATATTACAAATAAACACATTTTTGCTCATTTGGCAGCCCAAAAAAAAACATTTTTTTTTAAGCCTTATATCATATGTTCTAAAAATTTAAATAATTTAGGTATGCAAATTAGTTATACATACAGGTCAAGTTAAAAAAAAGTATGGCAATCCTGCTAAATTTGGCCTGGGCAGCTAGGCCTTAATTACAAGGTTAAAGAAAGTAACAATATGGTGAATAGCAAAACTGTTACTTTATTTCTGCTTTTCTTACCCTGCTCCCTTCACCTGTGATTCCTTACCATGATTCCTAATATTAGTCTGAAGCTTCTCCAGAAATAAATGCACTGCATGCCTTTTATTTTTTTTTAATGGGAGGATTCTTGGCAATACAAATAAATAACTGAGACATCCTCCTTCCTCATCTAACAGACACTTATTTATCAGTTTATTATATTACACTAGGAAAGAAAATAGAAAATCTATACAGCCTGAGAGCTAGTCTATCAATTTCCACTGTGCAGTTGCTTTAGAACTTCAGTTATAGCCAGCTTGGTTTTTTTCTTTGTGCTGCATACTGATGGCATTCCAAGGCAATAAGCTAACAGCAGGAAAGCAAAGCAATATACAGAATATGATAAAAGGGACAAGAAGACATCAACAGTTCTTAATATTAATATTAAAAGAAGTAACAAAAACCTTGTCTGTTTTTTATCGTGGTTTTTGTCCCTGATAGGGAGAGTCACCATCTCTATTTGTCTTGATGACCAATATTATAGGGCCAGAAGATGATGGGAAATACAATATTTTGGAGTTGTCACAAGAACAGAATATGAGGGGAAATCTTATTTGGAAAACCAAGAGGGGATGCCCTCAACCTCCCTCAACATAGGGGGGGTGGGTGCTTTGCTTTGCTCTGCGCCCCTCCACCCCAAAGCACCTTGTCACCATGTTGATGGGGACAAGGGCCTCTTCCTGGCAACCCTGGCCGGTGGTTGTCAGGGTCTGTTGGCGAGGGGGCTTATGGGAATCTGGAGGCCCCCTTTAACAAAGGGGCCCCTAGATCCCCCCATTGGGTTTCGGGTACATTCCTTCCCATTCACCAAAGAAAGTGTCACAAGAGACAGTTTTTGACAATTCCTTTATTAAAAAAGAAAAAAAAAGTTACCCGCGATGTACATCCACTGTCAATCATGCCACCCGTCGGACCCGGAAAATAGAAAAACTAAAAAAACTCTGCCTCCATGAGAGGCCTCCCGACGACTGCTGTCTGTTCGATTTGACAGCTCTTATATAGGCAAGGGCGGGGCCACCCTCTGATGTAACCGGGTGACCCTGACCCCCTCTGACATCATATGACGTCAAAAGGGGACGGGGTCACTCGGTTACATCACCAGATGGCCTCGCCCTTGCCTATATAACAGCTGTCAAAGCCAAGAGACAACCTAGGGATGAGCTTTCTGTTTAGGTCGAACATTGGCTGTTCGTCTGTTCATCAAAAACCGAACATTATGGGCCGTTCGTACCAAATTCGAGCAGCGCGTAACAGCCCATAATGCACTCTGGGAACGCAGTGCATTGCTGTATTATGATTGGCCAGAGCATGCACCATGACCTGCATGCTTTGGCCAATCACAGCGCCCTCAGCTAAGAGAGCCATAATTGGGCAAAGGCAGGGTGCCTTTGGCCAATCATGGCTCAGGGGGACTAAGTCCATGCCCCACACTATATAAGGCTGCCTGCATGTCGGCCTCGTGTAGTGTGTCGTTGGCGTGGATGGAGAGAGAGTGTCATTTAGATTGAGCAGGCAGGCAGATTGTTCAGTTAGCTGCAGTGTATTTAATATATATATATATACATATATATATATATATATATATATATATATATATATATATATATATATATATACAGTGGCT
This sequence comes from Lithobates septentrionalis, assembly GCA_037952835.1. Taxonomy (NCBI): domain Eukaryota; kingdom Metazoa; phylum Chordata; class Amphibia; order Anura; family Ranidae; genus Lithobates; species Lithobates septentrionalis. The sequence goes on along the minus strand of JBBDGP010001706.1, from coordinate 1,145,612 downwards.
TGCGAAAGTATTCGGCCCCCTTGAACTTTTCAACCTTTTGCCACATTTCAGGCTTCAAACATAAAGATATAAAATTTTATTTTTTTGTGAAGAATCACCAACAAGTGGGACACAATTGTGAAGTGGAACGAAATCTATTGGATATTTTAAACTTTTTTAACAATTAAAAAACTGAAAAGTGGTGCGTGCAAAATTATTCGGCCCCTTTACTTTCAGTGCAGAAAACTCACTCCAGAAGTTCAGCGAGGATCTCTGAATGATCCAATGTTGTCCTAAATGACTGATGGTGATAAATTGAATCCACCTGTGTGTAATCAAGTCTCTGTATAAATGCACCTGCTCTGTGATAGTCTCAGGGTTCTGTTGAAAGCGCAGAGAGCATCATGAAGACTAATGCCGCGTACACACGGTCGGACTTTTCGTCTACAAAAGTCCAACGGACGCTGACGGACTAAAGCTGGCTGGTAATCCGATCGTGTGTGGGCTTCTCCGGACTTTCAACATACTTTTTTAGCCTCAAATCCGACGTACTTTAGATTTGAAACATGCTTCAAATCTTTACTTCGTAACTACGACGGACCCCGAAATCCGCTCGTCTGTGTGCTAGTCCGACGGACAAAAAGCCACGCTAGGGCACCTATTGGCTACTGGCTATGAACTTCCTTATTTTAGTCCGGTGTACGTCATCACGTAAGAATTCGACGGACTTTTGTGTGATCGTGTGTAGGCAAGTCTGTTCGTTAGAAAGTCCGCCGCAAGTCCGTCGAAAGTCCGCCGAAAGTCTGCTGGAAGTCTGTCGGACAGGCTGTCTGACTTTTGTAGACGAAAAGTCCGACCGTGTGTACGCGGCATAAGGAACACACCAGGCAGGTCCGTAATACTGTTGTGGAGAAGTTTAAAGCCAGATTTGGATACAAAAAGATTTCCCAAGCTTTAAACATCCCAAGGAGCACTGTGCAAGCGATCATTTTGAAATGGAAGGAGTATCAGACCACTGCAAATCTACCAAGACCTGGCTGTCCCTCTAAACTTTCAGCTCAGACAAGGAGAAGACTGATCAGAGATGCAGCCAAGAGGCCCATGATCACTCTGGATGAACTGCAGAGAACTACAGCTGAGGTGGGAGAGTCTGTCCATAGGACAACAATCAGTCGTACACTGCACAAATCTGGCCTTTATGGAAGAGTGGCAAGAAGAAAGCCATTTCTCAAAGATATCCATAAAAAGTCTTGTCTAAAGTTTGCCACAAGCCACCTGGGAGACACACCAAACATGTGGAAGAAGGTGCTCTGGTCCGATGAAACCAAAATCAAACTTTTTGGCCACAATGCAAAACGATATGTTTGTCGTAAAAGCAACACAGCTCATCACACTCAACAAACCATCCCCACTGTCAAACATGGTGGTGGCAGCATCATGGTTTGGGCCTGCTTTTCTTCAGCAGGGACAGGGAAGATGGTTAAAATTGAGGGGAAGATGGATGCAGCCAAATACAGGACCATTCTGGATGAAAACCTGTTGGAGTCTGCAAAAGACCTGAAACTGGGACGGAGATTTATCTTCCAACAAGACAATGATCCCAAACATACAGCAAAATCTACAAAGGAATGGTTCACAAATAAACGTATCCAGGTGTTAGAATGGCCAAGTCAAAGTCCAGACCTGAATCCAATCGAGAATCTGTGGAAAGAGCTGAAAACTGCTGTTCACAAACGCTCTCCATCCAACCTCACTGAGCTCGAGCTGTTTTGCAAGGAAGAATGGGCAAGAATTTCAGTCTCTCGATGTGCAAAACTGATAGAGACATACTCCAAGCGACTTGCAGCTGTAATCGCAGCAAAAGGTGGCTCTACAAAGTATTAACGCAAGGGGGCCGAATAATTTTGCACGCCCCACTTTTCATTTTTTTATTAGTTAAAAAAGTTTCAAAAATCCAAAAGATTTCGTTCCACTTCACAATTGTGTCCCACTTGTTGGTGATTCTTCACAAAAAATAAAAATTTTATATCTTTATGTTTGAAGCCTGAAATGTGGCAAAAGGTTGAAAAGTTCAAGGGGGCCGAATACTTTCGCAAGCCACTGTATATATATATATATATATATATATATATATATATACAGTCAGTCTTGTATATATATATATATATATATATATATATATATATATATATCCACTGTATCCAGTTTAGCTAGATCTGACTGCAGTCCATTCCTGGTGTACTGTTTCTAATATACTTCAGGCAGGCAGATGATTCAGTTAGTTGCAGTGTATTTAATATATTTATATATAAAGTCAGCCTCGTTTTTATATATATATATATATATATATATATATATATATATATATATCTACTGTATCCAGTTTAGCTACATCTGACTGCAGGCCGTTCCTGGTGTACTGTTTCTAATATACTTCAGGCAGTAAGGTGTCTGTCTATATGCAGTCAGATATAGCTAAACTGGATACAGTGGATTTATATATATATATATATATATATATATATATATATATATATATATATATATATTTATACAGTCAGGTCCATAAATATTGGGATATCGACACAATTCTAATCTTTTTGGCTCTACACACCACCACAATGGATTTGAAATGAAACAAACAAGATGTGCTTTAACTGCAGACTTTCAGCTTTAATTTGAGGGTATTTACATTCAAATCAGGTGAACAGTGTAGGAATTACAACAGTTTGCATATGTGCCTCCCACATTTTAAGGGACCGAAAGTAATGGGAGCTGCTCAGCTGTTCCATGGCCAGGTGTGTGTTATTCCCTCATTATCCCATTTACAAGGAGCAGATAAAAGGTCCAGAGTTCATTTCAAGTGTGCTATTTGCATTTGGAATCTGTTGCTGTCAACTCTCAATATGAGAACCAAAGAGCTGTCACTAACAGTGAAGCAAGCCATCATTAGACTAAAAAAACAAAACAAACCCATCAGAGAGATGGCAAAAACATTAGGTGTGGCCAAATCAACTGTTTGGAACATCATTACAAAGAAAGAATGCACTGGTGAGCTCAGCAACACCAAAAGACCCGGAAGACCACGGAAAACAACTGTGGTGGATGACAGAAGAATTCTTTCCCTGGTGAAGAAAACACCCTTCACAACAGTTGGCCAAATCAAGAACACTCTCCAGAAGGTAGGTGTATGTGTGTCAAAGTCAACAATCAAGAGAAGACTTCACCAGACTGAATACAGTGGGTTCACCACAAGATGTAAACCATTGGTAAGCCTCAAAAACAGGAAGGCCAGATTAGAGTTTGCCAAACAACATCTAAAAAAGCCTTCACAGTTCTGGAACAACATCCTATGGACAGATGAGACCAAGATCAACTTGTACCAGAGTGATGGGAAGAGAAGAGTATGGAGAAGGAAAGAAACTGCTCATGATCCAAAGCATACCACCTCATCAGTGAAGCATGGTGGTGGTAGTGTCATGGCGTGGGCATGTATGGCTGCCAATGGAACTGGTTCTCTTGTATTTATTGATGATGTGACTGTTGACAAAAGCAGCAGGATGAATTCTGAAGTGTTTCAGGCAATATTATCTGCTCATATTCAGAAAAATGCTTCAGAACTCATTGGACGGCGCTTCACAGTGCAGATGGACAATGACCCGAAGCATACTGCGAAAGCAACCAAAGAGTTTTTTAAGGGAAAGAAGTGGAATATTATGCAATGGCCAAGTCAATCACCTGACCTGAATTCAATTGAGCATTTATTTCACTTGCTGAAGACAAAACTGAAGGGAAAATGCCCCAAGAACAAGCAGGAACTGAAGACAGTTGCAGTAGAGGCCTGACAGAGCATCACCAGGGATGAAACCCAGCGTCTGGTGATGTCTATGCGTTCCAGACTTCAGGCTGTAATTGACTGCAAAGGATTTGCAACCAAGTATTAAAAAGTGAAAATTTGATGGATGATTGTTAATCTGTCCCATTACTTTTGGTCCCTTAAAAAGTGGGAGGCACATATACAAACTGTTGTAATTCCTACACCGTTTACCTGATTTGGATGTACAGTGGGGACGGAAAGTATTCAGACCCCCTTAAATTTTTCAATCTTTGTTATATTGCACCCATTTGCTAAAATCATTTAAGTTCATTTTTTTTCCTCATTAATGTACACACAGGACCCCATATTGGCAGAAAAACACAGAATTGTTAACATTTTTGCAGATTTATTAAAAAGAATAACTGAAATATCACATGGTCCTAAGTATTCAGACCCTTTGCTGTGACACTCATATATTTAACTCAGGTGCTGTCCATTTCTTCTGATCATCCTTGAGATGGTTCTACACCTTCATTTGAGTCCAGTTGTGTTTGATTATACTGATTGGACTTGATTAGGAAAGCAACACACCTGTCTATATAAGACCTTACAGCTCACAGTGCATGTCAGAGCAAATGAGAATCATAAGGTCAAAGGAACTGCTTGAAGAGCTCAGAGACAGAATTGTGGCAAGGCGCAGATCTGGCCAAGGTTACAAAAATATTTCTGCTGCACTTAAGGTTCCTAAGAGCACAGTGGCCTCCATAATCCTTAAATGGAAGATGTTTGGGACGACCAGAACCCTTCCTAGAGCTGTCCGTCCGGCCAAACTGAGCTATCGGGGGAGAAGAGCCTTGGTGAGAGAGGTAAAGAAGAACCCAAAGATCACTGTGGCTAAGCTCCAGAGATGCAGTCGAGAGATGGGAGAAAGTTGTAGAAAGTCAACCATCACTGCAGCCCTCCACCAGTCGGGGCTTTATGGCAGAGTGGCCCGACGGAAGCCTCTCTTCAGTGCAAGACACATGGAAGCCCGCATGGAGTTTGCTAAAAAAACACCTGAAGGACTCCAAGATGGTGAGAAAAGAGATTCTTTGGTCTGATGAGACCAAGATAGAACTTTTTGGCCTAAATTCTAAGTGGTATGTGTGGAGAAAACCAGGCACTGCTCATCACCTGTCCAATACAGTCCCAACAGTGAAGCATGGTGGTGGCAGCATCATGCTGTGGGGGTGTTTTTCAGCTGCAGGGACAGGACAACTGGTTGCAATTGAGGGAAAGATGAATGCGGCCAAGTACAGGGATATCCTGGGGGAAAACCTTCTCCAGAGTGCTCAGGACCTCAGACTGGGCCGAAGGTTTACCTTCCAACAAGACAATGACCCTAAGCACACAGCTAAAATAACGAAGGAGTGGCTTCACAACAACTCCGTGACTGTTCTTGAATGGCCCAGCCAGAGCCCTGACTTAAACCCAATTGAGCATCTCTGGAGAGACCTAAAAATGGCTGTCCACCAATGTTTACCATCCAACCTGACAGAACTGGTGCAGTTAAAGCACATCTTCTTTGTTTCATTTCAAATCCATTGTGGTGGTGTATAGAGCCAAAAAGATTAGAATTGTGTCGATGTCCCAATATTTATGGACCCAACTGTATATATATATATATATATATATATATATATATATATATATATATATATATATATATATATATATATATCCACTGCATACAGTTTAGCTATATCTCACTGCAGGCCGTTCCTGGTGTACTGTTTCTAATAATCTTCAGGCAGGCAGGTGATTCAGTTAGCTGCAGTGTATTTAATATATATATATATATATATATAAATACAACTCCCGTATATATACCCGTATATATTGTGGCAGAGCAAGGCTCTGTCCCTATGAAAATGGGGTTAAAGTGGACACAGAGTCTGCATATTGGCTGAGTGCAGAGCTACAGAGTAAGTTTGAAATGGAGAAAGCTGCTCTGGCAGTTTTCTCCAGGTTTTGCTAGTTCCTTCTGGGGCTCTGTAGTTTGGAGATCCTTCAGAGTCTTGGGTGGGACGGGATCTCCAACCCTGTGTCCGGGTCTTGTGGACAGCCAGCAGGGTGTGTGCCCAGGTGCACACAGCCCATATAACGAGGGACTGGTGAGAGAGTGGAGGAAGGTGAAGTTGGAGCAGTGGCTGCTAGTAAGTGTCTCTGTGTGAGAATAGATGCTGTGTGCGTTGAAGGGCTTCAAAGCTGTGTGCGTCCAAGGAGCCAGATGCTGTGTGCGTTGAAGGGCTTCAAAGCTGTGTGCGTCCAGGGAGCCAGAAGCTGTGTGCATTGAAGGGCTGTAAAGCTGTGTGCGTCCAAGGAGCCAGAAGCTGTGTGCATTGAAGCTCTTGAAACTGTGTGTGACCAAGGAGCCTAAGACTGTGTGCATCCAAGCAGCTTGTTTGAGGGGCCTGTTCCCTATAGCAGCATTACTGCTGAAGAGTAGCCAGGTGGGCTAGCATTTTCATTTGGATTTTGTGTGTTTAATTGAAGCTTGGACCCCTGCGTGGGATTCCTGGATGGACTTTTGTTTTGTTTTTTCCTTTAATAAACGTGGGCTACCAGGCCCTTAACTATAAATGCCTCTCTGATGTGGACTCACTGCACCAAAACGCATCTATCCACTTGAGCTGAACAATCCCCAATGTCACAATATATATATATATATATATATATATAAATCATATATATATATATATATATATATATATATATATAAATCCACTGTATCCAGTTTAGCTATATCTGACTGCAGGCCGTTCCTGGTGTACTGTTTCTAATATACTTCAGGCAGTGTACACAGTATACAGTGCTGTGCACCCATAGTGAAGTTGCTCATACTTTTCTGGTGGTCAATACAGTACACCCATAGTTGTTACTAAACTTCTGTTGGTGTACACAGTACAGTGCACCCCTAGTGCAGTTGCTACTACTTTCATGGTAGTGTACACAATACATACAGTGCACCCATAGTTGTTATTGAACTTCTGTTGGTGTGCACAGTACCGTGCACCCCTAGTGCAGTTGCTACTACTTTCCTGGTGGTGTACACAATACATACAGTGCACCCATAGTTGTTATTACACTTCTGTTGGTGTACACAGTACCGTGCACCCCTAGTGCAGTTGCTACTACTTTCCTGTTGGTGTACACAGTACACAATACAGTGTAGTGTTTTTTTGCTAAACAAAATTTACAGCATGTCTGGAAGGCCACCAGGGAGAGGTAGACACTCACAGGCCACTAAAAGAGGGCAAGCAGGCTCTGTTTCTACAGTCGACAGTGCTGGTCATGGACACGGTGCTTCCTCAGCACATGGCCGCGGGGCAAGCTTGTCCTTTTTTCCTGCAGCTGGCCGTGTTATTGGGTAACAACATGCAGAAGAGTTTTTTTTTTTAAAGGTTAACTTTTATTATTTTTTTATAAGCAAAAACAATATTGGTTACACAGACGTGCAATCACATCAAGCATTGCTTTAGTCATATTACAATACGGTGAACAGGTATATAGGTTTGCATTACACATCAGTATAAATCGTCCTACATCATATTTTGTTGCAGTTAGGGGAAATTGTACACAGTTGCTACAGTATAGTATTTCTACATATCGCGTATAGCTTGTCAATCAGGTGCTATAGCGCTCTCTGAGTTTACCCATGAGTTCCACATTTTGAAGAATATTTTGGGACATCCTCCAGCTTCATATGTTAGCTTATATAGTGGTATGGCGTGATTGATAAGGGTGAGCCAGAACTTTATAGTTGGAGTAGAGTGGGATTTCCAGTGCATAGTTATTGTTTTTTTGGCATAAAACAGCACAATCCTTAAAAAGGACTGTGTGGTCTTGGATAAGCCTTCATCATCAATGTAGCCCAATAGACATCTAAGAGGATTACAAATGTTTGGTATGTTAGCTACAGAGCTGATGAATGCCGTGACCAGAACTGTCTTATCGGAGCACACTCCCACATTAAATGAAAGAATGTACCCTCAGCTGCACCGCATCTTAAGCACAGCGGATCTGGCAATTTTTTAATTTAAATAGTAATTTGGGTGTGAAGTACGCTCTATACAATAGCTTTGTCTGGATCACCCTATCTCAAGAGGAGATGACCGAGGGGACCTGCAAGGGAAGAATCTCCCCCCATATCTCCTCCGTCAACTCAGGTATATCTGCACGCCATGTGTGCTCAACCTTCTCTAATCTGGTAGTGGTGGAATGAAGCAGAGTTTTATAATACGATGAAATTAATTTATCGTGAGAGGGATCAGTCAGCAAGAGTTCAAGCCTGGAGGATTTCATCTCTATATTTCTTAGCCCAAATTGTGCAGCTGCCGTGTGTCTTATATGCAGGTATTGGAAGTAGGCTGTCCTTGGGAGCCCAAAATCTCTCTGGAATTCTACAAAGGATCTGAACGTGTTACCCGTAAATAAGTGTGATATTGTTTTCACCCCTTTTTTGGACCAATATCCTCCGTCAGTTCTCTGATTAAATTCTGGTAGGGAAGGGTTTCCCCAGAGTGGGGCATTGGGAGAATAAACAGCTTGAGTGCTGGTTGGAATTAATTTGGAAATTTTAAAAATCTGCAGGGTCATAGATAAGATATTTACGCCCTCCCTCCCTCTAAGTGACATGCGATGTATTAGATTTTGGAGAGATTCGTATGAGGTGAGAATGGCCGCCTCAAGTGCAGTAGCTGCATTGTTGGCCTCCGGAAAGAACCACCAGTGAGCATGCGTCAATTGCGAGGCTATGTAGTACGTTTGGAGGCATGGCAGTGCCAGACCCCCTTCCAAAATGGGTAATTGTAAAGTATGTTTCGCAATCTTCACCACCCCTCCTTTCCATAGAAAGTTGATAATTATGGAGTCTATTTCTTTAAATTTAGCTTTGGTAATATAAATTGGGGAATTACTCAGGATATAAAGGAATCTCGGGAGGTAGATCATCTTGAAAACATTGATTCTTCCTAATAACGTGAGAGGAAGAGTATTCCATGTTTTCAGGGTGGATTTTAATCTAGTGATAAGAGGGTCTAGGTTAATCTTAGTATATGAGGAGATAGGGTGTGCGATCAGAACCCCTAGATATCGAAAGGTAGTTACTATTTGTAATGGACATGCCGGGGGTAATATTATTTGTGATTCCCGGTCAATCTGAAACAAAAGAGATTTATCCCAATTGACCTGGAATCCTGAAAAGTGACCAAAACGCTGGATAATCTCCCACAAGACTGGGAGAGACGACTGGAGGTCCTCCAGATATATCAACATATCATCTGCAAATAGGGAGACTTTTTCTTCTAGACCCCCAGTCGTCAGTCCCTTAATCTCCCCACTGGATCCCACCAACGCGGCCAAAGGTTCTATTGCCAGTGCAAATAGGAGTGGTGACAACGGGCATCCCTGCCTTGTTCCTCTCTTTATTGGGAAAGCGGCTGATATAGACATATTAACCCTTAATATAGCTATGGGTGTAGAATAGAGAAGCTGTTCCCATTTTATGAAGACACTGCCAAACCCAAATTTGGCCAGGACTTCAAACAAATATGGCCGAGTCATTCGATTCGACTGAGTCGAAGGCCTTGTGAGCGTCCAACGACAAAACCGCTCGAGCACTGTCATGTGATATCTGTAAGTTGGTATATAATCTTCGCAGGTTTATAGAGGTTGAACGTCCAGGCATAAATCCTGTTTGGTCTGCCCCTATAATGGATGTGATTACTACGTTTAAGCGCCTGACAAGTACTTTAGCCAGAATTTTAACGTCTGAGTTGATAAGCGAAATTGGCCGGTATGATTCACATAAAAGGTGGTCTTTGTGGGGCTTGGGAATTAGAACTATCAGTGCTTCTGACATGGATGGTGGTAACTGACCTGTTCTAAGGGCATAGTTGTACATCCGTAAAAGATGTGGAACTAATAGATCCCGGAATTCCATGTACCACTCGATAGGGAATCCATCAAGGCCCGGGGTCTTGTGTCTGGCAAAAGATTGTATTGCTTCCTCTATTTCTTCCGTCGTTAACAGAGCGTCAAGCTCATCAGTCTGACTCCTCGTCAATCTCGGAAGTGAAACTTCTGATAAATAGTCATCCAATTCTACTATTGTATAGTGAGCTCTGGTGGCGTACAGAGCGGAGTAGAAGGTAACAAACTCCTTCATAATATCTTCACTCTGCTCAACCATCATGCCCGTTTGGGTTTTTATTCTGGGAATGTTACAGGGTTGATAATCAGGCTTGGCCAGATATGCTAATAGGCGGCTATTTTTATCCCCAAATTCAAATATACATTGATTTTGGTATAGTACTTTTTTCTGTGTACGTTCTAGGAGTACCAGGTCCAGTTCTCTAGCCTTATGTCGCCAGACAGCATGTGTGTCAGTATTGGGGTGTGTAGAATATTCTGTTTCCGCTATTCTAAGTTCTCCCTCTGCGTCCATTAACCTGGACTGCGACACCTTGCGGGCCCACCCAATGGCAGCTGCAAAAGAGCCACGGGCAGTGGCCTTGAAGGCATCCCAGACCACCGGGACGTCTGCGCTGCGTTTGTTGATTACCCAGTATGATTTCATATCTGCCATACTTTGATCTAATACAGCTTGGTCTGCCAACCATAACGGGCTCAGCCTCCACACCCGATATGAGGAAGATGTATTCAGGGCTAGGTCCACCATTAAAGGCGAATGGTCAGACAGAGCCCTGGGTAGATATTTAATTCTGGTAATAAGACTGAGTAAATCAGATGATACCAGACATAGATCAATTCTTGATAGAGTATTATGAGTGTCAGACTGACATGAGTATTCCCTTATATTCGCATGTTTCCAACTCCAGGCCTCCACCAAATCAAATTGGACCAGAAAGGATCCTAGAGGAGTTGGGGGCAATGTAGTGCATCGAAATCTATCCATAGAATTATCTAAGATTGTGTTGTAATCCCCTGCAATTAATAAAGGGCCTTCAGCAATTTCAAGTATCGTTCCCATCACCTTTTCAAAAAAATTTTTGGTGAAAGGCGGTGGGACATACACATTTGTCACAGTGTAAGGTTTACCCATTAGTTCCATTACCAGGATCACAAAAGAGCCATTGAGATCTAGTTTTATACGTTTGATGGAGATTGGTGCCGATTTGGCAATAAGAATAGATGTCCCGCGGGCGTAGGAGGAGTAAGTAGAGTGTAAGGCGTATGCTATTTTAGCTCTTTTAAGGGCCATCAGAGCCCTGGAGATGGGTTTCCTGGAGAAGGATTACATGCGGTTTATATTGTGATAAATAATCAAACATTATTGAGCGTTTTACCTTAGAATTAAGCCCCCTAACATTCCATGATACCAGACGTAAAGTATTCATTCTTGAATATAAGATATGAGTTTGCACGACCACCCATCCGAATAGTCCAGAGCCCACCAAGTCATGGGGACCCGATCCTCCCGATAGGCGGTGGTGCAATCTGAAAAACATTTATTCAAAAGTAGAAAAGATAATAATAATAATAATAAAGTGCTTTTTGACGTATATACCTGAACATCTTGATAGCCTGGAGGGCCTACAGACCTGTGAACCAATATTATGAAGTAACATTTGTGTAGCCAGAACAATGGCGACACTTGAAACATTCCCCAACCCCCCCAACCTACCCTAACCCTCCCGGCTCCCATACCCAAACTCATGAGAGCTTTGATCCCTTAACTGGAACTGTAAAGTAGGGGGTATCTAAACCAGTCCCGTGGTCAACAAGCTTTAGGTAGCACGAACAAGGGTGGTTGTGAACACAAGCCACCACCCATGTTCGCTCCTTGGACTAAATAAGTAAGTAATAGCCCGGTCTTAATGCAATGTCATCCTGTGTAGCAGAAGTGAGTTTCTGATTTGGCTTGCGTTGCAATAATGATGATGATTAGCCAGACAGGATGACATCAGTGATTTTTCTTTCAGGCCTCAGTAGGATCTTCAGTCTTCCTGTAATCTGATGATTGCATAAAGGAAAAATGCTCTGTTCTTAGTATAGGGTCCTATTTTGCTCCGTCGATATTACATGGCAGCAGTTTAAGAATGTTAGCAAATGGAGAGTTCTGCTAGTATCTATGCGGTGAAGTAGGGTATATGTTCAGCGAGGTGGGGATCTCCGTTGCTGATTTCTCTGGTCGGATGGACCCAATGTGTCTGCCCAGTGAGCTGCTTCTTTCGGATCTGTGAAAAAGTGGGCCTTACCCTGATGGATAACACGTAGGCACGCCGGGTACAGCATACTATAAGGCAATTGTAAGTCACGTAGGCGCCTTTTAATCGCCAAAAAGGTGGCTCGTTGCTTTTGCGTGGCTACTGAAAAATCAGGGAAGATGGTTATGCCATTACCATTAAAGAGTATGTTCCCTTTTTCTCTGGCTGCCCTGATGATGGCCTCTCTATCTCTGAAATATAGTAGCTTAATAAGCATAGCCCGGACTTCCGGTTCCGGCGCCGCATGGAGTAGCTGCACCTCCTCACAGCTCCCGCACTGAGGACACTAAATCGGCCTACAAAACCTGCTCAGAAGCCAAATAACACCCTCGGCCACCTTGGGCACATACACCCGCTATATGGACCGATTCGTGGAGGTCCGCGGCTCCCGCTCCAACACGGCCCTGACGGCTCCGCCGGCCCAGCCGCAAATCGAGGCCCCAGCTTCAGCCTACACAGAAGCCCACACAGGCGCGCAGCAGGCGGCGGAGATGGAAGTAAGTGGAAGCACAGCTCCACACACATCCCTTCAGGCATCCCCTGCTCAGCCACACTCTCAAGCCTCCTCTCCTCAAGCACCCCTCTCTCAGGCCTTCCCCATGTCAGCCACATCTCCACAGCACTCCGGGGACCATAAAACAGAGCGCATTGCACAGGCAGTGGCAGCCCTCCTGTCCCCCATGATAACTGCATCAGTGGAAAAGGCTGTAAATGCGGGATGAAACAGATAAAGGCCCAGCTAGGAGAAAATAACACTAGGCTAAACGAGCTAGAACATCGCCAATCAAGCATGGAAGAAGAGATTTACCTAGCTCAAGCCACGGAACAAGCACAAGACAAGACAAATCAATACATAATCCAAAAAATTGACGATTTGGAAAACAAATCCAGAAGGAGCAACCTGCAATTCGTGGGGATACCCGAATCTCTCCAAGCATCTGCCTTAACGTACTTTTGCTCTCAACGCATCCCCGAGGCGCTAGGCCTAACAGGATCCTGCACGATGGAACGCGCTCACAGGATGGGGTCGTATAGTGAAGAACGCAAGAACCCTCGGCCCATCATAGCCAAATATCTAAACTATTCTGATAAAGCTCTAATCCTCCAAAAATTCAGACAAACCCGCTTGCTTCAAATTGACGGGGTGAGGGTCCTGATTTTTGCTGACTACTCCATCGAAGTCTCAAAGAAACGCAAGGTCTTTCAACAGATATGCTCTGAACTCTTTAAACAACAAATCAAATTCACCCTAGCCTTCCCGGCTACCCTACGCCTCAAGACACCCAGCGGGGACCAGCTTTCCTTCTAGGAACCCTCAGAAGCAGAAGCCTACATGCGGTCTTTGTTCCCCAACGCTCAACAGCACACCCCTTCAAAAGGCACTCCAATCAACCGCTCCCTGGATCAACGAAGCCCGTGCAAAGACTCTCCCAAGCGCTTCAGATCCTCGGTTTCGGACCAGCATCGCTATACTCCTCGCTGAACAGAAACCTGCATCCTACCTCTCTGGTCTCAAAAAAAAAAAATTTTGGACAGTAGATCTCTCTGTCCACCCTCAGGTTCCTCCTATCTTCTTTTGCACAACAACACGTAATGTATAATGTTTTTATATACAGTTGTTTTTCAATTTTCTAGGTTTTATCTTAGTAAGTTACTTCTCTGAATATGTTCTTTTACCTCCTCCTGGCCTCACTGTGTACGGCTAACTGTGCCCCTCCCCCCTCTGCCCCAAAACTATGACCCCTTGGTGCCTACACAAACACCTGTCTCACCTCCAAGGGCTCTCTGGGGATATACTGTAACTGTCCCGATATGGGAGTTGACCTACACAGTGACTCCATGCGGAAAAGTTTCCATGTTTAATTGTGACGCTCTCCTTTATGTTGCTCCCCCTATATGTTATGCCCCCTCCCCCTCTTCCCTCTCTCCCCCAAGGCCCCTACCAAATCAAGTGCACTTTTACTCTAATTCACCTCCCATATAACAACATCATGCCCCCGGACACAGCTGGTACATTAACATTCCACCCACACAATGTTAAACCAAAACTATCAGCACATACCCCCTTTCAACCCCCCTAATATGAAAATAATCTCATGGAATGTAAAGGGTCTCATTCTCCCCCCAAAAGAGAATGAAAATCCTAAGGCATCTCAAACGGCTCAAAGCCGATATAGCACTACTACAGGAATCACACTTATCAGCCCCAGACTTTCATCGCATGAAGAAGCTCTGGGTAGGCACTGTTCTAGGCTCAGAGGCAGCAGGACGTAAAGCTGGCGTTCTCCTACTTATACACAAAAACCTCCCTTTCACAGTCCTGTCTGCGAAAAACGACACCCAGGGCTGTCTACTCACGGCTCATGTCAAAATAGGTTCCAAAGAGCTAGTAATAACTAATGTTTACGCCCCCAATAACCCAGGCAGACAATTTTACACTGAACTAGCCAGTTGGCTACTGGACAACACGCATCTCCCCCATTTGATCGGAAGAGATTTTAATGACACTCTCCATCAGTTAGATGACAGGTCCTCTCCAAAAGGTCCAAAACAGGGCACTAACCCCCCAGCCCCCTCCCTTCTGGCCAGCACCATGGACTCCATCCACCTCCAGGATTTATGGCGCCTCTCCCACCCGGCAGACAGGGAATTCACATTCTACTCCAATCCACACAAAATATTTACTAGGATAGACTATCTCTTTTGGCTCTGACAACCTTCTCCCTTTCCTCCAGAACTCCACTATCCACGACATAACCATTTCTGACCACGCCCCTATAGAGGTGACACTAGACAACCTAGACTTACCCCCACACCCCAATATATGGCGATTCCCATCCTACCTGCATAATAACACTGACTTTCAACATTACATTTCTGACGCATGGGCTGAATACTCCTCTAACAACACCCCACACATACACAACCCCAACCTATTTTGGGACGCTGGTAAAGCATTCCTAAGGTACCGTATCATATCCTATGCAACCTCCTTTAAACGTAGCACCCTAACTAAATATAAAGAGGCCAGCTCTCGCCTACATCAGGCACAACGAGAACTGTACACTAAAGACTCCCCAGCTGCACGCTCTGAATGGCAGGTAGCAAAAAGAGAATTTGACACTTGGGTAAACACCCTTGAAAAAACCAAGAAGGCCTATTTAGATGCTACAGTTCATAAGTTTGGAAACAAAGCAGGAAAACTCCTATCCAGACTTTGCAAAGGTCCATACCGCCCCACCCACATCACATCTCTACGTGATAATACAGGCGCCCTCCACGCCACTCCACTTCCAATTAACAAAGTCATGCAAAAATTCTACTCTACTCTTTATGCCTCAGATCCCATAGATACACAAAAAGCACGAGCTTTTCTCAAATAAATAACTTTACCCAAAATCTCTCCATCACAACTAGAAACCCTTAATGCACCTATCACTCTCCCTGAACTCTCGACAACCATCCGCAACCTAACTCTATCCAAGGCCCCAGGCCCAGATGGTTTCACCAGTGAATTTTACAAAACCCTACAACCCCTCCTAGAACCCACTCTTCTCCAAGTATATCAGCACATAAGGACAGGAGGTACATACCTACAATCGGGGAACCAGGCCATTATAAAACTGTTGGCAAAAAAGGGCAAAGACCCCCAGGAACCGGGTTCCTACAGGCCCATATCACTTCTCAACCTAGATGTGAAAATCCTCTCAAAAATCGTTGCCACTAGGCTAGCAGATATTATGCCCTCTCTAATCCACCCCGCCCAATCAGGTTTTATTAAAGGAAGAACTGCCACCCTCAACATCCGCAAAGTCATGCTGGCCCTCGAACATGCACTTCATCACCCGAACACTGATCATGCCATTATCACGTTAGACGCGGAAAAAGCCTTTGATAACATCAGTTTCAACTGGTTATCCATGACAATGACGGCGATGGGCTTCACTGGTCCCTTCCACCATCTTATTATCGCCATGTACACAGCTCCAACAGCAAGGTTAGTGGTAGCAGGTCTTCTATCAGAAGAACTCCGCCTCCATAAGGGCACACACCAAGGTTGCCCCCTATCCCCGCTCCTCTTCAATATCGCACTAGAACCACTCTCCAGATATCTAACATTAATAGCACCCCTACATGGCATAAAGATAGGCACACATGACCTACGTACCTCCCTATTTGCAGATGACGTCCTCATATTCTCAGCCAACCCTGCTTCAGATATGCTAACCATAAAAAATGTATTCGATGAATTTCGCTTGTGCTCTGGTCTTCGTATTAACTACAGCAAAAGCGAAATTCTACCCATCGGCTCTCACTCCACACCAAAATGGACCCAGCAATCAATTTTCCCTGTTGCTAAATCTCATATCACCTACTTGGGAATAAAAATAGGAAAACTCCCCTCTTCACTATACCACCTCAACTACCCTCCTTTATTGTCAAAAATAACTCAGGAACTAAATACCTGGATGGATCTGCCCCTCTCGCTTTTGGGAAGATGTCACTTAGTGAAAATGGTCAGTTTTGCATGACTACTATACCCAATGCAAACTATCCCACTACTTCTCCATCATAAAGATGTGACTTCACTCAATAATTCTATATCTAAATTCCTATGGCAAAACAAATGACCACGTATAGCTCTCAAAAAACTATATCTTCCCAGACGCGAAGGGGGCATCAGTCTCCCTCATATCAGAATTTATAACATAGCATGTTTGTTTAGAACTAGTCTAGACTGGATAACGCAGTCCTCTCGTTACTCAAATTTCTCTCTGGAATCTGACATCCTTACTCACTAGTAGCCCTCCTACACTCCAGATGGAAGTCTGTCCCCCTTCCCTACCAACATAATCTCCTATTAAGGGATACAGCAGTGGCATGGAGAGAAGCACGGAAAATACTCAAGATATCCCCCTTTGTGTCGGTATACCTCCCGATTCAAGGAAATCCGGTCTTTCCGCCGGGTTTAGAGCACAAATCTTTCAAAACATGGGAACAGAAAGGTCTAACAAAATTCTCCCTCCTCTGTAACATACGGACGGGTCATCCACTACCCTTTGCCAGTATTGCAGAAACCTTCTCTCTACCCTCAACACATAACTTCTACTATGGTCAATGCACCAGTTTTTTAAGGGAGGCGTGCAAACAAGTCGATAAAAGGTTTCAAACAAACGTCACAGACCAAATGATCTCAAATAATTCATACAAAATTTCAGACATATACAAACCTCTCCTCAACAAGTCTTCTTTACCTCTCTCATCATCATCAATTAAAAACTGGAACAAAGACTTCCCTGATCCAAACCTAGTGGAAAAAATCTTGCAAGGGCTCAATGCTGTACAAAAGTTAACACCCAACGAAATATGGAGAGAAACACAACTGAAAATAGCCCACAGAGCATATATGCCTTTCCTATCATCAAAAACGGACAAAAGCAAAGCCTTCTGCCCATTATGTAACCATCAGAAACCATCCCTAGCTCATCGTTTTTGGGACTGCTCTTACATATCCACATTCTGGGAACAAGTTCTTGCCTACATATTTGAAGTGACCCTAATTAAACTACCCAAGGATCCTTTGCTTCTTATTTTCGGCCACTGGGACCCAATACTACTGTCATGGTCCAAAACCGCTAACATCAGTGCTGGACCCACAAAGATCTCGAAAGATGCCACCTCACACAAAGGGTGGTCCTTGACTTGCCTCTTAATCGCAAGAAGAACCATCTTGAAAAACTGGATTTCACCTGTATGCCCCAATATCACCCAGGTCAAACGAGATCTCATGCATTTATTAATCAAAGACCGCCTAAACACGGATTTCAAACAGAAAAACTCCTCAGAACACTTCCACTCCAAATGGCACGCCTTTATGCTCTCATCTCTCTCACAGGAGGAAATAACAAATTTCAGCCTATCCTCCTTCCCCTACTACGACTCCTCTCATCGGATGCCATCTCAAGAGAACAACCGGAACCCTACTCTAATCTCCGACACCAGCCAGCTCAATGTCAATGGGACAAAATAAACTTGGACAATCATATACTGCACTATACCCTACCAACTCTCTTACTTTAATTAGGTGCCCCCCCCACTCACCTACCTACCATCCCCCCCCCCGGTTTTGTTCTCTTCAATTCAATAATCAATTATTGAAATGATACGATCTGATAAAACGTGTTTATTCAGCCATCCTATATGGGTAAATACACTGGAAACCTTCCCTTATTTAGACCTAAGTTTGTACCAAAGTACTCCTTCATTTGTTGCCTCTGTACATGCCACAAAATCTGACTGTACACAATACTATATTGTTAATGTATTTTTTGAAAATCAAATAAAAACTTTTTGAAAAAAATAAATAAATAAGCATAGCCCGTGGAGGCGCCCCAGGAGGTAAGGGGCGAAGTGGGACTCTGTGCGCTCTTTCAATGGCAAACATTTTGGAGAACACGTTGGCACCAAAAGTGGATGTCAGCCATTGCTCCATAAACTGTTCTGGAGCTTTACCTTTCCGAGCCCTCTGGAAAGCCTAGGAAGCGGAGATTGTTACGTCTCAAACGATCTTCCATATCTGTGATTTTGTCAGATGTGTATTCTTGGGCCTGACGCAGCTCCCTGACTGATCCCTGTAAGGGACGTGTGTCATCCCGCAAATCTCCTATCCGCTGCTCTGCATTTTGCACTCTGTGTCTCAGATTTTGCACATCATGCTTGAGAAATGACAGGTCTGTCTTGATGGAGTCCATCTGAGTGGTCAGAGAGGCATGGCTGTGTTGTATAGCCTCCATTATTTGAGAGAGGGATGGCTCTGAAGGCCTAGGGCTGCATCAGCAGTGGGATGGGATGCTGGGTCAGTGTCCCCTAAAGTGGAGAGCAGCAGGGGGTATTCAGGGCTGCAGGAGGGGGCTCGCTGTAACTCACCCTTCCCCTGATGTTGCTTGGCCGGCAGAGAGGTGGATGGATGGCTGTGCTTCAGAGCATGAGGCCGGCCGGCGTCATTTTGCTGCTGCTGAGACGCCGGCGTCGGTGGATCAAATCCCGGGGCTTCCTCCATGGCTAGGCCGTATTTCACCATCGCGGGTTGCTCTTAGGAGTCTCAGGGGTCTTTGGAGGCTGAGGATGGTGTTGGATGGCGACCGGGCTAGCAGGATGATGACAGGATTGAAGCGGCACGGACGGAGCTCAGGCTTCTCACGTCCTCACATCCCGGAAGTTGGCCACGCCCCCCACATGCAGAAGAGTTGGTAAGATGGATAACAAAGCTGTCCTCATCCTCCTCATCCTCCGTCACCCAGGCTCAGAATAGTTTGCCTGCCAATGCAGCTGACAAAGAGGCCTATTCCATCGACTCCATGTCAACAGTCACTCCTTCCCTAGCCCCACCATCATGCATGGAGTAGTCCCCCGAACTATTCAACCACAGTGTCAGGCACATGCTGCAGGAGGATGCGCAGCGATTTGAAGGCTCCGATGATGGTACCCAGGTTGAGGAAGAGAGTAACATCAGCCTAGGGAGAGGGGGTGCCCAAGAAGGTCAAGAAACTGGAAGTCATGTTCCCCCAGCTGCAGCATACTGCCAAGTTTGCTCCAGTGACGAGGAGGGAGGGGATGATGAGGTCACTCACTCAACTTGGGTGCCTGATAGAAGAGAGGAAGAGAAGGAGGCACATCTCCAATGAGGTAGGATGCCCTCCAGGGGGCAGCTTAAGGGCAGCCACCTTATTGCATCACACCGCAGAGCTAAGCAGGTGCAGGGCGCTGCTGACTCCCGGCATATTTTGAAAAGTTCTTTGGTGTGGGTCTTTTTTGATATGTATGAAGCAGATTGCTCCATTGCTGTTTGCAACATATGTCTGAAGCGTATCAAGCGTGGCAAAAACAGCAGCCGCTTGGGCACCAAATGCTTGACCAGACATATGACGACCTCCCATGCAATCCGTTGGCAACAGCACTTTAAAGCCCCACATCAAAGAACAAGGCAGACCTCTCCTTGCTCCTCATCAGCTGGGATCTCCAACCCCACTATACCTCCAGTCCTCTCAGAAATCTGCACTGAGAGGAATGAAGGTATAGAAATAGGTGTCCCAAGTACTTGCAGCTAATCTGCTAGTGGTACACCAACATCCGATTTTAGCAGGCACATTTCCCTACCCCAGTTGCTAAACCGTCGAAAGAAATTCGGTCCCAGCCATCCACATGCTCAGCATCTGAATGCTAGCTTGGAAAAAGTAATTTTAGCCGGGATCAACCACAAAATTATATTAATTAATTGAAAGTGGGCAGATATTCATCCAAAAATTAGTACAAAATTAATGGGTGCAGTTTGGGTCGCCTTAATGGGCATACAAAAATAACAAGGAACAAGAGGTTCCCCAAAGGAAGGCAAGGACCCAAACACAATCTGTCAAAAAACAATATGTTTATTAGGCTATGCACACCACACAAAGATACAAAAATAGACAATTAGGGCAGATCAGGGAAGATATCAAATGACTAATTAAAATTGATAACGTTATCATTAAAAACAACGGAGCCGCGGCCAAACATACCCCATACACACACCAATCACAGCAGCAAAATCTAACTAGATCGACTAGTATTGGGTAATGTAAGACATCAAATAAGTCCAGATACAAACGGTGTGGCGGTGTGGGGGTGGGGCGGATGAATGTAGATTGTAACTTGATAATTTTGCAGGGAGGTTCAATGACTTGAACACACTTGGAAATATAGTAACAGTCCGGGAACTGAACAATGATATATACAGGCTGACCAGGAAGACCGGCGAAACCTATTAAGGCAGTGATAGCTCAGGACTTTCCAACAAAGCAGTTCATATAGATAGCAGGCAGTAGGGGGAGCATGTACGGCAAGGCTGCATTGGTATCATAAATAGGAGAAATACATCTCTCACCAAATCGATCATCAGCTCACAAGCTCTACCCCGAGTGGTCACTTGTAGACAGAGGCTGTTGCATTCGCTTGTGCCGTCCGATAAAGAAAGTCCCGCTGAGTTGATGTTAGTGCCTCCTGTCGGATGGTATAAGCCGGTTGTCAGCTGTTGATTCCCGGGAAAGCATTCAAACGCCCTGTGCTCGCGGCTCCGAGATGACGTGCTGACGTCACGTGCTGACGCGTTTCACCAGCCAATCACCGCTGGTTTCCTCAGAGCGAAGGAGGGGTCCGTGGGCGAAGGTTAAATAGACTAACCAATATGGGGTGTAGTTACAGCAAATGTCCACCAGATGTCGCACACAGTCACCACTCATCACAGACATTTCAGCAAAAGCAAAAAACTCGCATATGGCTTCACAAGGATGGCTGCAATAACCTAGTCAGCAAATAACATTGAACTAAGGTATATCATGATGTAAGAGAGACTTTGATGGTGGTGGGTAAATTTATTCACATGGAGACCAAGTGAAGCAAAAACAAGACATAAAAACAAAAACAAAAACACGTAAAGCATTAACGCACCAGTATAGTGCTAGGAAATCGCTTAGAGGCAAAATGCAGCAAAAAGTATGAATTATAAACGGTTGGTCAATTAGATCATTTCTCCAAAAAGGGCTGGAGGCTACATTCAGTGTTTAACCCGTTCGGAGCCATCGCTTCCAAATAATAGGTCCACATCTTTTCCTTCTGAAGGAGAATGGTGTCAAAATCGCCACGTCTTATAGGTACATTCAACCTATATATGCCTTTTACCAATAGACCACTAGGGTCCCGGTTATGGAATTTAGCAAAATGTAGTGAGATGGGGCGTTCATCATTCAGTTTTTTAATACCAGCAATATGTTCCCGAATCCTGACCCTTAGGGCTCTTTTAGTTTTACCCACATAGGTTTTATTACACGGACAAGTGAGTGTATAAACCACTCGAGTAGTGGAGCAGTTTATAAACTGTTTAATCCTATACTCTACACCTCCGCGGGGATTCGGGAACATATTAGTCTGGTGGACAAACTTGCAAATGTTGCAATGTCCACACCTGTACATGCCTGGGGAGATTCTGGAGTCACTGAGCCAATTCTTTTGAGTGGTACGGGTGTATTCAGAGTGGACCAACAGGTCACCAAGGTTGCTAGATCTTTTGGCTGTCAGAAGAGGTTTTGGGCTCACCAATTCCGAGATTAGGGGGGCAGATGTTAAGATATGCCAGTGTTTTTGTAGGACTCCTTGGACCATTTTCCATTGGGATCCATATTTAGTAATGATCCTTGGGAAATTCTCTTCAGTATTTCCCATTGGTTCACTGTCTATACTTTTGGGACGAAAAGAATTAACGGGGGGCACTAAGAGTTCATCACGATTTTTAAGGGTAGCTTTTTTCTTTGCCTTTTTGAGGGATCTATGTGAATACCCCCTTTGTCTAAATCTGTGATACATCTCGTATGCCTCCTTATGGAATTCCTCCTCCACAGAACAATTCCGTCTGATCCTCAGGAATTGTCCTGTGGGTATCCCATGGATTAATGGTTTAGGGTGGTGACTCTGGGCAGACAGCAAGGTGTTGGCGGCTGTTTCCTTCCTGTGGGTGCTAGTAACAATATCACTCCCAGATCTACGTATAGATAAGTCCAGAAAGGGGAGTATGTCAGGATGGTGTGAATAGGTTAGACGTATGTTATAGTTATTACTATTGAGTTCGGACATAAAGTCATCAAGTTGTTCGACTGAACCAGTCCACACCATCAAGACGTCATCAATGTACCTCAGCCACAAGAGGGAGTGGCTGAGGTACAGAGAGGACTGATAAACCTTCAATTCCTCCCAAAGTCCCAGGTGGAGGCATGCGTATGAGGGAGCCCACGGTGCCCCCATACTGGTGCCTCTAATCTGCTGGTAATAGTGGCCAAGGAATTGAAAGAAATTATTGTTGAGCATGAATTCAAGAAGCTGTAACTACACCCCATATTGGTTAGTCTATTTAACCTTCGCCCACGGACCCCTCCTTCGCTCTGAGGAAACCAGCGGTGATTGGCTGGTGAAACGCGTCAGCACGTGACGTCAGCACGTCATCTCGGAGCCGCGAGCACAGGGCGTTTGAATGCTTTCCCGGGAATCAACAGCTGACAACCGGCTTATACCATCCGACAGGAGGCACTAACATCAACTCAGCGGGACTTTCTTTATCGGACGGCACAAGCGAATGCAACAGCCTCTGTCTACAAGTGACCACTCGGGGTAGAGCTTGTGAGCTGATGATCGATTTGGTGAGAGATGTATTTCTCCTATTTATGATACCAATGCAGCCTTGCCGTACATGCTCCCCCTACTGCCTGCTATCTATATGAACTGCTTTGTTGGAAAGTCCTGAGCTATCACTGCCTTAATAGGTTTCGCCGGTCTTCCTGGTCAGCCTGTATATATCATTGTTCAGTTCCCGGACTGTTACTATATTTCCAAGTGTGTTCAAGTCATTGAACCTCCCTGCAAAATTATCAAGTTACAATCTACATTCATCCGCCCCACCCCCACACCGCCACACCGTTTGTATCTGGACTTATTTGATGTCTTACATTACCCAATACTAGTCGATCTAGTTAGATTTTGCTGCTGTGATTGGTGTGTGTATGGGGTATGTTTGGCCGCGGCTCCGTTGTTTTTAATGATAACGTTATCAATTTTAATTAGTCATTTGATATCTTCCCTGATCTGCCCTAATTGTCTATTTTTGTATCTTTGTGTGGTGTGCATAGCCTAATAAACATATTGTTTTTTGACAGATTGTGTTTGGGTCCTTGCCTTCCTTTGGGGAACCTCTTGTTCCTTGTTATTTTTGAATGCTAGCTTGGCCAAATTGCTAACACTGCAACTGCTGCCTTTTTCAGCTGGTAGACTCTGCCCCCTTTCGTGAATTTGTGGAATGTGCTGTACCTCAGTGGCAGGTTCCCAAACGCCATTTCTTTTCACAGAAGGCCATTCCGGCTCTCTACCAGCTTGTGGAAGGCAATGTCTTGGCCTTCTTGGACAGGGCGGTCAGCAGTAAGGTGCATATTACTGCTGACTCATGGTCCAGCAGGCATGGACAGGGACGTTACCTTTCTTTCACAGCGCACTAGGTAACTCTGCTGGCAGCTGGGAGGGATGCAGCACAGGGTTCAGTATTGTTGGAGCTTGTTCCGCCACCACGCCTCCAAAATGCTAGTGGTGATTCTGCCACAGCTCTCTCCTCCACCCCTCCTCTTCCTCTTCCTCTATGGCCTCTTCCACTGCAGATTTCTCCTCTGAACCAGCGGTGCTCCGTAGGCGTTCAAGGGGCTGCGCAAGCACTCAATCAAAAAGATGCCATGCGGTGCTTGAGTTGGTCTGCTTAGGGGACATGAGCCACACTGGGGCAGAGATTCTGTGAGCTCTGCAGGGGCAGGCTCAGAGGTGGTTGACGCCACGCCAGCTTCAGCCAGGAATGGTTGTATGTGACAGTGGCACCAACCTCCTCTCCGCCCTCCGAAAGGGACACTAGACCTGGTTCCCTGTTTGGTTCACGTCCTGAATTTGGTGGTGCAGAGGTTCTTGAGCAGGTACCTGGGCTTACAGGATCTCCTGAGGCAGGCCAGAAAAGTCTGTGGTCCTTTTCGCCGGTCATATAATGCCAATGCTCGGCTGGCTGACATTCAAAGAGAATGCAACTAGCCCAAGAACCGCCTCATTTGTGACATGCCCACCAGGTGGAACTCAATGTTGGCAATGCTGCAGCAGCTGCACATGCAGCAGACAGTGATACTGTCCCTCTTGTCTTCCTGTTGGAGCACACGCTGTGTGGAAAAATGGACAGGGCAGTTGAGGCAGAACATAGGAAGGAAGAGGAGCACTTCCTCTCAAGGGCCCCTTTATCCAGATACTAGTATTTCTGCAGGCCCGCCGATCACACAAGAAGAAGAAGAGGAGGAGGATTGTGTCAGCATGGAGGTGGAGGATAACACTCAGCATCAGCAGCAGTCTTCAAGGGATTGTTTGCAGTCCCCAGAAACCCATGGAGTTGTATGTGGCTGGAAGGAGGTGGTTGAGGATCATGTGATCCTTAGTGACCCAGAGGACTCAGGATCGAATGCCTCTGCAAACCTACGCTGCATGGCCTCCCTGATCCTGCAAAGCCTGCGAAAGGACCCTAGGATTCGTGGTATCAAGGAGAGGGATCATTACTGGCTGGCAACCCTTCTTGATCCACATTACAAGGGTAAGGTTGCAGAACTTATCCAGCCTTCGCAGCGGGAGCAGAGGATGAAACATCTTCGGGAGGCCTTACAGAAAGTTTGTGCAATGCGTTTCCAGAACCTGGGAGGTTACAATTTCCTGGTGCTGGACAATGTGTTACTGAGGCTTTGTTCAGTCACAGAAAGAGCTGTGGAGAAGGTGGCCGGCTGACCGATGCCTTCAGGTAATTCAGTCCTTCAGTCCTCAGCGCCCAGGTCTGATCGGTTCCAGCAACCATCGCCAGCGTCTGAATTACATGGTGCAGGAATACCTAGGAGCAAGATCAGACTTGGAGAACTTTCCACCAGAACATCCACTGGGTTACTGGGTCATGAGGATATACCACTGGCCAGAGCTTGCTATGCAATTGAGCTACTGGCCTGTCCTGCATCCAGCGTTCTTTCTGAATGCACATTCAGTGCTGCTGGAGGCTTTGTAACCGATCACAGAGTGCAAATTGTGGACAAGGAAAGATTACTCCTGCGCTTGTGAGGGTGTATTAGGTTTAAAATAGTAGTATTGTGAGCTGTAGAGAAGCTGAAAAGGATGGTGTTGCGTGTCCCGCTGCCCAAAAAACTGACCCCGGGGTGGTCAGGGTAAGACTATATGGAGAACGATGGATGACGGGCGCGTGATCAATTGCTCACATCAAAAAGTGTAAAATTTATTCATATGAAAATAAAAGCAGAAAAATAATACCAATACTATGTATCATGCAAACAGGTAACAAAATATGTAAAGCATGGAAATTAAAAATAGGTTAAAAGTAACATAAGCCCATGTTGAGGTGAGTGTTTAGAGTCGGCTGACGCGTTTCGAGGATAACCTCTTCATCAGAGCCTTTGAGAACCAGGGCACAGTCTATATGGGCCGGTAGGCCAACCTGTGTACATAAAAGGAATGGCTAGTTGGGAAGTGTAGCCTGAGATGAAAAGTAAGTTTTTCTGTGTTCCATACCAGTCTACGTTCAAGCGTTCTAGGTGGAACAGATATATATATATATATATATATATATATATACATGTACATATAGTATAAAATATATAGATAGAATTCTAACTATAAATATAGTATGGAGCACATGGCAAGTATATGAAACACAAGAAACATATGATAAATTCAAATAAATAAATATATGATACATGGAAATCACATATATGTACATAAAATTGATGTTTAACAGGGGCATGTAATTATAGTTCTTGCTATAATATTTCACAGCAGGGCCCATTCCAGCGCCCATCAAGAGTAACTGTGAGGGCTTACAGTGTTCTGGTACCACCAACACCTAAGACCCAATTTTTCGCAGAGTGTATAGGGCAGGCCGTATAGTATATACAGGCGGTCCCCTATTTTCAAACATCCGACTTACAAACATCTCCTACTTAGAAACTGAGGAAGACAACAGGAAGTGAGAGGAAATCTACCCCTAGGAAGGGAAATTCTCTCTTGTAAGAGTTAATATGGGAAAAAGGTGTCTCCCCACTGATGCTTTATCACCAATCCTTGTTTCTCTAATAACCCAAAATTTTCAAAATCCAATTGTCATTGGAACAGAAATTGAGGTGAAATCTTCTGAACAGGGGCACAGACAGCAAAACAAATGTTACAGGGATGACGATAACCCTTCCCTAAGTTATCCAAAAAGCTTAAAAATCAATTTTTTTGGCTGGAGCTACACTTACAAAATGTACCTGTTCCAAATTACAAACAGATTCAACTTAAGAACAAACCTACAGTCCCCATCTTGTTTGTAACCCGGGGACCGAATGTATACTGCTGCTGTTCAGAGTATATAGGGCCTGGGGGCCCCACGCCTTTTTTTTTAGTTTGGGTGCGGGGTTCATCTTAATATCCATACCAGACCCAAAGGGCCTGGCAATGGGATGGGGGGAACATTACATTACAGCCGCAAGTAGTTTTAAATTACTTTTTTCCCTGTCCCCTGAAATGTCATTTTTAAAACTTTTTTTTTGCATTGATACACGTCCCCTGGGGCAGGACCCGGGTCCCCAAACACTTTTTATGACAATAACTTGCATATTAGCCTTTAAAATTAGCACTTTTGATTTTTCACGTTCGAGTCCCATAGACTTTAAGGGGGTTTGCGTGTTCGCACAAATTTTTGGTCTGTTCGCATGTTCTGCCGTGAACCGAACCGGGGGGTGTTCGGCTCATCCCTAATTGTACCCAAACAATGTTTTTATAAATTTTTTCACAAAAATAGAGCTTTCTTTTTGTGATATCTAATCACCACTGTGTTTTTCTTTTTTGCGATATACCAGTAAGTAAAAAAAGAGCAAAGATTAAAAAAAAAAATCATTTTGCAAATAAGTAATTTTTGTTCATAAATTTGGGGATATTATTTAGTCGGTGTGAAAGTTATAGAGTCTACAAGCTATGGTGCAAATCATAAAAATTTGATCACACCTGATATACTGATGGCCTATCTCATTTCTTGAAGCCCTGAAATGTCAGGACAGTACAACTACCCCCCAAATGACCCCTTTTTGGAAAGTAGACAGTCCAAGGTATTTAGTAAGAGGCATAGTGATTTTTTGAGGTTGTAATTTTTTCCCACAATTCTTGGGAAAAATTAAGAAATACATTTTTACACAAACTTGTCAGAATAACAAATTATTTCTTACACAAAGCATATGCATACTTCTAATTAAACCCCAAAATACATTTTGCTACTCCTGAGCATTGCGATACCACATGTGTGAGACTTTTTCACAGCCTGACCACATAGAGAGGCCCAACATGCAGGGAACACCATCAGGCGTTCTAGGAGCATAACCTACACATCTAATTTAATTCCTACCTATCACACTTTGAAGGTCCTGGAGCACCAGGACAGTGGAATTACCCACAAAATGACCTCATTTTGGAAAGAAAACACCCCAACATATATTCTATGAGGCATGGGCTGCAGATAGGTACTCTGGTACTCTGATGGGCTGCAGGAGGGAGTGTTCCTGCTGGCATCATTTTACAATGCGCCGGTGGGGAAGTGGTTAAAATCCATACCAGACCCAAAGGGTCCCCCACGCCTTTTTTCCCCACTTCTTTTAAATTTACATTCTTTTTTGTACAATAATTTTTTTTGAAATTTAGCTCTCAGCAGGGAAGCTATTGACTGTGCGCTCAGTGGGTGAACATCCCACTAAGTGCCCAGAAAGTTGTTTGGGTGTTAGGCAAGTACCTGAATGGGCGATGTTCAGGCCAAACTTATGCTCGGCCCAAACTGTTTGCCCATCCCAAGTGGTGCCTGAACACTGTAACCCCTCACAGTTACTCTTGTTGGGTGCAGGAACGGGCCCTGCTGTTAAAAATTTGTAAAACAATTTAAATTACATGCCCCTGTCAAACAGGTGCAGAAAAATTGGGCCTTGGGTGTTGGTGGTGCATGAACACTGTAACCCCTCACAGTTACTCTTGTTGGGCACAGGAACGGGCCCTGCTGTTAAAAATTGGAAAAAAATTGAAACTACCTTCACCTGTCAAACAGGTGCAAAAAAATTGGGCTTCAGGTGTTGGTGGTGCTGCCCTAAACCAAAAATATTGTTGGAAGCTAGCATAATCAAGATTCAGGAATAAGATAGGCAGCATAGGCAATCTTCAAGGGATCTCAGATCCCTAGAAAATTCAATCAGTTACATCAGCATCAGGTGCTTGATAGCTGCTGATCCAGGACTGATTTATTTTGATAAATGTCAGCCTATTAATGGAGTCTGTGGACCGGTGCACTCTTTGATCCATCACAAACCCTCCAGCAGCACTTAGTGTCCATTCAGAAAGCACGCTGGATGCAGGACAGGCCAGTAGTTCGATTGAATATTGAGCAAGTTCTGGTCAGTGGTCCATCCTCAAGACCCAGTAACCCAGTGAATGCTTAGTTGCAAAGGTCTCCAAGTCCACTCTTGCCCCTAGACATTCTTGCACCATATAATGCAGACGCTGCCGATGGTTGCTTAAACCTAACATCCCTGGGCGCTGAGGCATCCTGAAGATGTTTCATCCTCAGGCAGGGTGAGTTCTGCAACTTTACCCTTGTAAAATGGATCAAGAAGGGTTGCCAGCCAGTAATGATCCCTCTCTTTGATACCACGAATCCTCAGGCCCTTTCGCAGGCTTTACAGAATCAGGGAGCCCATGTAGCGTAAGTTTGAAGAGGCATGAGATTCTGAATCCTCTGGGTCACTAAGGATGACATTGTCAGGAACTACCTCCTACCAGCCACGTACAACTACTTGGGTTTCTGGGGACTGCAAACCATCCCTTGAAGACTGCTGTATGCTATCCTCTACATCCATGCTGACTAGGGATGAGCCGAACACCCCCCGGTTCGGTTCGCACCAGAACCCGCGAACGGACCGAAAGTTCGCACGAACGTTAGAACCCCATTGACGTCTATGGGACTCGAACGTTCGAAATCAAAAGTGCTCATTTTAAAGGCTAATTTGCATGGTATTGTCCTAAAAAGGGTTTGGGGACCCGGGTCCTACCCCAGGGGACATGTATCAATGCAAAAAAAACTTTTAAAAACGGCCGTTTTTTCGGGAGCAGTGATTTTAATGATGCTTAAAGTAAAAAAAAAAAAGTGAAATATTCCTTTAAATATCGTACCTGGGGGGTGTCTATAGTATGCCTGTAAAGTCACGCGTGTTTCCCATGTTTAGAACAGTCCCTGCACCAAATGTCATTTTTAAAGGAAAAAATCTCATTTAAAACTGCTTGCGGGTTTAATGTCATGTCGGGTCATGGCAATATGGATGAAAATCAGTGAGACAAACGGCATGGGTACCCCCCCAGTCCATTACCAGGCCCTTTGGGTCCTGTATGGATATTAAGGGGAACCCCGCACCCAAATTAAAATAAGGAAAGGCCCTATATACTCTGAACAGCAGTATACAGGCGGTGCAAACAAGACAGGGACTGTAGGTTTGTTGTTAAGTAGAATCTCTTTGTAATTTTGAAGGGGTACATTTTTAACGTGTTTAGCTCCAGCCAAAAAATCTTTTTTAAGCTTTTTGGAAAACATAGGGAAGGGTTATCACCCCTGTGACATTTGTTTTGCTGTCTTTCCTCCTCTTCAGAAGATTTCACCTCACTTTTTGTCCCAATGAAAAAAATTTTTTGAAAATTTGGGTTTTTTTGTGGAACAAGGATTGGAAAGCATCAGTGGAAAGGAGAAATTTTTTTCCCATATTAACTCTTACAGGAGAGAATTTCCCTTCCTAGGGGTAGATTTCATCTCACTTCCTGTTGTCTCCTTCCGTTTGCAAGTAGGAGTCGTTTGTAAGTTAGATGTTTGAAAGTAGGGTCCTGCCCTATATACTCAGCAGAAATTTGGGCCTTAGGTGTTGCTGTGGCCACAACACTGTAAGCCCTCACAGGGCCCTGCTGTGAAATATTAGATCAAAAATTGTAATTACATGCCCCTGTTGAACAGGAGCTGAAAAATTAGGCCTTAGGCACTGGTGCTGGTGCCACAACACTGCAACCCCTCACAGACACTCTAGTTGGAACGCAGGAACGAGCCCTGCTGCAAAGTATTGCATCAAAAATTGTAATTACACGCCCCTGTTAGACAGGGGCAGAAAAATTGGGCCTTAGGCACTGGTGCTGGTGCCACAACACTGCAACCCCTCACAGACACTCTAGTTGGAATGCAGGAACGAGCCCTGCTGCAAAGTATTACATCAAAAATTGTAATTACACTCCCCTGTTAAAGAGGGGCTGAAAAATTGTGCCTTAGGCACTGGTGGTGGCGCCCAGAACCAAAAATGTTCTTACAAGCTATCAGCGTGATGATTGAGGAGGAAGAGGATAATTACTCAGGGATAGTCACTCAGCATCAGCATAGGCAGTCTTTGAAGGGATCTGAGATTTCAAAAAAAATTATTCGGTTACATCAGCATCAGGTGCTTGGTAGCTGGTGGTGATCCAAGACGGATTCATTTTTATGAAGGTCAGCCGATCGACCGAGTCGGTGGACAGACGCACCCTGTGATCGGTTACCACGCCTCCAGCAGCACTGAATGTGCGTTCCGAAAGAACGCTGGATGCAGGACAGGCCAGTAGCTCAATTGCATACTGTGCAAGCTCTGGCCAGTGATCCATCCTCAAGACCCAGTAACCCAGAGGATTTTCGGTGGGAAAGGTGTCCAAGTCTGATCTTGCCCCTAGGTATTCCTGCACCATGTAAAACAGACGCTGGCGATGGTTGCTGGAACCGATCATACCTTGGGGCTGCGGACCAAAAAATTGTCTGAACGCATCGGTCAGACGGCCACCTTCTCCACCGCTCCTTCTTTGACTGACCGAAGCCTCAGCAACACGTTGTCCAGAAACAGGAGTTTGTAACCTCCCAGTCTCTGGGAACGCGTTGCACAGACCTTTCTGCAAGGCCTCCCGAAGATGTTTCATCCTCTGCTCCCTCTGCGATGGCAAGATAAGGTCCGCAACCTTACCCTTGTAATGTGGATCAAGGAGGGTTGCCAGCCAGTATTGGTCCTTCTCCTTGATACCACGAATACGAGGATCCTTACGCAGGCTTTGCAGGATCAGGGAGGCCATGCAGCGTAGGTTTGCTGAGGCATTCGGTCCGGAGTCCTCTGGGTCACTAAGGACAACAACGTCCGCAGCCACCTCCTCCCAGCCATGTACAAGTCCATGTGTTCCTTGGGACTGATCCCTTAAAGACTGCTGCTGATGCTGAGTGCCAGGCTCCACCTCCATACTGACACAATCTTCCTCCTCCTCCTCCTCCTCCTCCTCCTCGTCCTCTTCCTGTGTGATCGGCGGGCACGCAGGAACACTGTCTGGATAAAGGGGGCCTTGAGAGCTAAGGAAGTCCTCCTCTTCCTGCCTCTGTTCTGCCTCAAGTGCCCTGTCCATTATTCCACGCAGCGTGTGCTCCAACAGGTGGACAAGGGGGACAGTGTCACTGATGCATGCACTGTCAGTGCTCACCATCCTCGTGGCCTCCTCGAATGGTGACAGGACAGTGCATGCATCCCTGATCATGGCCCACTGGCGTGGGGAAAAAAAACCAAGCTCCCCTGACCCTGTCCTGGTGCCATAGTCGCACAGGTACTCATTGATGGCCCTCTGCTGCATGTGCAGCCGCTGCAGCATGGCCAACGTTGAGTTCCACCTGGTGGGCATGTCACAGATTAGGCGGTTCTTGGGCAGGTTAAACTCCTTTTGGAGGTCCGTCAGCCGAGCACTGGCATTATATGACCGGCGGAAATGCACACAGACTTTCCTGGCCTGCCTCAGGACATCCTGTAAGCCCGGGTACCTGCCCAAGAACCGCTGCACCACCAAGTTAAGCACGTGAGCCAAACAGGGCACATGGGTCAGTTGTCCCTGTCGGAGGGCAGAGAGGAGGTTGGTGCCATTGTCGCAAACCACCATTCCTGCCTTAAGTTGGCGTGGCGTCAACCACCTCTGAACCTGCCCCTGCAGAGCTGACAGAACCTCTGCCCCAGTGTGGCTCCTGTCCCCCAAGCACACCAGCTCAAGCACCGCATGGCATCTTTTGGCCTGCGTACTTGCGTAGCCCCTTGAACGCCTACGGAGCACCGCTGGTTCCGAGGAAGAGGCCATGGAGGAAGAAGAAGAGGAGGGGGTGGAGGAGAGAGGTGTGTCACAATCAGCATTTTGGAGGCGTGGTGGCGGAACAACCTCCAACACTACTGCACCTTGTCCTGCATCCTTCCCAGCTGCCAGCAGAGTCACCCAATGCGCCGTGAAACTTAGGTAACGTCCCTGTCCATGCCTGCTGGACCATGAGTCAGCGGTAATATGCACCTTACCGCTGACCGCCCTGTCCAGCGAGGCATGGACATTGCCTTCCACATGCCGGTAGAGAGCCGGAATCGCCTTCCGTGAGAAAAAGTGGCGTTTGGGTACCTGCCACTGAGGAACCGCACATTCCACAAACTCACGGAAGGGGGCAGAGTCTACCAACTGAAAAGGCAGCAGTTGAAGTGCTAGCAATTTTGCCAAGCTAGCATTCAACCGCTGGGCATGTGGATGGCTGGGAGCAAACTTCTTTCGGCGGTGCAGCAGCTGGGGCAGGGAAATTTGCCTGGTACAATCTGACGTCGGTGTACCAAAAGCAGATTGCCCACAAGTACTTGGCTGTGACACACCTAATTCTACACCTTGATTCCTCTCACTGCAGGTCTCAGAGAGGACTGAAGGTCTAGTGGGGTTGGAAATCTCAGCTGATGAGGAGCAAGGAGAGATCCTCTTTGTTCTTTGGTGTGGGTCTTTTAGATACGCTTGCCAACGAACTGCATGGCAGGTCAACATATGTCTGGTCAAGCATGTGGTGCCCAAGCGGGAGATGTTTTGGCCACGCGAGATACGCTTGAGACATATGTTGCAAATAGCAGCGGTGCGATCTGATGCACTCGTCTCAAAAAAGGCCCACACCAAAGAACTTTTTGAATAACGCGCAGAGACTGCAGCGCCCTGCACATGTGGAGCTTTGGGGTGTGATGCAGTCAATGTGCTGCCCTTAGGCTGGCCCCTGGAGGGCATCCTGCCTCGTTGGTGATGTGCCGCCTCCTCCTCCTCCTCCTCCTCCTCTCTCCTATCAGGCACCCACGTTGAGTCAGTGACCTCATCATCCCCTCCCTCCTCATCACTGGAGCAAACCTGGCAGTATGCTGCAGCAGGGGGAGCATGACTGCCAGATTGCTGTCCTTCTTGGGCACCCCCTCTGTCCGTGCTCATGTTACTGCCTTCATCGAGCTCAGTATCATCATCAGAGCCTTCCAAACGCTGGGCATCCTCCTGGAGCATGTACCCAACACTGTGGTCAAACAGTTCGAGGGAATCCTCAGGAGGACATGGTGGAGCTAGGGAAGGAGTCACTGATGACATTGAGCTGAGGGAAGAGGCCGCTGCTTTGCCAGACAAAGCACCCTGGGCATGGGTGAGAGAGGATGAGGAGGATGAGGACGGCTTGGTCATCCACTCGACCAAGTCTTCCGCATGTTGCGGCTCAACGCGGCCAGCTGCCGAAAAAAAGGCCAAGCGTGTCCCATGGCCACGTGCTGATGAGGATGCACCGTCTCCACGACCAGCACTAGACACAGAGCCTGCTTGCCCTCTCTTATTGGCTTGTGACTGTCTGCCTCTCCTTCTTGGCCTTCCAGACATACTAATGGCCTGTAGCTGCACTAAGCTGGGATAGAACACCTGTAATTTTCTATAGGTAGCTTTATATACTGTAACCAGACAAGCCTGCCTGTCAGTAGGAAGATAACAGGAACGGATCTAGCTGAACACTGTGAGCAGGACGCACTGCACTAAATGTAAATAGCAGGAACGGATCTAGCTGAACACTGTGAGCAGGACGCACTGCACTAAATGTAAATAGCAGGAACGGATCTAGCTGAACACTGTGAGCAGGACGCACTGACTGCACTAAATGTAAATAGCAGGAACGGATCTAGCTGAACACTGTGAGCAGGACGCACTGACTGCACTAAATGTAAATAGCAGGAACGGATCTAGCTGAACACTGTGAGCAGGACGCACTGCACTAAATGTAAATAGCAGGAACGGATCTAGCTGAACACTGTGAGCAGGACGCACTGCACTAAATGTAAATAGCAGGAACGGATCTAGCTGAACACTGTGAGCAGGACGCACTGACTGCACTAAATGTAAATAGCAGGAACAGATCTAGCTGAACACTGTGAGCAGGACGCACTGCACTAAATGTAAATAGCAGGAACGGATCTAGCTGAACACTGTGAGCAGGACGCACTGACTGCACTAAATGTAAATAGCAGGAACGGATCTAGCTGAACACTGTGAGCAGGACGCACTGCACTAAATGTAAATAGCAGGAACGGATCTAGCTGAACACTGTGAGCAGGACGCACTGACTGCACTAAATGTAAATAGCAGGAACGGATCTAGCTGAACACTGTGAGCAGGACGCACTGCACTAAATGTAAATAGCAGGAACAGATCTAGCTGAACACTGTGAGCAGGACGCACTGCACTAAATGTAAATAGCAGGAACGGATCTAGCTGAACACTGTGAGCAGGACGCACTGCACTAAATGTAAATAGCAGGAACGGATCTAGCTGAACACTGTGAGCAGGACGCACTGCACTAAATGTAAATAGCAGGAACAGATCTAGCTGAACACTGTGAGCAGGACGCACTGCACTAAATGTAAATAGCAGGAACGGATCTAGCTGAACACTGTGAGCAGGACGCACTGACTGCACTAAATGTAAATAGCAGGAACGGATCTAGCTGAACACTGTGAGCAGGACGCACTGCACTAAATGTAAATAGCAGGAACGGATCTAGCTGAACACTGTGAGCAGGACGCACTGACTGCACTAAATGTAAATAGCAGGAACGGATCTAGCTGAACACTGTGAGCAGGACGCACTGCACTAAATGTAAATAGCAGGAACAGATCTAGCTGAACACTGTGAGCAGGACGCACTGCACTAAATGTAAATAGCAGGAACGGATCTAGCTGAACACTGTGAGCAGGATGCACTGCACTAAATGTAAATAGCAGGAACGGATCTAGCTGAACACTGTGAGCAGGACGCACTGCACTAAATGTAAATAGCAGGAACAGATCTAGCTGAACACTGTGAGCAGGACGCACTGCACTAAATGTAAATAGCAGGAACGGATCTAGCTGAACACTGTGAGCAGGACGCACTGACTGCACTAAATGTAAATAGCAGGAACGGATCTAGCTGAACACTGTGAGCAGGACGCACTGCACTAAATGTAAATAGCAGGAACAGATCTAGCTGAACACTGTGAGCAGGACGCACTGCACTAAATGTAAATAGCAGGAACGGATCTAGCTGAACACTGTGAGCAGGACGCACTGCACTAAATGTAAATAGCAGGAACGGATCTAGCTGAACACTGTGAGCAGGACGCACTGCACTAAATGTAAATAGCAGGAACGGATCTAGCTGAACACTGAGCAGGACGCACTGACTGCACTAAATGTAAATAGCAGGAACGGATCTAGCTGAACACTGTGAGCAGGACGCACTGCACTAAATGTAAATAGCAGGAACGGATCTAGCTGAACACTGTGAGCAGGACGCACTGACTGCACTAAATGTAAATAGCAGGAACAGATCTAGCTGAACACTGTGAGCAGGACGCACTGAACTAAATGTAAATAGCAGGAACGGATCTAGCTGAACACTGTGAGCAGGACGCACTGCACCAAATGTAAATAGTCTAGATAGAAGATAACAGGAACGGATCTAGCTAAACTGAATACAGTGTATATATATATATATGCAACACCAGGGATGCATATATATACACAATACACTGTAAGTGCAGCTAACTGACTGACTGTTCTGCCTAATCTATCTAACTCAAATCAAATGACACTGTCTGTCTCTCTCTCTATCTCTCAGCACACCGGAACACACACTACACAGGGCCGCCGTGCAGGCGGCCTTATATAGTGTGGGGCGTGTACTAAATCCCCTGAGCCATAATTGGCCAAAGCCACCCTGGCTTTGGCCAATTACAGCTCTCTCTACTGACGGCGCTGTGATTGGCCAAGCATGCGGGTCATAGTGCATGCTTGGCCAATCATCAGCCAGCAATGCACTGCGATGCCGCAGTGAATTATGGGCCGTGACGTGCCACACGAATTTGGCGCGAACGGCCCATATCGTTCGCAATTCGACGGACGGTCGAACAGCCGATGTTCGAGTCGAACATGGGTTCGACTCGAACACGAAGCTCATCCCTAATGCTGACACAAACTTCCTACTCTTCCTCCTGTGTGTTTGGCAGCCCAGCAGGAATGGTATCTGCATAAAGGGGGCCTTAAGAGGAAAGAAAGTCCTCCTCTTCCTCCTGCTGTTCTGCCTCAAGTGCCCTGTCCATGATGCCATGAAGCATGTGCTCCAGCAGGAAGACTAAAGGGACAGTGTCACTGATGCATGCATTGTCACTGCTCACCATCACACTACCTTGTTGCTCCCTAAAATGGTGACAGGACAGTGCATGCATCCTTTATCAGTAGCCACTGGCATGGCAAAAAGAAGCCAAGCTCCCCTGAGCCTGTCCTTGTGCCATATTCACACAGCTACTCATTGATGGCCCTCTGCTGCATGTGCAGCTGCTGCAGCATTGCCAATGATGAGTTCCACCTGGTGGGCATGTCACAAATGAGGCGGTTGGTGGGCAAGTTGAATTTACGTTGAATGTCAGCCAGCCGAGCCCTGGCATTGTATGACTGCCGGAAATGGCCACAGTCTTTTCTGGCCTACCTCAGAAGATCTTGTAAGCCTGGGTATCAGTTCAAGAAATGCAGCACCACCAAATTCAGGATGTGTGCCAAGCATGGAACATGTGTCAAGTGTCCCTGTTGGAGGGCGGAGAGAAGGTTAGTGCCATTTTCGCATGCAACTATTTCTGACTCAAGCTGTTGTGGTGTTAACCACCTCTGAACCTGCCCCTGCAGAGATAACAGAATCTCTGCCCCAGTGTGGCTCCTGTCCCCTAGACAGACCAACTGAAGCACCGCATGGCATATTTTAGCCTGACTGCTTGCATAGCCTCTTGAACGCTTAGGGAGCACTGCTGGTTCAGAGGACAATTCAGCAGAAGAAACCATAGAGGAAGAAGAGGAGGGGGTGGTGTAGACTGATGTGGCAGAATCACCACCAGCTTTTTAGAGGTGTGGTGGCAGAACAATCTCCAGCACTGAACCCTGTCCTGCATCCTTTCCAGCTGCCAGCAGAGTTACCCAGTGCACCGTGAAGGATAATGTAATGTCCCTGAACATGCCTGCTGGACCATGAGTCAGCAGTAATGTGAAC
Organism: Lithobates septentrionalis; assembly: GCA_037952835.1. Classification (NCBI taxonomy): domain Eukaryota; kingdom Metazoa; phylum Chordata; class Amphibia; order Anura; family Ranidae; genus Lithobates; species Lithobates septentrionalis. Next base: position 1,107,473 of record JBBDGP010001706.1, on the reverse strand, counting down.
CTTGCTGCTGACCGTCCTGTCCAACGAGGCCAAAACATTGCCTTCCACATGACGGTACAGAGCTGGAATGGCCTTACGTGAAAATAAATTTCTTTTTGGAACCTGCCACTGTGGTACAGCACATTCCGCAAATTCATGAAAAGGGGCAGAGTCTACAAGATGAAAAGGCAGCAGTTGTAGTTCTAGCAAGTTGGCCAAACTAGCATTTAGACGCTGAGCATGTGGATGGCTGGGACAGTATTTTTTTTTACGGTTCAGCGCCTGGGGTAGCGAAATTTGCCTGCTGAAATCAATAGGTGGTGTACTGCTAGCAGATTGGCTGCAAGTACTTGTGGCCCCTTTTGCTATACCATCATTCCTCTCAGTGCAGGTTCTTTAGAAGCCTTGAGGTATAGTAAGGGTATAGTAGGGTAGAGATCCCAGATGAGGAGCAAGGAGAAGTCTGCATTTTTTTATAATGTGTGTCTTTCAGGTGCTGTTGTGAATGGACTGCATGGCAGGTCGTCATATGTCAAGCATGTGGTGCCCAAGTGGCTGCTGTTCTAGCTATGCTTGATCCACTTCAGACATAGATTGCAAACAGCAACGTTGCGATCTACTGCACATGTGTTGAAAAAAGCCCACACCAATGAACTTTTGGAAGTGGGGAATCAGCAGCGCCCTGCACCTGTGGAGCTCTGTGGTGTGATGCAATAAGGTGGCTGCCCTTAAGCTGGCCCCTGGAGGACATCCTGTCTTGTTGAAGTTGTGCCTCCTCCTCCTCACTTTCCTCCTCTGTTCTCTCAGGCAACCAAGTACAGTCAGTGACCTCATCATCCCCTCCCTCCTCATCACTGGAGCAAACTTGGCAGTATGTTGCAGCTGGGGGAACATGACTGCTAGTTTCTTGTCCTTCTGTGTCACCCTCTCTCTCTAGGCTCACGTTACTCCCTTCCTCAACCTGGGAACCAACATCGGAGCATTCAAATTTCTGTGCATCCTCCATGTAACCAACACTATGATCAAATAATTCTAATGACTCCTCTGCGCATGATGGTGGGGCTAAAGAAGGAGTAGCTGTGGACTAGGAGCTGGGGGAATAGGGCGCTTTGGCAGCTGCGGTGGAAGGCAAACTAGTATGAGCCTGGGTGACAGAGGATGAGGACGGCTTAGTTATCCACTCCACCAACTCTTCTGCATGTTGTGGCTCAATAACACGGCCAGCAGCAGAATAAAAGGACAAGCATGCCCTGTGTGCAGAGGATGCACCATGTCCGCCACCACCACTTTTCACTGTAGACACAGACATACTGCTTGCCCTCATTTAGTGGCTTGTGAGCATCTGCCTCTCCTTGTTGGCCTTCCAGACATGATGGGGATTTTTGGGTTTTTTTTTTTTGCTTGGTGCACTATAAACAGTTTTATTATTGTTTTTTTATTTTTGGGGGGATTTTTATAACTCTTTATTACAGAGTGTGGGAGGGGAATATGGTGCTTGGGTGCAATTATTTTGTGCTTGGTGCACTATAAACCATTGTATTATATATTTTTTTCAAGAAAATAACGATGCAGCAACTGTGGAGAATGTTTTTTTTACTGCTGGGGGGTCAGTATGTGTAGTATGTTGGTCAGTGTAGTATAGTGGACAGTATAGCGGTCAGTGTAGTGTAGTATGGTGGTCAGTATAGTGTAGTGGACAGTATGGTATGGTGGACAATATAGTGGTCAGTGTAGTTCTCAGTGTAGTGGACAGTATAGTATAGTGAACAGTATAGTATAGTGGTCAGTGTAGTGTAGTGGTCAGTGTAGTGCTTAGTGTAGTGGACTGTATAGTATTTTGGTCGGTGTAGTGTAGTGGACAGTATAGTGGTCAGTGTAGTGTAGTGGACCGTATAGTATAGTGGTCAGTGTAGTGTGGTGGTCAGTGTAGTATAGTGGTCAGTATAGTATAGTGGTCAGTGTAGTGTGGTGGTCAGTGTAGTGTGGTCGTCAGTGTAGTGTGGTGGTCAGTGTAGTGGACAGTGTAGTGGTCAGTGTAGTTCTCAGTGTAGTGTGGTCAGTGTAGTGTAGTGGACAGTGTAGTGTAGTGGTCAGTGTAGTTCTCAGTGTAGTGGAAAGTGTAGTGTAGTGGACACTGTAGTTCTCAGTGTAGTGTAGTGGACAGTATAGTATAGTGGACAATGTAGTGTAGTGGTCAGTGTAGTTCTCAGTGTAGTGGACAGTGTAGTGTAGTGGTCAGTGTAGTTCTCAGTGTAGTGGTCAGTGTAGTTCTCAGTGTAATGGACAGTGTAGTGTAGTGGTCAGTGTAGTTCTCAGTGTAGTGGACAGTGTAGTGTAGTGGACAGTGTAGTGTAGTGGTCAGTGTAGTTCTCAGTGTAGTGGACAGTGTAGTGTAGTGGACAGTGTAGTTCTCAGTGTAGTGGACAGTATAGTATAGTGGACAGTGTAGTGTAGTGGTCAGTGTAGTTCTCAGTGTAGTGGACAGTGTAGTGTAGTGGTCAGTGTAGTTCTCAGTGTAGTGGACAGTGTAGTGTAGTGGACAGTGTAGTTTAGTGGACATTGTAGTGTAGTGGTCAGTGTAGTTCTCAGTGTAGTGGACAGTATAGTACAGTGGACAGTGTAGTGTAGTGTAGTGGTTAGTGTAGTGGACAGTATAGTGTGTAATGGTCAGTAAAGGAATCAGGTTGGTCAGTGTTGAAATCAAGTAGGTTAGTGTAGTGGTCAGTATAGGAATCAGGTAGGTCAGTACTATTGTATTTGAAGGGACTTGGGGAGTGCTAAAAGTCCGCAGGTTAGGGGGCGCAAATTATATGCCTTACCCCGGGTGCTGACAACCCACGCTACGCCACTGCCATCTGGTATGTAGTTTCACCACCGTTTCCTTTACCGCCATCGATCTTGTGCATTTATGCATATTGGTAATCCTGTTGCCCCTTTCCTCTGGTGAAGCCACCTGTCCGGTCTCTGCCTCCCAGCCAAGCATGGCTGTGGATTTCTCCGAGAGGCCAAGACTACCCAGGTAGTTATAAAGTAGTGATATTATTCCCTTATCTCAAGATGGGGAGCCACATATATTTTCAAATACAATGTTGTCATCAGGCTCCTTCAGGGGATAATGGGAATTAAAGAAATGTCTAATTTGTAGATATTTGTGGAATTCAGTCCTGGCTAGGGAGTGGGATGTTTGTAAGGTTGAAAAGGAGCAGATCACCCTTTCTTCTTTTAGGGAATCTAGAGTGACCAGGTCTTTTGAGATTCATAAAGAGAATGCCCCAGGAGATGGGAAAGCAGGTTTAAATAAAGGGCCCCTAAGATAGGTAGCTAATCTGGGATTGGATAGGAGCAAAGCGAATCTCTTCTTATTCAAGGCCCACAGGTGTAGTGATTGCCCCACAACTACATTTAATGTGGAAATCTCTTTGGGGCGAACCAATGAGGCCCACAGTAGACCCTGTAGAAGATAAGGTGTTATTGAGGCCCGCTCAAAGCGGATCCAAGGGATACTATGTGAGGGAGTGTGCCATTGTGCCAGCTGCAGTAATCTGGCAGCGAGGAAATATAGCCAAAGGTTCGGTAAGCACAAACCACCTCTATCTCGAGGTCTATAAATCATTTTTCTACCTAAACGGGGTTTTTTGTTTTGCCAAATAAAATTATTCACATCTCTTTAAATTATTTCTATCGTATCGCGGGAGACATAATGAGGGAGGGCCCTGAAAAAAAATAAAAGCTTGGGGAGAATGGACATTTTCACCGGTTGGATTCTTCCCAGAAATGTAATATGGTATGAATATGTAGAATTTGTCTGATGCGGGTAAATGCCGAAGGGTAATTAGCTTTATACATCTTATGGAACGTAGGGGCTAATTTTTTGCCTAAGTAAGAAAAGGTTTGATCCTCCATTGAAAACCCAAAGTGAGATTGTATCGATGAGATGATGACAGGTGAAAAATTTATAGGTAAGGCAGCACATTTCGAGAGGTTAACCCCTAGACCCGAGATTTCTTGAAATGTGTGTAAAGTAATGGTGAGGTTGGGCAGGGACACTATTGGGTCAGTCAGGAACATTAGAACATCATCCACATACAGACTTAGCTTGAATTCCTGGTCGCCCTTTCTATACCCTCTGATGTTGGGGTCTATGCTAATGCAGCCAGCAGGTGGCTCAATTGCTAGGGAAAATAAGAGCGACGATAGGGGACAGCCTTGTCTGGTTCCTCTACCTAGCGTAAAGTAGTCAGAGTTGCAACCAGGTAGTCTAATTCATGTGTGTGGGTGGTGATACAGCGCTCTGAACCCATGAACGAAGGCCCCTACAAAGCCAAATTTTTCAAGCGTCCATTCTAGATAAGGCCATAGCACACTATCGAATGCCTTATGAATGTCAAGGCTTAGGAATAATACTTTATTGGAGTGTAAGTCTGCGTCTTGTATAATGTTGGAAGCCAGTCTAATGTTGTCAGTAATTTGTCTTGTCGGGATAAAACCGGTTTGGTCAGGGGAGATTAGGTAGGTGATAATTTCAGAAAGTCTGTCTGCTAGTAAGCGGCCAAAGATCTTTACGTCAGTATTAATGACCGAGATTGGCCTGTAATTTTGGGGTAGGGAGTGATCTTTATTAGGTTTAGGGATCAAGGACATATTGGCCAGAAGCATATCGTCTGGGAAGACGTTGCCCTTAAGGATATAATTGAAAAGGGATTTTAGATGTGGGATTAAAATGCCTTGACATTTTTTATAATAAGGGGCTGAGTACTCGTCTGGGACTAGGGTTTTTGAGGGTTTTAATAATATTATTTTGAGAGGATTTAATAATATTATTGAGTTCGGAGTCAGAACATGGGGCATTCATTTCCTCTATTTGTTCTTGAGAGAGCGGGGGGGGGGGAGTAAGTCGTCTAGCCAAGACTTGAGGGCAGGATCTGTGGGTGAAGTGGGCGGGGAGAGTAAGTCAGAATAAAATTTTGAAAAAGCCTGTAGGACATCTGCTGGGTGGGAAACCAGGTTACCGTTAGATGTTCTAAGTTTGTAAGTGTGAGGGGGCTGAAAAGACTGATTGAGCTTCCTTGCGAACATAGCCGAGGCTGAATTGCTGTGCAGTAGGAATTTAGCTCTCGACCATCTAAGGGACTTTTCAGTTTGATCAGAAAGGATTTTATCCAATTCTAATCTCTTGGAATTTATTTGGTGGAGTAACCCCGGGGAGTGACTTTGAGAGTGCAGATGGTACAGTTTATCGAGATGAGCAGTAAGTCTAGTGATGTCCGATGATTTCTCCTTTCTTCTATTGGCTGCTAATTGAATTAGGTGACCTCAAATTACCACCTTATAGGCTGCCCACAAGATGGAGGGGGAGGTCTCATCTATGTTGTTGGTGGTAAAATATTCTTCCATAAATTTAGAGATTTGGGAGGTCAGGATTGGGTCTGTGAGAAGAGACTCATTAAGTCTCCAACCTGCAGTGGTAGGTTTAAGGCCTATGTAAGAAACTCCAAGAGAGACCACCTGATGGTCAGACCAGGGGCAGGGATGTATGGCTGCGTCAGTTGAATTTGCTAAGAGTATGGGAGTACAAAAAAGATAATCCAATCTAGAGTAGCTATCGTGGGGGTGGGAGTAGAAAATATACTCCCTAGCGCTCACGTTGTGTGCCCTCCAAGCGTCACCCAAGTAGTGAGAGTGAAGTAATGATTTTAAAGTTTTAGGGAAAGCATTGGTAACTCCCCCACCTCTGCTTCTGTCTAGGGCAGAGTGGGCCGCCAGGTTAAAATCTCCTCCAAGCACCATGTGCGGGGAGGAGTATTTGTCCAGTGTCTGAAAAAATTAACTAAAGAAGGAAGCTTGGGAATCATTAGGGGCATAAACATTAACGACCGTTATTTTCTTCCCATGTATGGAGCCCTTCAGAATGTCAAATCTGCTTGCCGGGTCGTTATATATGCTCTCAATATCAAACATTATATTTTTTTTAACAAAAATCGCCACCCCTCGGGACCTGGACCCAAACGTGGTATAATGACCTAGACCATATGATTTGTCAAAATATGTAGGGTGGTTGGCCTCTGCGAAATGGGTCTCCTGCAGAAGGATAATGTCAGCTTTTAGGGGGCTTGTACAATGTAAAGGCCTTTTTCCTTTTATGAGGGGAGTTAAACCCCCTAACATTATGGGAAATTACTCTGACACCCATTCTAAGTAAGATTGGTCATAATTGCGTTGCGTTTACCGTTGGGGGAGGGTCCCGAGGTACTGGCCATCATGAATCCCCATCCAGCAACAGTGAGGCACCCCTGAAACAGAAACAACTCAAAAGAGCCCATAAAAGGATAGTGACAATATTGAGCCATAAGGGCTATATTACTAATATAAGTTTCAGCAAAGCAAGTAAATAGCAATGTCCCATAACCAAAAAGAACAAGAACAAAAAACCTAATTGGAGCAAAAAAAAACATTGGGGTCGGGGTGGAAAAAACCATACCGACTGTAGGGTAATGTATTTACCAGGAATGAACCTTCCTGAGCAATGGGGCACAAGTGCCCAACACTCTTGGTGACCTGAGGGAAAAAAAAAAAATCACAGTCAAAAATATGTAAGGAGAGAAAACAAATGAGTCTGTCTTCAATTCCTCTTCCTTCTTCCTGTAGGGTACTGCAAGAGTGGGGGGACAACCAAACGGGCACCGTTGTACGCCGGCACAACAGGAAGCTTGCAGGTTTCTAATGGGTGCTTACAGGAGTATCTTTGGTATGTAAAAAAAAAAGAGGATAAAGGACAAAGGCAGGGGGATGAAGTGTCCAAAACAGAGAAGAATTGAGCTTGAGTTTTAGCACTACCCCTGCAATTGTCTGGCACACTCCTTAGCCATCATGTAAAGTCCTTTAAATCGCTGATATCAAAAAGAAACTAAATACAGAAAAAAAGGTGTATCCGGGATGAGCGGGGAGCAACCAACAGCTAATTCAACCGGTCCTTAAGGTCTTGCCTCTGTCTCCTGCAGTCTCTCTGCGGCAATGGGGTCGACCAAATGGCTGAGGGGCGTGGGGTGGAGGGCATCCTAGGAAGATCCTCTTTAGACATAAGACCTAATTTGACCAGGAGCTCCTTCCCCTCCTGAATGGTGATGACTGTATATGTTGTCCCTTGGTATGGGACTTAGAGCTTAAAAGGAAAACCCCATCTATACCGGATCCTGGCCTCTTGGAGAGGGATGGTGATCTCCTTTAGCTTTCTGCGTTTTTCAAGTGTGGCAGGGGATATGTCCGGAAATATTTGAATCCTAGTGCCATCCAGCACTATATTGGGGGTATTGCGTGAAGCCCTGAGGATCTCCTCTTTAATCAAATAATCTTTAAGGCACAGTATAATGTCTCTGGGAGGCTTATCTTCTGGCGGTTTGGGGCGCAAGGCACTGTGAATACGATCGCAAGTGAAATCAGATATTGGGGAGGCAGGCAGCAAGGACTGGAACAACTTTTGGATGGCTGGAGTTAACTCTGTGACCAGCTCAGGGACCCCTCTGATCCTCAAATTGTTTCCATCTTCTGTTGTCTAAGTCCTCTAAATAAGACTGTAGCTGTGACACTGATTCAGTGAGAGCCTCATGATCTCTGCGGAGGTCAGTATATGCGAGTTGCAGCTCGTCATGTTTGGTCTCCAGGAGATCTGTTCTGCCACCCAGAACTGCTAACTCTTGTTGTAGAGTGTTAGTAGATTTGAAAAGTTCGGTCTGAAACTTCTCTGCTATTTTAGTATACATAGCCGCTAAGCTGTCATCCAGGTCTGCCTTTGTAAGCTGTACGGAGTACTCACCGTCGCCAGATGAGTGTGCAGGGGAGGCCGCTGTGCTGTGTGTTGAGGCCGGAGCACAATGTGTATCTGCGCCATCTTGACCTCTCCCCGCCATCTTCTGGACCCTAAGGAGGTAGTTGGTAAGGGACTTTTGCGCTGTTGTCCCGCGACGGGACTTAGTGGACGGCATGCACCGATCTTTCCCCCGGGGGTGTAGGAGGTTTTCATGTCTGAATCTGTGGTTTTTAGCCCCGGGGAAGGCGATGAAGAACCCGCTGTGCACGGAGCTCCGCTCAGTTGCTTCCATCCAGCTTCACGCCGCGCATGCCAGGCCTTTCTTAAAGCAATCTACTGAGCTGGCCAGAACCACCTCTGGTGGGAGTCTATTCCATATTTTCACAACTCTTATGCCCTGTACACACGGTCAGACATTGTTCGGACATTCGGACAACAAAATCCATGGATTTTTTCCGACGGATGTTGGCTCAAACTTGTCTTGCATACACACGGTAACACAAAGTTGTCGCAAAATCCGATCGTTCTGAACACGGTGACATAAAACACGTAGGTCGGGACTATAAACGAGGCAGTAGCCAATAGCTTTCTTCTCTTAATTTATTCTGAGCATGCGTGGCACTTTGTGCGTCGGATTTGTGTACACACGATCAGAATTTCCGACAATGGATTTTGTTGTCGGAAAATTTTATAGCAAGCTCTCAAACGTTGTGCGTCGGAAATTCCTATGGAAAATGTGTGATGGAGCCTACACACGGTCGGAATTTCCGACAACAAGGTCCTATCACACATTTTCTATCGGAAAATCCTATCGTGTGTACAGGGCATTACTGTGAAGAAACCTTCGTATTTGGAGATGAAATCTCTTTTCCTCTAGACGTAAAGAGTGCCCCTGTGTCCTCTGAGTTGACCATAAAGAGAATAACTCAACACCAAGTTCACTATATGGACCCCTTATATATTTGAACATGTTGATCATATCCCCCCTTATTCTCCTCTTCTCAAGAATAAATAAATTCAGTTCCTCTAATCTTTCCTCGTAGCTGAGCTCCTTCATGCCTCTTATCAGTTTGGTTGCCCTTCTCTGCACTTTCTCCAGTTCCCCGATATCCTTTTTGAGAACTGGTGCCCAAAACTGAACTGCATATTCCAGATGAGGTCTTACTAATGATTTGAACAGGGGCAAAATTATATCTCTCTCTGTGGAGTCCATACCTCTCTTAATACAAGAAAGGAATTTGCTCGCTTTGGAAACCGCAGCTTGGCATTACATGCTATTATTGAGCTTATGATCTACCAAAACCCCAAGATAGTTCTCCACTACGGATTCCCCCAGTTGTACTCCCCCTAGTATGTATGATGCATGCATATTCTTAACCCCCAAGTGCATAACTTTACATTTCTCAACATTAAACCTCATCTGCCACATAGTCACCCAATTAGACAGTGCATTGAGATCGGCTTGTAAATTGGAGACATCCTGTAAGGACATTATTCCACTGCATAGCTTGGTGTCATCTGCAAAGACAGCAATGTTACTTTCGATCCCAGACCAATATCATTTATAAAGATATTAAAAAGTAAGGGTCCCAGCACTGAACCTTGGGGTACACCACTGATAACCTTAGACCATTCAGAGTAAGAATCATTAACCACTACTCTCTGAATTCTGTCTTTTAGCCAGTTTTCTATCCATTTACAAACTGATATTTCCAAGCCTGTAAACTTTATCTTACACATGAGCCGCATGTGGGGAACTGTGTCGAACGCTTATGCAAAATCCAAGTATATCACGTCCACAGCCACCCCTCTGTCCAAGGTTTTACTTACCTCTTCATAAAAAGAAATCAGGTTTGTCTGACAATTTCTGCCTTTCATGAATCCATGCTGTCTGTTGCTTAAAATGTTTTTTTCCAGCAAGAACTCGTCTATGTGGTCTTTTATTAAATGCTCCAGTATCTTCCCGACTATAGAAGTTAAACTAACAGGTCTATAGTTACTTGGTAAAGACTTTGATCCCTTTTTAAATATAGGCACCACGTTCAGCCTGCACCAATCCAGTGGTACTATTCACGTCATTAATGAGTCCTTAAAAATTAGATACAATGGCTTTGAAATTACAGAGCTCAATTCTTTTAGGATCCGTGGGTGGATGCTATCAGGTCCAGGTGCTTTATTCACCTTTACTATGTCTAAATATTTCTGGACCATATCACTTTTGAGGCATTGTGGATCATTCAGGGCTGTGTCACTACCACCCCCATTATGGACAATAAGTCTCAAGAGAGAAGAGAAGGTGTGTAGTCAAATCATTGGACAATTGTTCATTACTGGCCTTATGCATATATTATCCAGCACTTTAAGTTAACCTTTTGCTGACCACGTAATGTAAATGGGTGGTAGAGGGAAGCTTGTCACTCCCAGCAAAGTGACTAAGCTGTCACAGACAGCTCATGAACAACATACTCAGAGGTGCTGGGAACTCTCAGACTTACAAATGTAGTCAAAAGAAGGAAAATTTCAAATGAGCTTAATAGCTTTTTGCGAGGTGGCTCCCAAACAGAATGGCTTCCCTCGATGAATACCCAACAGTCGCTCAAACCATTAAAAAACAGAAAGAAGCACCGGATAAAAGAGTTCAAAATGGAAACATAGAAGAGTGACAACACAAAAAAGATGATCCTGTCAATAACATATTTCCTGGCTTAGGGTGTCTATATTCTGGATAAGCAACAGAGACACCTTTGGACAGCAGCATTGTTAATCTGTGCAGAAGGTAGTGTTATGCCGCATACACACGGTCGGATTTTTCAACAGGAAATGTTGGATGTGAGCTTCTTGGCTGAAAGTCTGACCATGTGCATGCTCCATCGAACATTTGTTGTCGGACTTTCCGCTAACAAATGTTGGCTAGCAGGTTCTCAAATTTTCCACCAACAAAACTTAGTTGTCGGAATTTCAGATTGTGTGTACACAAGTCCATTGCACAAAAGTTCACGCATGCTTGGAATCAAGTACAAGCCGGAAGCGCTCGGTCTTGTAAAACTAGCGTTCGCGGCATTCGACTAGCGGATTTAGATGGACTTGACTAACAAACTAAAGCCGAGCTCAAGTTTACACTTTTTAAACAGTTCCCACAACAATTTTTATTCCTTTTGGGATAAACACTTTTAACTGCCACTTTTACTGGATAATTTGGTCTGGTAAAGGAAGTTGAGAACGAATAGAGCTACTGGCAAGCTAACCAGGTGAAAATATAGGGAAAGAATAATAACTGGTAAGTTGCAGAATAATATATTCTTGTTGTTGGGTTGGTTTAGATAGGCTTTAATAATTTCACAAAGAGTACAATCTCAAACCTTCTGGGTAAAATTCTCAATTAAAGGCAATGTTTTATGTTGTTTTGAATAGAGTAGAAAAGAATTAGAACTGTCAGGCTTTATTGCTGTCTGTTAGGGAGATTCCCTGTCTTTGTCATGTTTACTGTTATCAGTGATAGTGAAAGTAAATCCCAAATTTTAGGTTGTCCCTATAACAGTAATAGAGGGGAAATCTTACAATGGGGATGCTAGTTTTGGTGACCCTGGTGACAGCCAGGGATTTCCTCACTTTAGAGAGATTGCTCTCACTCCCTCTGACTTGGGACAAGTAAAGGAAAATCCCCCCCCCCCCCCCCAAGTGCAACACAGATGACACTGATAGGGCTTATAACCCTCCTTTACTCTGTTCAAATAAAAAAAAATGTTTTGCCTTTAGGTTCACTCAGCAACTTTATTTAGACTGTAGACACCGTAACTGGAAAAATACTCCTTGTTGAGACATGTTTCAATCAATGTTTTTTCCCTAAAGGCTTGTCTCTGAATTATGCTATTGCTGGTGATTTTGCATTTATTCCAACCAAGCATTGCCAGTTATCAGATCCTTTAGATCAAGAGCATTATTAGCAAATAGCAGATGTTTCATATTTTCACATATCCTCTCTCTGGTCTGGTGTTTTTCATTCCCTGGAATTTCAATTTCAGGATGAGTTTATCAAGATCTTTCCAGTGTCATGCTTCATCTGTCTGATTTTGGAGTGATATGAGGACAGAGAAGGAGCTGTAATTCATTACTATAAAAAATTTTCTTTGTAGGTGAAAAGGATTCTGTGATTTGACACAGTTAAGGCCGGGTTCACAGCAGGGGTCTGGTGCATCCCTGTTCTCCGTTTCAGGTGGGAATCAGGTCTGAATTGTTGCTGGAATTCGAACCAGAAATGGAGCCAAAGATTATGTTACCAGTTATGGTAAATGTAGAATTTAGACTCCATTAAGAAAAGATTGGTCTTTCGTACACTAAAACGTTTGCCTAGGAATTGAAGGCCACAGTGAAGAAGATCCAGTTACATTTCCATCAAAATTAATGCACACTGGTAGATTGGATTTTACAATTGTTGGTTTAGAGTTCCTCTATCTTACATGTTCTGCCTAGCAGAAAGTTAACAAGATGTATTGCTTTAGTTAATTTCAGCTTATTACAGAAAGTCAATGTTTCAGGAGTGAACATTTTCAGTTGTATAACTGATGCTGCATGATCTATGGGTTTATAGCCTTCTTGCGTTTGAAATAATTTGCAGAGGCATTGGCTGATTTTTGGTTCTGCAGTAGTGTTACTTTGAATTTTGTTGCTTCTAAACCATTATCTGTATTGAATTCCAGTGATATATAGGGTTACCAATCCAGGAACAAGCAAAGTATCTTCCTGATTGATAATATAGGTACCTTATAAATTGCTTAGTTTCCAAAACTGTAACTGCTATGACGTTCCTAATAGAATTGGTGTTTTATGTTTATAATTTAAACATCTGTTTGAAAGCCCATGACTAAGAAGATAATCCCATTACCAAGAAGACATGCAGATCCTGAGTTGTCTCCAGCAGCAAACAGTGAAAAATAAAAAATTATTCTCAGTACAATCATTTGACATAACTTGGTACCTCATTTGGCATTAGTTAATGTACTAATTAATAAGTGACTGATAAGGGGGGGGGGGGGGGGATGAATAAAACGCATCTGATACAAATTCAATAGGTGCAATTGTCCATATCTACCACAGTTTGTCTTAGACACTTTTTATCAATTCCCCCCAGTGCAGAGGCAGGAAAACAGTGCATACAATACATTGCATAGAATAGTAGCTGTTTTTTTCCAGTTGCTTGTTCTGCATACAAAGATCTAGTGCTTATAACAAAATGTTCTTCCTTGAAACCCTTCTCATTTCTGTAGCTTGCATCTAGCTCATACTTATCACACTCATAACTCATAACTCTTTAGTGCACATTCATTTAAAATCTAAAACAGATTTATGTGCTTGAGGGACATGGTTAACTTTTAATCCCCTTGGATATTTGCCTAGCCAATGTATTAAGTGTCATGGTTTTATTTTCTTTTGTCGTTTTGGCAATTATCACTTTCCTTTTTGTCCCATAATAAAGTTCAACTGTATTAGCCTAATTCAGACAAATTAAGGTGGTTCTAAAGAATCACTACCTGATCTCAGCTAGGTTCTTCACATACTGCTTTAGAATCGGAAGAGTAACTGAAGAGACTGGAATGGCCCCTTAGTTCATAATTTATACAAAGAATAGAGAGGTTGAAATTTGAGAAACTTTAATTATGTTTTAATCATGCTTAATACTTTGCGATTTTAAGTGACCTGAGGGAAGAGATTATGATGAAAATCTTTCTTTTTCCCTTCTGATTTTATGACAGGATGAATGACATAGGAAAATTGGAATATTCAGTTCTTTAACTTATTAGAGGTTTGGCCCTTGACTGACATCATAGTGATTCCTTGAAATGACTTAGGTAATGACTTGGCAAAGTTAGTATATTGTAGAATACAATGTAATACCATTCTGTGAGGTTGCAGTTGCCCTCTTCCATTATTGTCTTTTTAGAAATAGTATCAAGGTTGTTGTGTTTTTTTTTAACTTTAAATTCTTTTTCATGGAAAAATATTTGAAAATTGTTGAACAGTGTCACACATAAAAGGAGTTCTCCTCCAATGATATGGGACTTGTGGCAAGGATTAAAGTTCTCCAGTAACGCATCTGTTTATTTAAAAGATATTGGAATTGAGAGTTTCCATGTTGGGTTACAGTTAGCATTTCTGGTTTTATCTGAGATTACTCCACATCTTTGTGGAATACATATGCCAGGCTTTTTTGCAGAGGCAATCAGAAAATGGCTAAATAGGTCCATGCAAAAATGTCTCCCTTCCATTCCTGGATTTACAGGCAGGCCGAGAGAAGAAGGGGTGTGCTTGGTTTATACAAACAGGATTTAGTGCATTTGTCGGAGGTTGTTTTTTTGATTTACAGTTGATGATTGAGTTGGGTGTGGGGCCAGGCCTTGGGTAGGTCTAGTGTCCAGGGAATGTCACTCACTAAGTGAGTGGACAAGTAATATTATAGGTTGGTCCAGTCTGGTATAAAATGCTGTAGGTATGCATGTCTCATTCCTGATGGACCCCAGAGGAAGCTTAAAATCACTATAATGACCAGCATTACTACAGTGATAGCCACGAGAGTCCTACTTGGGTTCTTTGAGAGTGGCTTTACCTCTGCACACAGAACACAGGGAGTTGGGTGCTCAGCACTGTCGCCATTCATAAAATGCCTTGTATTTTTTTTAATTAATACAAAGCGTTCTCTGATTTGACAAGGTGGAAAGGAGGGGTGTCACAATCTCGACCTCGTCCAATCAGAGAATGCCTTGAAAAAAATACAAGGTGTTCTATGAATAAGTTAGCAAACCCCTGTGGTCAGTTGCCAGAGGAGAAGTCACTCACATAGAACCTAGGCAGTACCCAAAAGATAGCCTTTTCCTCTGCAATAGCCCCCTGCCAGCTTCCCCAGGGACCCAGTAAATATGAGATATGCATGGTTATATTGTGCCAAACCGGGGAGAGGGTGAGCAGGCTTGATAATCAATGACTAAGCGTGTTTTTCCATATCTCAAAAGTTTGGTTAGTTCTCAAAATTTATATTTAATTTTTTTTTCATCCCAAATAAAATATCACAGCCATTAAAAAAAGGCAGTTGAATTACTGTGTGATTGTGTCTTAATTATGTTCATTAAGTTTTGTTAGTTGGTTTTCTGTTGGGAGGGGGTAGTAGTGTGAAGCCCCATGTTTCTTGACAGATCAGTTCACTGACCAATTTGTTATGTGCTTTTGAATGTATAATAAAGCAAAAACAGAAACCATGTACCAAAATACAAAAGCATATTTTTATAATGCTTCTGGACATATTTGTCCTATGTTTTGTTTTTTTTCTAGCTTACATAGCCAATTTATAATAGCTAGCTTCACGCAGTATTTTAATAGATGTGACTTTTCTCATTTTATGGATTTGCTATTCATGTTGACCTTTATTTCCATTATTATAAATTGCAGCTGACTATAACTTCCTGTCTGTACTACAGTTCATTTTATGTCTCACTTTCTATACAAAAAAGAACACATAAATATAGTCAAAATATATAAATGTATATACTATATCAGCATTACAAGATCAACCCAACAGATGCATCTCTTATGTATGTGGAAACTTTTTTCTTTAGGATATTTCATATTTGCCTTGTCAGTGACATTTCTTTTTATTTTATCAATGTATTTTTCTACAGATTTGGCAAAAGAAATTAATCATCTATTTCAAATTATACAGCCTTTAAACAGAATGACAAGGTCATCACAGTCCCTATATTTTACATCAGTATATTCTTTACTTATTTGTTTGTGGCCTGTGAATCACTCAACAGACACGACAAAATGCAATCTCTGCAGCTGACAGAGTTTATTGTTTTAGGCCATATTTTTCCAGCACTGCAAGTATGCAGAAAAGCTAGGACATACAATATTAAGGAAATATTCATTGTTTATCATAATGGTGCTGATTTCTAGATAATAACAATGTTTAATGCAAGCAAAATGGATCTGGGAAATGGCCAAAATGGCATGGAATTAACAAATAATTAGGGATAGCAGTGGAAAAGAGCCCATTTAAACTAAAAGACAACCAGTTATGGCTGGATAATTCAAGAATCTCAGTAATCAGTTTTGAGTATTAAACAAGTGCAGTTCTATTTATGTAAGAATAGAGATCCATGAAGTTAAGCTGGGCATAGATGGATTGAAATTCAACCAGTTCAGCAGGGATCAGATGGATTTCAATCCATCTCTGGCCACCCCCTCCCCCCCCCAAAAGACAGAAGTTGATCTAACCATCAACTTCTGTTGAATAAGACTGCTGGAAATCATTCATTAAATCAGCAGCTGCAGCCAATTGGTTGCAGTGCTGATCAGTGTATTCTTAAAGAGGAGGAGTCCCTGCTGTCAGAATACAATAGCACAGGGGGAGTGTTGCTCCATCCACCTTGCTTGTGTGAATAGGGGAATCCATTCATTTATTTTTTTCAGCTCTCTGGCTGATCAAAAAAAAAGAAAAAAAATCATCTGTGGCAGCCTTAGTCATTTATCATTTGCCTGTTCTCACATTGCTCTCCCATCCCCAGAGTATATCATACTGTCAATAACAGGTCCCTTTATTTGCTCAACTATAAAATCCTATTTTTTGACACTAGTATGAACTCTTAGAAACTGGAAGACAAAAGGGCCAATTTACTAAATGATTTAAAAATCTTCACTCAATTAACTGTAGGTGTGTTTACTTTGAATACAAAATCAGAGCAAGACAGATAAAAATAAATGAACAGAAATTTGTGTTTCACATAATTAGATAGTTGAAGCAAGTCTTTGCTCAATTTATTGAGTGAAACTTCTCAGTCCCTAAGTATATCAGCCTTACCATATCAGGGCAGGCAGCTAGCAGACTTCAAGTGTATATTTGTACATTAAGTGGCCATTTATATTTTTGCAGTGTAATAATGCACATTGCATGAGGGCAGCCTAATGGGTTGAATGGGCTGCCTACACACCAAAACGTCCTGAAATCGGGCATGACCTATTTTTTTTTTTAACACAATGCACTGGAATGTTCTCTTAAATACAACCCATTTTTATTTTGTTAAGAAGATTTGTGTACAAGTTAAAGATTTTTAAGGTGAAATTATTTAAAATGTATTGATTTCCGTTTCCAACACTGAAAGGGTTAAAGTGTATGTCAAGGCACAATTTAAAAAAGCATATTTCATACATCTCAGTAATACATGTACATCCGCCCAATGTTTTATTTCTTTAAACATGCTGTAAGTCTTATGCCGCGTACACACGGTCAGACTTTTCGTCTACAAAAGTCCAACGGACGCTGACGGACTAAAGCTGGCTGGTAATCCGATCGTGTGTGGGCTTCTCCGGACTTTCAACTGACTTTTTTAGCCTCAAATCCGACGTACTTTAGATTTGAAACATGCTTCAAATCTTTCCGACGGACTCGAGTCCGGTCGAAAAATCCGCTCGTCTGTATGCTAGTCCGACGGACAAAAACCCACGCTAGGGCAGCTATTGGCTACTGGCTATGAACTTCCTTATTTTAGTCCGGTGTACGTCATCACGTAAGAATTCGACGGACTTTTGTGTGATCGTGTGTAGGCAAGTCTGTTCGTTAGAAAGTCCGCCGCAAGTCCGTCGAAAGTCTGTCGGACAGGCTGTCGGACTTTTGTAGCTGAAAAGTCCGACCGTGTGTACGCCCCATTACAATTCTTGATGTGCCAGAAATATAGCGTGCTCCTAACTTCCTCTTTGACATGACAACGCAGTGAATTTTTGTTTTGGCTTTGAATACAAAAGCACATGTTGGCATTTCAGATGCATTACACAGAACACAGATCTTTCCTCATCTTCTCTGCACCCACTTTCTCATCTCCAAAGAAAGCTCCTACTTGTGCACAGGCAAAAAGCACAGGAAATTATCAGCTCAAACGATTTCTGACAAAATCAAAGGCTACTATCAAATATAACAAAATACTTTCAATTGCATATTAGGCAGACCAAAATGGAGCAAATAACAAAGTTTGCTGTTAGGTTACTTACAATTTAAAGCGGCGTTCCACCCAAAAGTGGAACTTTCACTTTAAGCACTCCTCGCCCCCTGACATGCCACATTTGCCATGTAATTTTTTTTGGGGGGGGGGAGTGTGTACCCTTTTTTTGTGGGACTTCCTGTCCCACTTCCTGTTTCCTATCTTCGGCCGCCTAGGCGACTCCTCCTCTCGCCCAAGCCGGCCCCTCCCTGCCAGCAATCTTCTGGGACACAAAGCAGGTCCCAGAAGTTCGGCTGGCCAATAGGAGAGGGCAACGCAACTCGCGCATGCGCAGTGCATGCCTGGCCGTGAAGCCATAAGCTGTCACAGCCGGGTGCCCACACTTACCATTACGGCACCGAGGAGAGGAGCTAGCCTACGGGCGGCCACATCGCTGGACCATGGGGCATGTAAGTGTTGGTTTATTAAACATCAGAAGCTTTGCTTTTTGTAGCTGCTGACGTTTAATAAACTAAAAAAATGGGTGGAACTCCACTTTAAAGTATGTACCACCAACACTCCACGCTCACAAATAATCTAAAAATAATCTAAAAGGCAGCTACCCAAAGATCAACACAATCTAATATTAACTGAAAAGGCAGCGCTATATTGCTTTGTTCAGAAGAACACTGAGACCCATCCAGCATGGTATTGTGTCTGCATCCGCCCCAGGCTGCACGCAGGTGAATGCGCAAGGTGAATGCAGTTGCAAAGCCGCATGTCAAAATTTGACAGGTGGGCAGGAGCAATTGCACGGATTTGAATGCAGACAATTTGCATTCTTATCCGCTGCATCTGCATTCACCTCTATAGGCTGCTTGCATGCAGTCAAGAGTAGACACAGGTGCAATTACAAAGGAAGCGCGCTTGATGGGTCTCGGTGGCCATCTGAATGAACCCTGTGTGTGAACAAAATAAATTTACCTTAATATAGAAAAATTACCGTATATACTCGAGTATAAGTCGTTCGGAGTATAAGTCGAGGCCCTAATTTACCACAAAAAAATGGGAAAAACTTATTGACCCGAGTATAAGACGAGGGTGAGAAATGCACAGCTACTGTAAGTGGAAAAGGGGGTCAACAATGCCCATTTGCAGCATCACTGTGCCCATTTGCATGCCTCACTGTACCCATTTGCAGCCATAGGTCCCCTGAACTTCAAACGCAGTAGTTAAGGGTTCCTAGATGCCCCCTAGCTGCAGCCAAAATTTGGGGTCTCTGAACCCAAAGGGTCCCAAAATGACATTGCTGCAGATGGACACAGTTGACCGAATTTGGGGCCCCGTATCTCTGGGCCACTTAGTGCTAAGAACCCCAAATTTGGTGTGCCAACCCAGTGGAACTAGCACCATATAATTTCCAAAGCTGGGGTTTCTAGCACCAAGTGGCCCCGAGATACAGGGCCCCAAAAATCAGTTCAGAAAATGTCAAGCACTTTTCTGCAGCAGAGAATGACATTTTCCAAACCGGGTTTGGGGCCCCGTGTCTCAGGGCCACTTGGTGCTAGGAACCCAAGCTTTGGATATGTTATGGTACCAGTTCCACTGGGTTTGCACACCAAATGTGGGGTTCCTAGCACCAAGGGGCCCTGAGATATGGGGCCCCAAAATCGGTTCAGAAAATGTCAAGCACTAAGCACTTTTCTGCAGCAGAGAATGACATTTTCCAAACCGGGTTTGGGGCCCCGTATCTCAGGGCCACTTGGTGCTAGGAACTTCAGCTTTGGATATGTTGTGGTACCAGTTCCACTGGCACCAAGTGACCCTTAGATACGGGGCCCCAAAGTCGGTTCGGAAAATGAAATTTTTTGCTGCAGAAAAGTGCTTGACTCGAGTATAAGTCGAGGGGGGCACTTTCAGCACAAAAAAATGTGCTGAAAAACTCGACTTATACGCAAGTATATACGGTAATACGTGATATATCCCATATAAAGTACCAGTATACGGTACTGAAGACTTTTTTTTTATTGGACTATTTTATCAGATTTTAATTTATTTTAATCTACTATTTTATACGACTTTCATTTATTAATAATATTTATTAATTGTTCTGCATTTTTCTTTTGTTCACCTATATAGTGCTGCTTTTTGGGTTATCGTTAGTTTACATATAGTGGCTTGAAAAAGTATTGATACTTGAAATTTTCCACATGTTACCAAACAAAAAAGATAAATGTATTTTATTGGGATTTTATGTGATAGGCCAACACAAAGTGGCACATTATTGTGAAGTGGGAGGGAAATTATAAACGGTTTTCAATTTTTTTTACAAATAAATATGTGAAAAGTGCGGCGTGCATTTGTATACAGACCCCTTTGCTCTGATACCCCTAAATAAAATCTAGTGGAACCAATTGCCTTCAGAAGTCACATAATTGGTAAATAGAGTCCACCTGTGTGTAATTGAATTTCAGTATAAATACAGCTGTTCTGTGAAGCCCTCAGAGGTTTGTTAGAGAACCTTAGTGAACAAACAGCATCATGAAGGCCAAGGAACACACCAGACAGCTCAGGGATAAAGTTGTGGAGAAGTTTATAGCAGGGTAAGGTTATAAAAAAATATCCCATGCTTTGAACATCTCACGGAGCACTGTTCAATCCATAATCCCAAAATGGAAAGAGTATGGCACAACTGCAAACCTACCATGACATGGCCGTCCACCTAAACTGACAGGCTGGGCAAGGAGAGCATTAATCAGAGAAGCAGCCAAGAGGCCCATGGTAACTCTGGAGGAGCTGCAAAGATCCACAGCTCAGGTGTGGGAATCTGTTCAAAGGACAACTATTAGTTGTGCACTCCACAAATCTGTCCTTTATGGAAGAGTCGCAGGAAGAAAGCCATTTTTG
The DNA here is from genome assembly GCA_037952835.1 of Lithobates septentrionalis. NCBI lineage: Eukaryota > Metazoa > Chordata > Amphibia > Anura > Ranidae > Lithobates > Lithobates septentrionalis. Next base: position 1,086,821 of record JBBDGP010001706.1, on the reverse strand, counting down.
AAAGAAAGCCAGAAGAAGTCCTGTTTGCAATTTGTGAGAAGCCATGTGGGGGACACAGCAAACATGTGGAAGAAGGTGCTCTGGTCAGATGAGACCAAAACTGAACCTTTTGGCCTAAAAGCAAAACGCTATGTGTGACGGAAAAATAACACTGTACATTACCTGAACACACCATCCCCACCACAAGGTGGTGGAAGCATCATGTTGTGGTGATGCTTTTCTTCAGCAGGGACAGGGAAGCTAGTCAGAGTTGATGAGAAGTTGGATGGATACCAAATACAGGGCAATCTTAGAAGAAAAGCTGTTAAAGTCTGCAAAAGTCTTGAGACTGGGGCTGAGGTTCACCTTCCAGCAGGACAACAACCCTAACATACAGCCAGAGCTACAATGGAATGGTTTTGATTAAAGCATATTCATGTGTTAGAATGGCCCAGTCAAAGTCCAGACCTAAATCCAATTGAGAATCTGTGGCAAGACTTGAAAATTTACTGTTCACAGACGCTCTCCATCCAATCTGACAGAGCTTGAGGTATTTTGCAAAGAAGAATGGGCAAAAATGTCACTCTCTAGATGTGCAAAGCTGGTAGTGACATCCCCAAAAAGACATGCAGCTGTAATTGCAGTGAAAGGTGGTTCTACAAAGTATTGACTCAGGGGGGCTGAATACAAATGCACGCCACACTTTACACAAATTTATTTGTAAAAGAATTTGAAAACCATTTATCATTTTCCTTCCACTTCACAATTATGTGCCACTTTGTGTTGGTCTATTACATAAAATCCCAATAAAATATATTTACGTTTTTGGTTGTAACATGAAAAATGTGGAATATTTCAAAGGGTATGAATACCTTTTCAAGGCACTGTACACTTTAAACTGTGCTTATGTGTTTCCTAATTAAAGTGGAGCTCTGAAGTAAAAAAAAAAATCCTAAGACAATCAAAACAGTACTTGCTATTCAGCAGGAACTGGCCGAGATTTGAACCGTGTATGGGCAGGATGAATGTACCACACTGATCGATCAATCAACTTGGGTACAACCAGCATGCTGGGTTTTACCTGCGATTATCACTAGCAGCTGCTGTAGCCACTAGCAATAATCAATGTTTTCTCCCGGTGGGGATAACTTCCCCTGCCCTCCCCTGTCCCCTTGGTGGGAGAAGACAATCACCCGGCAGGAGGAATTGCCGCATCAACACTGTCTGTGTTGATGGGGAAATCAAGCAAATTTCTTTCCTGTAACCCATGGTTACAGAAAACACATTTGCTCCATAGTAAAAGTATATATGGACTCAACAATTGTTCTTGTAGTGCAAAAATGAAAATAGGTCTTTTGAAATGTACTTTTGATATAGTGCCACCATTATTACTATACTGATTGCCCCTCTTACTAGATTCATTTACCCACATTCTTGTATTGCCTGAGCTGTCCTTTGCAGATTGCTATCAGTGTAACACCCAAGTTTATGAAAAACTCACCAATTATTTTTGGGCTTTCATTTATTTGGGGGGGGGGGGGTTATTGGCTTTTATTTTATGTTGAGGGGGCATTGAAGTTGCTAGGACCCTACCTGTGCTATTTGTTTCTACCAAATGTGGGTCTAAAATTGCTATTTAAAATTGGCCTTCTGAGATCAATTTGAAACTGCTGTATCATCTGCAGCATCTTAATTTTTTATTTTTTTTGTAAATTCCCTACCTAAGCTCTTTGTGTCCAGCAAATTTCTAGTTTAAATTACCCTGCTGCATTTTACATTGCTGCATCGTCTGCAGTCTCTTAATTGTTAATAAGAGTTTGATAGAAGCTGGTGTCTAGTGATGAATATTAAAGAGGAAGTAAACCCTAATGGAGCACGTGACGATCAGGGCACGGGTCCTATAGAAATGGCACAATCGAGCCCTTTCTTTAGTGCGCATGGGTCAATGCCGTCGGCGCAAGCGTATATGATAAATATCTCCTAAACTGTGCAGGTTTAGGAGATATTTCCAGTACCTACAGGTAAGCCTTATTATAGGCTTACCTGCAGGTAAAAGTGGTGTGTAAGGGTTTACAACCACTTTAACAGTGCAAAAGTGTATTTCCAGAATCAGATCATGTTTAAAAATGTAGGTGATAGAACATATTTGCTTTCTTTAAAAAAGGATAAAACAGTGTGGGGTTCTCCCCAATGTTCCGACTAGACCCTTATCCAGGCTTACAGCTTGAGTGGACAGACAAGAGACGGCAGTGAACCTGACCTAGGAAGGTCTGGTACGGGTGGGGAAAACACATGATCTAAGAGACTATTCTTAACTAATTTAGTAAATCACACTTATTGTGTTTAGTTCCATTATGAGTTAATGTTTTATTAAAGTGGAGTTCCACCCACTTTTACAACTCTTCACCATTCCTCACTAAACTGTGCACTGTAAACGAATTGGATATTTTTTTATTTTTTTTCTCAGCACTTACTGTATATTTGCTGTATTCATTTTTCACTTCCTCCTCCCTGGCCGCGGCCCATCGCATCATTTCCTGTTTGCAATGCCTTCTGGGAAGGGGCGGAAACTTCCTCTGACACTGCCGCTGCTATGGAAACCTGACCTGAAACCTATTACACTGCTTGTACTGCACTGAGCATGTGCGAGATCTGCAAGGATGAGATCCAGGAAGAAATACAGTCTGGCTTCAGATGCCCAGACTTAAGATGGCCACGGCCTGCTGTAAGTTTATAAAATAACAACTACTGCTATAAATTAACAAAACAGACCTTAGTTTACAGACTAACTTTACTAGAATACATTAAGCTTGTGTTTTATAGGGGTATTTTTATTTAAAAAGTATAATTTTGGCCGGAACACCACTTTAAGTAAGGCTAATTTATGGAACCTTATGTATAAATGCTCCTTCCAAGATGCAGGAAGGTAGCCTTCACAAACAGAGTTCCTTGAGAGCTAAAAACTGTCAGCCATATACGTGGATCTTGGAAATTGTAAAATGAGCTAGAACCCAGTGCAGCTGCCAACCACTGGAAATAATGGATAACAAAACACAAAAAACAAAGAAGCAGCGCTCTATGGGTGAAGCATAACAACTTGCAGACCTTTGGCCAAGTAAAAAAGTTATTTTATTTATTGCACTTCTGAAGAATGACAACTGTCAATGATAAAAACTTGCAGGGGTTGCAGGGGCAATCTTAAAAGCATATAGTCAATGCAGATACTAAAATAAAAGAATAGGAATGGTACCACTGAGACATCCAGGTGGAAAAGTGGTTAACATCAATCGATCAGCTTCTACCTTTGGACAGTAGTCAGACTCAGCCGGTATCCAAGAAGAACCACTGTAGCGGAGGACCCTTGTGGACATCTGTCAGCTCTATAGCTGATTGCGGGTACAAACCCCGCTACACTGCAGGCAGTATGGTGTGATATCCACCGCTGAGGGATGGGACCAGGAGAGCCGAACGAGCGGGCTGGAGCCGGGCGCACAGGATGACACGGCCGCAGCTCCGGTACAATAGTCACGGTAACCCGGAGCTTGCGGTCCACTGTGACTGACCGACATCCTGTTCAACCTTCACTTCCAGAGTGACGGCCGTGTCATCCTGTGCGCCCGGCTCCAGCCAACTCGTTCAGCTCTCCCGGTCCCATCTCTCAGCGGTGGATATCACACCACACTGCCTGCAGTGTATGTTAACCCCTTTTCCAACTGGATGTCTCAGTGGTACCATTCCTATTCTTTTATTTTAGTATCTGCATTGACTATATGCTTTTAGGATTGCCCCTGCAACCCCTGCAAGTTTTTATCATTGACAGTTGTCATTCCTCAGAAGTGCAATACATAAATCAACTTTTTACTTTACCAAAGGTCTGCAAGTTTTTATGCTTCACCCATAGAGCGCTGCTTCTTAGTTTTTTTGTAGGAAGGTAGCCTTGCCTTATGCCGCGTACACACGGTCGGACTTTTCACCTGCAAAAGTCCGACGGACGCCGCCGGACCAAGTCCGGCGGAAAATCCGACCGTGTGTGGTCTCCATCGGACTTCCGACGGACCGTTTCGGGCGGAAATCCGACGTACTTTAGATTTGAAGCCTGCTTCAAATCTTTACGTCGTACCTCCGCCGGACTCAGTTCCTGACGGAAAGCCCGTTCGTCTGTATGCTGGTCCGAAGGACCAGATACAACGGAGCAGCTGGTTACTGCATCTCGCGCTCGCTGCAATAGGAAAAGCAAATTTTCCCATTGCGGCGAGCGCGGGGGGCATCCCAGGCCCTTAGGTCTGGTATGGAACTTTAAGGAGAACCCCCCTACGCCGAAAAACCGGCGTGGGGGTCCCCCCAAAATCCATACCAGACCCCGATCCGAGCACGCAGCCCGGCCGGTCAGGAAAGGGGGTGGGGACGAGCGAGCGCCCCCCCCCTCCTGAACCGTACCAGGCCGCATGCCCTCAACATGGGGGGGTGCTTTGGGGGAGGGGGCGCCTTACGGTGCCCCCCCACCACAAAGCACCTTGTCCCCATGTTGATGAGGACAAGGGCCTCTTCCCGACAACCCTGGCCGTTGGTTGTCGGGGTCTGCGGGCGGGGGGCTTATCGGAATCCGGGAGCCCCCTATAATAAGAGGGCCCCCAGATCCCGGCCCCCCCACCCTATGTGAATGAATATGGGGTACATGGTACCCCTACCCATTCACCTAGGTAAAAAGTGTTAATAATAAAACACAACACAGGTTTTTAAAATAATTTATTAAACTGCTCCGGGGGGGTCTTCTTCCGTCTTCGGGGGTCCCTCCGCTTCATCTTCTCCCGGGGTCCGGTTGGTTCTTCTCCGCTCTCTTCTCCCGGTGTTCCAGTTCTTCGGCCGGCTCCTCTGCTGTGTTCAGGTAGCTCTCTTGCCAGCAGAGGTCCGGACTTCTGAGCTGCTGGGCTTCTTGTCTTCTCTTCTCTTCTCTTCCCCCAGATGTTGACACGACGCTCTCTCCGGCTGGACTGGTCTCCGAGGGCTGCGTTGTGACTTATATAGGCGGAGACCCCGCCCCCTTTTGATGTCACAGTCCCTGGGCATGCTGGGACTGTGACGTTTTAGGGGGCGTGGTCGACCACGCCCCCTAAAACGTCACAGTCCCAGCATGCCCAGGGCCTGTGACATCATATGGGGGCGGGGTCTCCGCCTATATAAGTCACAACGCAGCCCTCAGAGACCAGTCCAGCCGGAGAGAGCGTCGTGTCAACATCTGGGGGAAGAGAAGAGAAGAGAAGACAAGAAGCCCAGCAGCTCAGAAGTCCGGACCTCTGCTGGCAAGAGAGCTACCTGAACACAGCAGAGGAGCCGGCCGAAGAACTGGAACACCGGGAGAAGAGAGCGGAGAAGAACCAACCGGACCCCGGGAGAAGATGAAGCGGAGGGACCCCCGAAGACGGAAGAAGACCCCCCCCGGAGCAGTTTAATAAATTATTTTAAAAACCTGTGTTGTGTTTTATTATTAACACTTTTTACCTAGGTGAATGGGTAGGGGTACCATGTACCCCATATTCATTCACATAGGGTGGGGGGGCCGGGATCTGGGGGCCCTCTTATTATAGGGGGCTCCCGGATTCCGATAAGCCCCCCGCCCGCAGACCCCGACAACCAACGGCCAGGGTTGTCGGGAAGAGGCCCTTGTCCTCATCAACATGGGGACAAGGTGCTTTGTGGTGGGGGGGCACCGTAAGGCGCCCCCTCCCCCAAAGCACCCCCCCATGTTGAGGGCATGTGGCCTGGTACGGTTCAGGGGGGGGGGGCGCTCGCTCGTCCCCACCCCCTTTCCTGACCGGCCGGGCTGCGTGCTCGGATCGGGGTCTGGTATGGATTTTGGGGGGGACCCCCACGCCGGTTTTTCGGCGTAGGGGGGTTCCCCTTAAAGTTCCATACCAGACCTAAGGGCCTGCGACGGGGCTCGCAAGGTTTCAATCTCGCCAAAAAAAGCGGCGAGATTGAATTCCTTTTCTAGTCCCGTCGTACCCGAGTCACGTTCAAAATGAACGGACTTGTCCGTGTGTGGGAAAGTCCGTTCATTCTGAAAGTCCGGCGGAAGTCCGTCGGGAAGACCGGATTCCGGAAAGTCCGGCCGTGTGTAGGCAAGTCCGGCCGTTCAGAAAGTCCGGCGGTAGTCCGCCGGAAGTCTGGCGGCAAGTACGTCGGACCTAGCTTTCTAGAAAGTCCGACCGTGTGTACGCGGCATAAGGCTGCAATCTTGTCTTATGATGTATGTTTGCCTCTTGCTTTGTATGATAAAAGTGCTTAATTGATCTATTGGCTCCATCATGCATCCATATGAAAAACACAATTGCAATTTTCCTGTGGAATGCTTTGCACATACTGTTTGTTTTTTTTTAGATTGATTGCCAAATACTGTACTTTTCTATGCACAGACTGTGCCATGTTGTAATTACATATGTTAGTATAAAAGTTACAAATAATCTAGATAAACATCAGCTGTGTCATTTTCAAAAGTGACTAACACAAACAGAAATATTTCCATATAATATGCTTATTTTTCAAAACCAAGCCCTAACATGCAGTACATATGGGCACCAAATCCCAGATCATTAAAATCATTAGTGTTAGGTCTATGAGCAATAATTAGCATCACTCACACTGAGAATATGAACCAATATACATGGATGCCAAGTGCAACTTGTTCTATGAAAAACTTTTCATCACATTCATCTGAATACAATGAAATTGATGAGTGATAATGTTACAGCCTTTGCTCATGTGTACACTGGAAAAACTAACACAGCTAACCTGGATACATGCATGCAATGAATAAGTACTGGGCACTACCAGATATCTGCTCCTCCTGTATACAAACCTTTGCTTAAACTGTATGCTCAGCCAAAGCCTTTTTGGAGTGGGAAAAAGTTCAGAACACTCACGGGGTTTTTACTTCTACCAAGACCTCTGTTATGCCGCGTACACACGGTCGGACTTTACAGCAGACTTTGCCCGGCGGACTTTTCAACAGACTTTACGACGGACTTTCTGAATGAACGGACTTGCCTACACACAATCCACCAAAGTCCGTCGAATTCGTACATGATGACGTACGACCGGACTAAAACAAGGAAGTTCATAGCCAGTAGCCAATAGATGCCCTAGCGTGGCTTTTTGTCCGTTTAACTAGCATACAGACGAGCAGACTTTTTGACCGGTCTCGATTTCGACGAATTGATTTAAAACATGTTTCAAATCTAAGTCCGTCCAACTTTTGAGAAAACAAAGTCCGCTGGAGCCCACACACGATCGAATTGTCCGACGAAATCCCGTCCGCCGGGCAAAGTCTGCCGTAAAGTCAGTTTGTGTGTACGCGGCATTAGAGATATTTTCCCTCACTTCTTGTCCTGCTGATGTTTTACCAGACAGGGAGCGAGGGGGACTTTCTAACAGCAACACAGTCAGAAATAAAAATGCCTTTCCTTAGTAGAGTAGGCAAAGGTTATAATTCATGTTAGTTTTTTTTTTTGTCTTTGTTACTGTTGCAGAATTTCCCTCATTTCCTGTCTGGTGAAACAATTGTCAAAAAGACAGGAAGTGGTGGTAATTTCCTCAAATGGAGCCCTGGATAACAATCTAAAACTATCCAAAACTACACAAAAAGTTTTATACTTGACGTATATTTTAAGACAACAGGAAAAATGGTTCTAGGATCATACTTATGTCACTCACACCCCATTAAGTGGGCTGTCCTATATAACCAAAAGCAAACATTTATGTTTTCCTTAACTCTCAGTAATCTGTAAATTGCAAAGGCTGTAATTTATGCTTTGTAGAATTATTTTCGATAAGTCAGAATTATGTTTTTACTACACATTTTTCCTGGGAGTTGTATTGCCATAAACCTCAGTTTTACCTCACCACATATTGGGCCTTTATCTTTCTAAACCAAGTTGGGGTTAAAATTCAGTAAGAAATGGCCTGTTTATAAACCAATAGCACAATGCACATTGTTCATTCAAATATTTTGCTCTACTGTGGCTCAACTGATCTTATTTAATTCCCTTGCAGTCTGCCTGTTTTTTTCTATTTGAATGTGTCCTGGTTCTATTTCTAATCCCTTTCTCTGCTCCACTGGCATTGAAGCCAATCAGTTCCCAGGCGAGGAGCTGTATCTCACTTGAGAAAGCTTCAGGGCTGGTAGTCATAAAACAGACAGAGCCTCCTCAGCAATGCATCAGCGCTGATTACATTATGGCTTTTTCTGTGGGGAGGATGTGAGGGAAGCGAGTGTGTGTGTGCTACAGAGAATTATAGAGTCCATTAACATTAATGTCAGTAACAAAACAGTTCGACTCCAGAACCTATTCCCAGTATAGTCATTCTCTGAGTTAACCCTGAAATGTTGGGGACTCTCAAATGTCTCACTAACCATTTATTCCTGTTATACTAGCTTCAATGTATCCAACTTTAAGGCAATCAAAAAAAACTTTCTTTTCTATTCTTTGCCTAAACTAAAAATAAAACTCTTTTTCAAAGTTTTTTGAATTAGCAATTGGAAACAGCAGAGCCACAGGTTTTACAGCTAATGTGGGGTACTAGTTGAAAATCGGGCGGAAATTTTCTTCCGAGGAACGAACGTACGATTTTTGACTAGTGTGTACACAACTTTCCACGGCCAATTCTGATCCAGCGAATGGAAAAAAACGGAGGGAGAAACAGCAAAACTTTTGTCATACGTCAACAGCACAACCGATTTCCGTTTAATGTGTACAGAATTCGCACGATAAAACATGGTTACGAAAGTCCGCGTAAGATCGGAAGTTTCTGACGACCTGGAAGAATATCAAAATGAAATAAAAAAGTGGAATAATCATAACCATAATTATATTGCCATCCAAATATAAGCGGAACTTCCCTATTTGTACAAAACATTATACATACATAAATATACATATCTATCTCTCTCTATACATATATAAGGTGTCTTTGTTATATTGCAGCCATTTGCTAAAATCATTTAAGTTAATTTTTTTTCCTCATTAATGTACACACAGCACCCCATATTGACAGAAAAACACAGAATTGTTGGCATTTTTGCAGATTTATTAAAAAAGAAAAACTGAAATATCACATGGTCCTAAGTATTTAGACCTTTTGCTGTGACACTCATTTATTTAACGCAGGTGCTGTCCATTTCTTCTGATCATCCTTGAGATGATTCTACACCTTTATTTGAGTCCAGCTGTGTTTGATTATACTGATTGGACTTGATTAGGAAAGCCACACACCTGTCTATATAAGAACTTACAGCTCACAGTGCATGCCAGAGCAAATGAGAATCATGATGTCAAAGGAACTGCCTGAAGAGCTCAGAGACAGAATTGTGGCAAGGCACAGATCTGGCCAAGGTCACAAAAAAATTTCTGCTGCACTTATAATTCCTAAGAGCACAGTGACCTCCATAATCCTTAAATGGAAGACGTTTGGGACGACCAGAACCCTTCCTAGAGCTGGCCGTCCGGCCAAACTGAGCTATCGGGCGAGAAGAGCCTTGGTGAGAGAGGTAAAGAAGAACCCAAAGATCACTGTGGCTAAGCTCCAGAGATCCAGTCACGAGATGGGAGAAAGTTGTAAAAAGTCAACCACTGTATCACTGTAGCCCTCCACCAGTCGGGGCTTTATGGCAGAGTGGCCTGACAGAAGCCTCTCCTCAGTGCAAGACACATGAAAGCCCGCATGGAGTTTGCTAAAAAACAACTGAAGGACTCCAAGATGGTGAGAAATACGATTCTCTGGCCTGATGAGACCAAGATAGAACTTTTTGGCCTTAATCCTAAGTGGTATGTGTGGAGGAAACCAGGCACTGCTTATCACCTGTCCAATACAGTCCCAACAGTGAAGCATGGTGGTGGCTACATCATGCTGTGGGGGTATTTTTCAGCTGCAGGGACAGGACAACTGGTTGCAATCGAAGGAAAGATGAATGCGGCCAAGGACAGGGATATCCTGGACGAAAACCTTCTCCGGAGTGCTCAGGACCTCAGACTGGGCTGAAGGTTTACCTTCCAACAAGACAATGACCCTAAGCACACAGCTAAAGTAACGAAGGAGTGGCTTCACAACAACTCCATGACTGTTCTTGAACGGCCCAGCCAGAGCCCTGAGTTAAACCCAATTGAGCATCTCTGCAGAGACCTAAAAATGGCTGTCCACCAACATTTACCATCCAATGTTCATTAAAAAAAACACATATGAGACCCGACAGAAAATGTATCTTTTATTTTTTTATTTTTTTATTTTTTTAAAGCCAAACTATTGCTAAAGCCTGGGGAAGTCCATCCCTGAATGTTATACAATAAAATACAATAAAATACAATATAACATATCTGTATAACCTTGCTTATGTAGTCTATTTTATTCTTCTTCTTAAAAAATAATGTAACCCAAAATAGGGCAAAAAATAGAACAAAATCAATAGTAATCTCAAACGGAGATGAAAATGAAGATACTGATTAGCAGGCCTACATGAACAACAATGAAAAGAACACATTGAAACAAAAAAACCTACAAATGTGTGTATTGATAGTCATGGGACCATGATGGGTTTGGTCCATCAGAAGCGGGGTGATGCCAATGTGATGTGTGGTGATGTGTTGGTGGTGGTGGAGGTGGATTTGGAACAGGAGCTGGGTGTTCTGAAATGCAGGTGTTGCCAGTAATCTCACCTCTGACACCTTTATTTAGTACCTCTACCAACAGGCACTCCACCAATTGTCTCTGCTATTCAGACATAATACGCAATTTATTAGCAGTTATTATTCCAAATCCATCGCACTCATCATGTTTTTTTTTTTCATTGATTCAGAAGCCTGTACAAAAAATGATGCAGCAGCTTCCTCCATATTCCTTCTTTTGCCGGGTCTAGCCGCAGGCAATCTTGATGGGGACATCAATGTGTCATTTTCCTAGCGCTAATAACGAAAAACAACACAAGTAAACATTAATGAATGTAATATGTCTATAAAACATAATTAATAAATATATATATATATATATACATTTCATGTACAGGTTAATGTAGATAAGTACCGTTGTCACTGAGAGCCCCTGCTGGGTCACTGATGGCTCTTGTGTGAGTCCTAGATCATCCTGGTTTTCTCCACAAAGATCTGGTGACAAGGCCTCAGTTGATGTTGATGGCAGGGTAGACAATGAAGTCCTGCAGTCACAATGATCCATCTGAAAGCGCAAGCTTTCAAAATACCACAGTCTGGGCACATTTATGTCTTCTGCTTCAGCTCCAGAATGTTCTGATTCCTTTATTTTGTTTAACTCCTTTTTTAAAACAGTATGGAGATTTGCAATTTTGTTCTGTACATAAGTGAGTTTACCGTTTGGAGAGATAGTCTTGCACATCTCCAAAAGCTTGCATAGAGCCTCATGTTTCTTATTCTAGTCCGATTACTCCTTGGACTTTACCCTCCATAAACATGGCATTTGCCTATATTGGTCAATATATTGAGGTAAGAAGGAAGGCGAGGTAAATTTGTCTGCCATGTCTCCTGCAAAATACAAAAATAATAAAAACCATCATTACTTTTAGTATCATCCTACAAAGAATATTCTAATAGTCTAAATAAAGAATCAATAGCAAAGTTTACCTTATTTCGAGCGACGTAAATTCTGTGGTTTGGAACATTTGTAAAGACGAAATTTCCTGTGTTCTCTTGTTAACGGCCGTTCGTTAGAACAAGTCAACCGCTTGTGCGTTCCGTACGGAGCTCTGCCTCTGCCTGACATGTGACAATGTAATGTATATGTGCATGCCAGCCGCCATCTGCGACGCAAAGACACAGCAGGCCTGAAAACCACAATGGAGGAGAACACAAGGAATGGCACAAAAGCAGGCAAAATCAAGGCCACAGCCATGACCATGGATGGGATGTAGGATGTATGTAGCAGATAGAAATCTCAGTGCATTCCAATTTTGGAAAAACTATTATTATTATTATTATTATTATTTTAATAACAAACATGTTATAATTATCTGCTATATGTAGTGTTTTTTCACAGAGCAGCTTGGATCGTTTTCTTCCTGGGTCCCTTGCTGGAACCCCTAGCCCCTCCCTCTTTCAGGGTGATGCCACAGCAGGCAGCTTACTATGGGGGCACCCAAGCAGGTGCAATCCCGAATAACGGCTCTCTGTGTCCATTCACACATCGAGCCATGGATTGCCACCTCCGTCATTGGATTGGCTCACTGGCTGTGATTGACAGCAATAGGAGCCAATCGTTCTGATGCGAACAGCCAATCAGCAATGTGAGTCCCCAGAGAGCCAAGGCTCTTGTGGTCAGTGTACATGCCTCCATCATCTGCACCTCTCCTTTGACTTCCACTCTCTTCCTCTTCCTGCCTGTCAGCTCAGTGTCAGTATCTGCCCTTTCCCTTTTGCTGCTGAAATTACTTGTATAATTCCATAGTATGGTGCCTCATGGTGTGTGATTTATAATAATAAAATGCCATTCCATAAATTATTGCAGAGCACAACTTGGCTCTCATGTGACGTCCGCCTCTCCCCTCCTCTACCACACCCATCCCCCTTCTGGCTAACGTTAGCAGGTGATTATCGGCCCCTCATGCTTTAGCTGTATGATCTAGAAAGGGGAGAGGAAGGCAGATCATGTGAGCGCCTAGTTGTGCTATGAAATAAGGTATAGACATTTTTTTTTTAAGCATATACACACACACACACCTATCATTATTAAACACAGAGAATTGTGTAAAGAGAAAACTGTGGGCTAATAACCATTTTAATCTCCTATATTTATTAAACATGTTTGGCAGAAGTCATGCAGAGTGAGGAGGGAACATCCCAGACAATGATGCCTGCCAGCATAGATGAGGAAAATTTTGAGGAGGAAGTAACTGAGTAGGGATGAGCCGAACACCCCCTGGTTCGGTTCGCACCAGAACCTGCGAACGGACCGAAAATTTGCACGAACGTTAGAACCCCATTGACGTCTATGGGACTGGAATGTTCGAAATCAAAAAGTGCTAATTTTAAAGGCTAATTTGCATGGTATTGTCCTAAAAAGGGTTTGGGGACCCGGGCCCTGCCCCAGGGGACATTTATTAATGCAAAAAAAAGTTTTAAAAACTGCCATTTTTTGGGGAGCAGTGATTTTAATGATGCTTAAAGTAAAAAAAAAAAAAAAAAGTGAAATATTCCTTTAAATATCGTACCTGGGGGGTGTCTATAGTATGCCTGTAAAGTGGCGCGTGTTTCCCGTGCTTAGAACAGTCCCTGCACAAAATGACATTTTTAAAGGAATAAAAGTCATTTAAAACTGCTTGCGGCTTTAATGTAATCTCGAGTCCTGGCAATATGGATGAAAATCAGTGAGACAAACGGCATGGGTACCCCCCAGTCTATTACCAGGCCCTTCGGGTCTTGTATGGATATTAAGGGGAACCCCGCACCCAAATTAAAAAAAAGGAAAGGAGTGGGGCCAGCAGTACACAGGCAGTATACAGGCGGTGCAAACAAGACAGGGACTGTAGGTTTGTTGTTAAGTAGAATCTGTTTGTAATTTTGAACTGGTACATTTTTAAAGTGTAGCTTCAGCCAAAAAATCTATTTTTAAGCTTTTTGGAAAACTTAGGGAAGGATTATCACTCCCGTAACATTTGTTTTGCTGTCTGTGCACCTCTTCAGAAGAAATTTTTAGTGAAACAAGGATTGGTGATAAAGCATCAGTGAAGAGGAGACACGTTTTTCCCATATTAACTCTTACAGGAGAGAATTTTCCTTCCTAGGGGTAGATTTCATCTCACTTCCTGTTGTCTCCTCCCGTTTGCAAGTAGGAGTCGTTTGTAAGTTGGATGTTTGAATGTAGGGGCCTGCCCTATATACTCAGCAGAAATGTGGGCCTTAGGTGTTGGTGTTGCCACAACACTGTAAGCCCTCACAGGACCCTGCTGTGAAATATTAGATCAAGAATTATAATTACATGCCCCTGTTGAACAGGGGCATAAAAATTGGCCCTTTGGTGGTGGTGGTGGTGGTGCTGGTGCCACAACACTGTAAGTCCTCACAGTTACTCTTGGTGGGCGCAGAAACAGGCCCTGCTGTGAAATATTAGATCAAGAATTGTAATTACATGTCCCTGTTGAACAGGGGCAGAAAAATTGGGCCTTAGGCACTGCTGCCACAACACTGCAACCCCTCACAGATACTCTAGTTGGAGCGCAGGAACGAGCCCTGCTGCAAAGAATTGCATCAAAAATTGTAATTACACGCCCCTGTTAAACAGGGGCTGAAAAATTGGGCCTTAGGCACTGGTGCTGGTGCCACAACATCGCAACCCCTCACAGATACTCTAGTTGGAGCGCAGGAACTAGCCCTGCTGCAAAGAATTGCATCAAAAATTGTAATTACACGCCCCTGTTAAGCAGGGGCTGAAAAATTGGGCCTTAGGCACTGGTGCCACAACACTGCAACCCCTCACAGATATTCTAGTTGGAGTGCAGGAACTAGCCCTGCTGCAAAGAATTGCATCAAAAATTGTAATTACACGCCCCTGTTAAGCATTGAGGAGCATTGAGGAGGAAGAGGATAATTACTCAGCATAACAGGATAGTCACTCAGCATCAGCATAGGCAGTCTTTGAAGGGATCTGACATTTCCAAAAAAAATTATTCGGTTACATCAGCATCAGGTGCTTGGTAGCTGGTGGTGATCCAAGACTGATTCATTTTTATGAAGGTCAGTCGATCGACCCTGTGATCGGTTACAAAGCCTCCAGCAGCACTGAATGTGCGTTCCGAAAGAATGCTGGATGCAGGACGGGCCAGTAGCTCAATTGCATACTGTGCAAGCTCTGGCCAGTAATCCATCCTCAAGACCCAGTAACCCAGAGGATTTTCGGTGGGAAAGGTGTCCAAGTCAGATCTTGTCCCTAGGTATTCCTGCACCATGTAAAACAGACGCTGGCGATGGTTGCTGGAACCGATCATACCTTGGTACTGCGAACCAAAAAATTGTCTGAACGCATCGGTCAGAAGGCCACCTTCTCCACCACTCCTTCTTTGACTGACCGAAGCCTCAGCAACACGTCAAGGAACAGGAGTTTGTAACCTCCCAGTCTCTGGGAACGCGTTGCACAGACCTTTCTGCAAGCCCTATCAAAGATGTTTCATCCTCTGCTCCCTCTGCGATACATGATCCGCAGCCACCTCCTGCCAGCCACGTACAAGTCCATGGGTTTCTTGGGACTGTAAATGATCCCTTAAAGACTGCTGCTGATGCTGAGTGCCAGGCTTCACCTCCATGCTGACACAATCCTCCTCCTCCTCCTCGTCCTCTTCCTGTGTGATCGGCAGGCACGCAGGAACACTGTCTGGATAAAGGGGGCCTTGAGAACTAAGGAAGTCCTCCTCTTCCTGCCTCTGTTCTGCCTCAAGTGCCCTGTCCATTATTCCACGCAGCGTGTGCTCCAACAGGTGGACAAGGGGGACAGTGTCACTGATGCATGCACTGTAACTGCTCACAATACTCGTGGCCTCCTCAAATGGTGACAGGACAGTGCATGCATCCCTGATCATGGCCCACTGGCGTGGGGAAAAAAAACAAGCTCCCCTGACCCTGTCCTGGTGCCATAGTCGCACAGGTACTCATTGATGGCCCTCTGCTGTGTGTGCAGCCACTGCAGCATGGCCAACGTTGAGTTCCACCTGGTGGGCATGTCACAGATTAGGCGGTTCTTGGGCAGGTTAAATTCCTTTTGGAGGTCTGCCAGCCGATCACTGGCATTATATGACCGGCGGAAATGCACACAGACTTTCCTGGCCTGCCTCAGGACATCCTGTAAGCCTGGGTGCCTGCCCAAGAACCGCTGCACCACCAAGTTAAGGACGTGAGCCAAACAGGACACATGGGTCATTTGTCCCTGTCGGAGGGTGGAGAGGAGGTTGGTGCCATTGTCGCAAACCACCATTCCTGCCTTAAGCTGGCGTGGCGTCAACCACCTCTGAACCTGCCCCTGCAGAACTGACAGAACTTCTGCCCCAGTGTGGCTCCTGTCCCCCAAGCACACCAGCTCAAGCACAGCATGGAATCTTTTGGCCTGCGTACTTGCGTAGCCCCTTGAACACCTACGGAGCACTGCTGGTTCTGAGTAGGGATGAGCCGAACACCCCCCGGTTCGGTTCGCACCAGAACCCGCGAACGGACCGCAAGTTCGCACGAACGTTAGAACCCCATTGACGTCTATGGGACTCGAACGTTCGAAATCAAAAGTGCTCATTTTAAAGGCTAATTTGCATGGTATTGTCCTAAAAAGGGTTTGGGGACCCGGGTCCTACCCCAGGGGACATGTATCAATGCAAAAAAAACTTTTAAAAACGGCCGTTTTTTCGGGAGCAGTGATTTTAATGATGCTTAAAGTAAAAAAAAAAAAGTGAAATATTCCTTTAAATATCGTACCTGGGGGGTGTCTATAGTATGCCTGTAAAGTGACGCGTGTTTCCCATGTTTAGAACAGTCCCTGCACCAAATGTCATTTTTAAAGGAAAAAATCTCATTTAAAACTGCTTGCGGGTTTAATGTCATGTCGGGTCCTGGCAATATGGATGAAAATCAGTGAGACAAACGGCATGGGTACCCCCCAGTCCATTACCAGGCCCTTTGGGTCTTGTATGGATATTAAGGGGAACCCCGCACCCAAATTAAAATAAGGAAAGGTCCCTATATACTCTGAACAGCAGTATACAGGCGGTGCAAACAAGACAGGGACTGTAGGTTTGTTGTTAAGTAGAATCTGTTTGTAATTTTGAACATTTTTAATGTGTTTAGCTCCAGCCAAAAAATCTTTTCTAAGCTTTTTGGAAAACATAGGGAAAGGTTATCACCCCTGTGACATTTGTTTTGCGTCTTTCCTCCTCTTCAGAAGATTTCACCTCACTTTTTTGTCCCAATGAAAAATGTTTTTTGAAAATTTGGGTTTTTTTGTGGAACAAGGATTGGAAAGCATCAGTGGAAAGGAGAAATTGTTTTCCCATATTAACTCTTACATGAGAGAATTTCCCTTCCTATGGGTAGATTTCATCTCACTTCCTGTTGTCTCCTTCCGTTTGCAAGTAGGAGTCGTTTGTAAGTTAGATGTTTGAAAGTAGGGTCCTGCCCTATATACTCAGCAGAAATTTGGGCCTTAGGTGTTGCTGTGGCCAAAACACTGTAAGCCCTCACAGGGCCCTGCTGTGAAATATTAGATCAAGAATTGTAATTACATGCCCCTGTTGAACAGGAGCTGAAAAATTAGGCCTTAGGCACTGGTGCTGGTGCCACAACACTGCAACCCCTCACAGACACTCTAGTTGGAACGCAGGAACGAGCCCTGCTGCAAAGTATTGCATCAAAAATTGTAATTACACGCCCCTGTTAGACAGGGGCAGAAAAATTGGGCCTTAGGCACTGGTGCTGGTGCCACAACACTGCAACCCCTCACAGACACTCTAGTTGGAACGCAGGAACGAGCACTGCTGCAAAGTATTGCATCAAAAATTGTAATTACACGCCCCTGTTAGACAGGGGCAGAAAAATTGGGCCTTAGGCACTGGTGCTGGTGCCACAACACTGCAACCCCTCACAGACACTCTAGTTGGAATGCAGGAACGAGCCCTGCTGCAAAGTATTGCATCAAAAATTGTAATTTCACGCCCCTGTTAGACAGGGGCAGAAAAATTGGGCCTTAGGCACTGGTGCTGGTGCCACAACACTGCAACCCCTCACAGACACTCTAGTTGGAATGCAGGAACGAGCCGTGCTGCAAAGTATTACATCAAAAATTGTAATTACACGCCCCTGTTATACAGGGGCTGAAAAATTGTGCCTTAGGCACTGGTGGTGGCGCCCAGAACCAAAAATGTTCTTACAAGCTATCAGCGTGATGATTGAGGAGGAAGAGGATAATTACTCAGGGATAATCACTCAGCATCAGCATAGGCAGTCTTTGAAGGGATCTGAAAAAAATTATTCAGTTACATCAGCATCAGGTGCTTGGTAGCTGGTGGTGATCCAAGACTGATTCATTTTTATGAAGGTCAGCCGATCGACCGAGTCAGTGGACAGACGCACCCTGTGATCGGTTACCACGCCTCCAGCAGCACTGAATGTACGTTCCGAAAGAACGCTGGATGCAGGACAGGCCAGTAGCTCAATTGCATACTGTGCAAGCTCTGGCCAGTGATCCATCCTCAAGACCCAGTAACCCAGAGGATTTTCGGTGGGAAAGGTGTCCAAGTCTGATCTTGCCCCTAGGTATTCCTGCACCATGTAAAACAGACGCTGGCGATGGTTGCTGGAACCGATCATACCTTGGGGCTGCGGACCAAAAAATTGTCTGAACGCATCGGTCAGACGGCCACCTTCTCCACCGCTCCTTCTTTGACTGACCGAAGCCTCAGCAACACGTTGTCCAGAAACAGGAGTTTGTAACCTCCCAGTCTCTGGGAACGCGTTGCACAGACCTTTCTGCAAGGCCTCCCGAAGATGTTTCATCCTCTGCTCCCTCTGCGATGGCAAGATAAGGTCCGCAACCTTACCCTTGTAACGTGGATCAAGGAGGGTTGCCAGCCAGTATTGGTCCTTCTCCTTGATACCACGAATACGAGGATCCTTACGCAGGCTTTGCAGGATCAGGGAGGCCATGCAGCGTAGGTTTGCTGAGGCATTCGGTCCGGAGTCCTCTGGGTCACTAAGGACAACAACGTCCGCAGCCACCTCCTCCCAGCCACGTACAAGTCCATGTGTTCCTTGGGACTGATCCCTTAAAGACTGCTGATGCTGAGTGCCAGGCTCCACCTCCATACTGACACAATCTTCCTCCTCCTCCTCCTCCTCCTCCTCGTCCTCTTCCTGTGTGATCGGCGGGCACGCAGGAACACTGTCTGGATAAAGGGGGCCTTGAGAGCTAAGGAAGTCCTCCTCTTCCTGCCTCTGTTCTGCCTCAAGTGCCCTGTCCATTATTCCACGCAGCGTGTGCTCCAACAGGTGGACAAGGGGGACAGTGTCACTGATGCATGCACTGTCAGTGCTCACCATCCTCGTGGCCTCCTCGAATGGTGACAGGACAGTGCATGCATCCCTGATCATGGCCCACTGGCGTGGGGAAAAAAAACCAAGCTCCCCTGACCCTGTCCTGGTGCCATAGTCGCACAGGTACTCATTGATGGCCCTCTGCTGCGTGTGCAGCCGCTGCAGCATGGCCAACGTCGAGTTCCACCTGGTGGGCATGTCACAGATTAGGCGGTTCTTGGGCAGGTTAAACTCCTTTTGGAGGTCCGTCAGCCGAGCACTGGCATTATATGACCGGCGGAAATGCACAGAGACTTTCCTGGCCTGCCTCAGGACATCCTGTAAGCCCGGGTACCTGCCCAAGAACCGCTGCACCACCAAGTTAAGGACGTGAGCCAAACAGGGCACATGGGTCAGTTGTCCCTGTCGGAGGGCAGAGAGGAGGTTGGTGCCATTGTCGCAAACCACCATTCCTGCCTTAAGTTGGCGTGGCGTCAACCACCTCTGAACCTGCCCCTGCAGAGCTGACAAAACCTCTGCCCCAGTGTGGCTCCTGTCCCCCAAGCACACCAGCTCAAGCACCGCATGGCATCTTTTGGCCTGCGTACTTGCGTAGCCCCTTGAACGCCTACGGAGCACCGCTGGTTCCGAGGAAGAGGCCATGGAGGAAGAAGAAGAGGAGGGGGTGGAGGAGAGAGGTGTGTCACAATCAGCATTTTGGAGGCGTGGTGGCGGAACAACCTCCAACACTACTGCACCTTGTCCTGCATCCTTCCCAGCTGCCAGCAGAGTCACCCAATGCGCCGTGAAACTTAAGTAACGTCCCTGTCCATGCCTGCTGGACCATGAGTCAGCGGTAATATGCACCTTACCGCTGACCGCCCTGTCCAGCGAGGCATGGACATTGCCTTCCACATGCCGGTAGAGAGCCGGAATCGCCTTCCGTGAGAAAAAGTGGCGTTTGGGTACCTGCCACTGAGGAACCGCACATTCCACAAACTCACGGAAGGGGACAGAGTCTACCAACTGAAAAGGCAGCAGTTGAAGTGCTAGCAATTTTGCCAAGCTAGCATTCAACCGCTGGGCATGTGGATGGCTGGGAGCAAACTTCTTTCGGCGGTGCAGCAAATTTGCCTGGTACAATCTGACGTCGGTGTACCAAAAGCAGATTGCCCACAAGTACTTGGCTGTGACACACCTAATTCTACACCTTCATTCCTCTCACTGCAGGTCTCAGAGAGGACTGAAGGTCTAGTGGGGTTGGAAATCTCAGCTGATGAGGAGCAAGGAGAGATCCTCTTTGTTCTTTGGTGTGGGTCTTTCAGATACGCTTGCCAACGAACTGCATGGCAGGTCAACATATGTCTGGTCAAGCATGTGGTACCCAAGCGGGAGATGTTTTGGCCACGCGAGATACGCTTGAGACATATGTTGCAAATAGCAGCGGTGCGATCTGATGCACTCGTCTCAAAAAAGGCCCACACCAAAGAACTTTTTGAATAACGCGCAGAGACTGCAGCGCCCTGCACATGTGGAGCTTTGGGGTGTGATGCAGTCAATGTGCTGCCCTTAGGCTGGCCCCTGGAGGGCATCCTGCCTAGTTGGTGATGTGCCACCTCCTCCTCCTCCTCCTCCTCCTCTCTCCTATCAGGCACCCACGTTGAGTCAGTGACCTCATCATCCCCTCCCTCCTCATCACTGGAGCAAACCTGGCAGTATGCTGCAGCAGGGGGAGCATGACTGCCAGATTGCTGTCCTTCTTGGGCACCCCCTCTGTCCGTGCTCATGTTACTGCCTTCATTGAGCTCAGTATCATCATCAGAGCCTTCCAAACGCTGGGCATCCTCCTGGAGCATGTACCCAACACTGTGGTCAAACAGTTCGAGGGAATCCTCATGAGGACATGGTGGAGCTAGGGAAGGAGTCACTGATGACATTGAGCTGAGGGAAGAGGCCGCTGCTTTGCCAGACAAAGCACCCTGGGCATGGGTGAGAGAGGATGAGGAGGATGAGGACGGCTTGGTCATCCACTCGACCAAGTCTTCCGCATGTTGCGGCTCAACACGGCCAGCTGCCGAAAAAAAGGCCAAGCGTGTCCCATGGCCACGTGCTGATGAGGATGCACCGTCTCCACGACCAGCACTAGACACAGAGCCTGCTTGCCCTCTCTTATTGGCTTGTGACTGTCTGCCTCTCCTTCTTGGCCTTCCAGACATACTAATGGCCTGTAGCTGCACTAAGCTGGGATAGAACACCTGTAATTTTCTTCAGGTAGCTTTATATACTGTAACCAGACAAGCCTGCCTGTCAGTAGGAAGATAACAGGAACGGATCTAGCTGAACACTGTGAGCAGGACGCACTGCACTAAATGTAAATACCAGGAACGGATCTAGCTGAACACTGTGAGCAGGACGCACTGCACTGAATGTAAATAGCAGGAACGGATCTAGCTGAACACTGTGAGCAGGACGCACTGCACTAAATGTAAATACCAGGAACGGATGTAGCTGAACACTGTGAGCAGGACGCACTGCACTGAATGTAAATAGCAGGAACGGATCTAGCTGAACACTGTGAGCAGGACGCACTGCACTGAATGTAAATAGCAGGAACGGATCTAGCTGAACACTGTGAGCAGGACGCACTGCACTGAATGTAAATAGCAGGAACGGATCTAGCTGAACACTGTGAGCAGGACGCACTGCACTGAATGTAAATAGCAGGAACGGATCTAGCTGAACACTGTGAGCAGGACGTACTGCACTAAATGTATATAGCAGGAACGGATCTAGCTGAACACTGTGAGCAGGACGCACTGCACTGAATGTAAATAGCAGGAACGGATCTAGCTGAACACTGTGAGCAGGACGCACTGCACTAAATGTAAATACCAGGAACGGATCTAGCTGAACACTGTGAGCAGGACGCACTGCACTGAATGTAAATAGCAGGAACGGATCTAGCTGAACACTGTGAGCAGGACGCACTGCACTGAATGTAAATAGCAGGAACGGATCTAGCTGAACACTGTGAGCAGGACGCACTGCACTGAATGTAAATAGCAGGAACGGATCTAGCTGAACACTGTGAGCAGGACGCACTGCACTGAATGTAAATAGCAGGAACGGATCTAGCTGAACACTGTGAGCAGGACGTACTGCACTAAATGTATATAGCAGGAACGGATCTAGCTGAACACTGTGAGCAGGACGCACTGCACTGAATGTAAATAGCAGGAACGGATCTAGCTGAACACTGTGAGCAGGACGCACTGCACTAAATGTAAATACCAGGAACGGATCTAGCTGAACACTGTGAGCAGGACGCACTGCACTGAATGTAAATAGCAGGAACGGATCTAGCTGAACACTGTGAGCAGGACGCACTGCACTGAATGTAAATAGCAGGAACGGATCTAGCTGAACACTGTGAGCAGGACGCACTGCACTGAATGTAAATAGCAGGAACGGATCTAGCTGAACACTGTGAGCAGGACGCACTGCACTGAATGTAAATAGCAGGAACGGATCTAGCTGAACACTGTGAGCAGGACGTACTGCACTAAATGTATATAGCAGGAACGGATCTAGCTGAACACTGTGAGCAGGACGCACTGCACTGAATGTAAATAGCAGGAACGGATCTAGCTGAACACTGTGAGCAGGACGCACTGCACTAAATGTAAATACCAGGAACGGATCTAGCTGAACACTGTGAGCAGGACGCACTGCACTGAATGTAAATAGCAGGAACGGATCTAGCTGAACACTGTGAGCAGGACGCACTGCACTGAATGTAAATAGCAGGAACGGATCTAGCTGAACACTGTGAGCAGGACGCACTGCACTGAATGTAAATAGCAGGAACGGATCTAGCTGAACACTGTGAGCAGGACGCACTGCACTGAATGTAAATAGCAGGAACGGATCTAGCTGAACACTGTGAGCAGGACACACTGCACTAAATAGTCTAGATAGAAGATAACAGGAACGGATCTAGCTAAACTGAATACAGTGTATATATATATATGCAACACCTGGGATGCATATATATACACAATACACTGTAAGTGCAGCTAACTGACTGACTGTTCTGCCTAATCTATCTAACTCAAATCAAATGACACTGTCTCTCTCTCTCTCTATCTCTCAGCACACCGGAACACACACTACACAGGGCCGCCGTGCAGGCGGCCTTATATAGTGTGGGGTGTGTACTAAATCCCCTGAGCCATAATTGGCCAAAGCCACCCTGGCTTTGGCCAATTACAGCTCTCTCTACTGACGGCGCTGTGATTGGCCAAGCATGCGGGTCATAGTGCATGCTTGGCCAATCATCAGCCAGCAATGCACTGCGATGCCGCAGTGAATTATGGGCCGTGACGCGCCACACGAATTTGGCGCGAACGGCCCATATCGTTCGCAATTCGACGGACGGTCGAACAGCCGATGTTCGAGTCGAACATGGGTTCGACTCGAACACGAAGCTCATCCCTAGTTCTGAGTACAAAGCACAGGAAGAGGCCATGGAGGAAGAAGAAGAGGAGGGGGTGGAGGAGAGAGGTGTGTCAGAATCACCTTGTCCTGCATCCTTCCCAGCTGCCAGCAGAGTCACCCAATGTGCTGTGAAACTTAGGTATTGTCCCTGTCCATGCCTGCTGGACCATGAGTCAGCGGTAATATGCACCTTACCGCTGACCACCCTGTCCAGCAAGGCCAAGACATTGCCTTCCACATGCCGGTAGAGAGCCGGAATCGCCTTCCGTGAGAAAAAGTGGCGTTTGGGAACCTGCCACCGAGGAAATGCACATTCCACAAACTCACGGAAGGGGGCAGAGTCTACCAACTGAAAAGGTAGCAGTTGAAGTGCTAGCAATTTTGCCAAGCTAACATTCAACCGCTGGGCATGTGGATGGCTGGGAGTGAACTTCTTTCTGCGGTGCAGCAGCTGGGGCAGGGAAATTTGCCTGGTACAATCTGACATCTGTGTACCGATAGCAGATTGCCTGCAAGTACTTGGCTGTGACACACCTAATTCTACACCTTCATTCCTCTCAGTGCAGGTCTCAGAGAGGACTGAAGGTATAGTGGGGTTGGAGATCCCAGCTGATGAGGAGCAAGGAGAGGTCCTCTTTGTTCTTTGGTGTGTGTTTTTTAGGTACGCTTGCCAACGAACTGCATGGCAGGTCAACATATGTCTGGTCAAGCATGTGGTGCCCAAGTGGGAGATACGCTTGAGACATATGTTGCAAATAGCAGCGGTGCGATCTGATGCACTCGTCTCAAAAAAGGCCCACACCAAAGAACTTTTGGAATAACGCGCAGAGACAGCAGCGCCCTGAACATGCGGAGCTCTGCGGTGTGATGCAGTCAGTGTGCTGCCCTTAGGCTGGCCCCTGGAGGGCATCCTGCATTATTGGTGATGTGTCTCCTCCTCCCCCTCCTCCTCTCTCCTATCAGGCACCCACGTTGAGTCAGTGACCTCATCATCCCCTCCCTCCTCATCACTGGAGCAAACCTGGCAGTATGCTGCAGCAGGGGGAACATGACTGCCAGATTGCTGTCCTTCTTTGGCACCCCCTGTGTCCGTGCTCACGTTACTGCCTTCATCTAGCTCCGTATCATCATCAGAGTCTTCAAAACGCTGGGCATCCTCCTGGAGCATGTACCCAACACTGTGGTCAAACAGTTTGAGGGACTCCTCAGGAGGACATGGTGGGGCTAGGGAAGGAGTCACTGATGCCATTGAGCCAAGGGAAGAGGCCGTGTTGGCAGCTGCTTTGCCAGACAAAGTACCCTGAGCCTGGGTGAGAGAGGATGAGGAGGAAGAGGACGGCTTGGTCATCCACTCGACCAAGTCTTCCGCATGTTGCGGCTCAACATGGCCAGCTACTGAAAAAAAGGCCAAGCGTTTCCCATGGCCACGTGCTGATGTAGGTGGCAGGTAGCCATACTGTAGGTGAGACTGTGCGGGGTACACAGTACAGTAGCTGGAAATACTTCAATGAGCCTACACAAGCACCTGGCTGCAGGTTGCTATACTGGAGGTGAGACTGTGCAGGGTACACAGTACAGTAGCTGGAAATACTTCAATGAGCCTACACAAGCACCTGGCTGCAGGTAGCTATACTGTAGGTGAGACTGTGCAGGGTACACAGTACAGTAACTGGAAATACTTCAATGAGCCTAAACAAGCACCTGGCTGCAGGTTTCTTCACTGTAGGTAAGACTGTGCAGGGTACACAGTACAGTAGCTGGAAATACTTCAATGAGCCTAAACAAGCACCTGGCTGCAGGTAGCTTTACTGTAGGTGAGACTGTGCAGGGTACACAGTACAGTAGCTGGAAATACTTCAATGAGCCTACACAAACACCTGGCTGCAAGTAGCTATACTGTAGGTGAGACTGTGCAGGGTACACATTACAGCAACTGGAAATACTTCAATGAGCCTACACAAGCACCAGGGTGCAGGTAGCTTTACTGTAGGTGAGACTGTGCAGGGTACACAGTACAGTAGCTGGAAATACTTCAATGAGCCTACACAAGCACCTGGGTGCAGGTAGCTTTACTGTAGGTGAGACTGTGCAGGGTACACAGTACAGTAACTGGAAATACTTCAATGAGCCTACACAAGCACCTGGCTGCAGGTTGCTATACTGTAGGTGAGACTGTTCAGGGTACACAGTACAGTAGCTGGAAATACTTCAATGAGCCTACACAAGCACCTGGCTGCAGGTTGCTATACTGTAGGTGAGACTGTGCAGGGTACACAGTACAGTAGCTGGAAATACTTCAATGAGCCTACACAAGCACCTGGCTGCAGGTTGCTATACTGTAGGTGAGACTGTGCAGGGTACACAGTACAGTAGCTGGAAATACTTTAATGAGCCTACACAAGCACCTGGCTGCAGGTTGCTATATTGTAGGTGAGACTGTGCAGGGTACACAGTACAGTAGCTGGAAATACTTCAATGAGCCTACACAAGCACCTAGCTGCAGGTTGCTATACTGTAGGTGAGACTGTGCAGGGTACACAGTACAGTAACTGGAAATACTTCAATGAGCCTACACAAGCACCTGGCTGCAGGTTGCTATACTGTAGGTGAGACTGTGCAGGGTACACAGTACAGTAGCTGGAAATACTTCAATGAGCCTACACAAGCACCTGGCTGCAGGTTGCTATACTGTAGGTGAGACTGTGCAGGGTACACAGTACAGTAGCTGGAAATACTTCAATGAGCCTACACAAGCACCTGGCTGCAGGTTGCTATACTGTAGGTGAGACTGTGCAGGGTACACAGTACAGTAGCTGGAAATACTTTAATGAGCCTACACAAGCACGTGGCTGCAGGTTGCTATACTGTAGGTGAGACTGTGCAGGGTACACAGTACAGTAGCTGGAAATACTTCAATGAGCCTACACAAGCACCTAGCTGCAGGTTGCTATACTGTAGGTGAGACTGTGCAGGGTACACAGTACAGTAGCTGGAAATACTTCAATGAGCCTACACAAGCACCTGGCTGCAGGTTGCTATACTGTAGGTGAGACTGTGCAGGGTACACAGTACAGTAGCTGGAAATACTTCAATGAGCCTACACAAGCACCTGGCTGCAGGTTGCTATACTGTAGGTGAGACTGTGCAGGGTACACAGTACAGTAGCTGGAAATACTTCAATGAGCCTAAACAAGCACCTGGCTGCAGGTAGCTTTACTGTAGGTGAGACTGTGCAGGGTACACAGTACAGTAGCTGGAAATACTTCAATGAGCTTACACAAACACCTGGCTGCAAGTAGCTATACTGTAGGTGAGACTGTGCAGGGTACACATTACAGTAACTGGAAATACTTCAATGAGCATACACAAGCACCAGGGTGCAGGTAGCTTTACTGTAGGTGAGACTGTGCAGGGTACACAGTACAGTAGCTGGAAATACTTCAATGAGCCTACACAAGCACCTGGGTGCAGGTAGCTTTACTGTAGGTGAGACTGTGCAGGGTACACAGTACAGTAACTGGAAATACTTCAATGAGCCTACACAAGCACCTGGCTGCAGGTTGCTATACTGTAGGTGAGACTGTTCAGGGTACACAGTACAGTAGCTGGAAATACTTCAATGAGCCTACACAAGCACCTGGCTGCAGGTTGCTATACTGTAGGTGAGACTGTGCAGGGTACACAGTACAGTAGCTGGAAATACTTCAATGAGCCTACACAAGCACCTGGCTGCAGGTTGCTATACTGTAGGTGAGACTGTGCAGGGTACACAGTACAGTAGCTGGAAATACTTTAATGAGCCTACACAAGCACCTGGCTGCAGGTTGCTATATTGTAGGTGAGACTGTGCAGGGTACACAGTACAGTAGCTGGAAATACTTCAATGAGCCTACACAAGCACCTAGCTGCAGGTTGCTATACTGTAGGTGAGACTGTGCAGGGTACACAGTACAGTAACTGGAAATACTTCAATGAGCCTACACAAGCACCTGGCTGCAGGTTGCTATACTGTAGGTGAGACTGTGCAGGGTACACAGTACAGTAGCTGGAAATACTTCAATGAGCCTACACAAGCACCTGGCTGCAGGTTGCTATACTGTAGGTGAGACTGTGCAGGGTACACAGTACAGTAGCTGGAAATACTTCAATGAGCCTACACAAGCACCTGGCTGCAGGTTGCTATACTGTAGGTGAGACTGTGCAGGGTACACAGTACAGTAGCTGGAAATACTTTAATGAGCCTACACAAGCACGTGGCTGCAGGTTGCTATACTGTAGGTGAGACTGTGCAGGGTACACAGTACAGTAGCTGGAAATACTTCAATGAGCCTACACAAGCACCTAGCTGCAGGTTGCTATACTGTAGGTGAGACTGTGCAGGGTACACAGTACAGTAGCTGGAAATACTTCAATGAGCCTACACAAGCACCTGGCTGCAGGTTGCTATACTGTAGGTGAGACTGTGCAGGGTACACAGTACAGTAGCTGGAAATACTTCAATGAGCCTACACAAGCACGTGGCTGCAGGTAGCTATACTGTAGGTGAGACTGTGCAGGGTACACAGTACAGTAGCTGGAAATACTTCAATTAGCCTATACAAGCACCTGGCTGCAGGTAGCTTTACTGTAGGTGAGACTGTGCAGGGTACACAGTACAGTAGCTGGAAATACTTCAATGAGCCTACACAGGCACCTGGCTGCAGGTTGCTATACTGTAGGCGAGACTGTGCAGGGTACACAGTACAGTAGCTGGAAATACTTCAATGAGCCTACACAAGCACCTGGCTGCAGGTTGCTATACTGTAGGCGAGACTGTGCAGGGTACACAGTACAGTAGCTGGAAATACTTCAATGAGCCTACACAAGCACCTGGCTGCAGGTTGCTATACTGTAGGTGAGACTGTGCAGGGTACACAGTACAGTAGCTGGAAATACTTCAATGAGCCTACACAAGCACCTGGCTGCAGGTAGCTTTACTGTAGGTGAGACTGTGCAGGGTACACAGTACAGTAGCTGGAAATACTTCCATGAGCCTACACAGGCACCTGGCTGCAGGTTGCTATACTGTAGGCGAGACTGTGCAGGGTACACAGTACAGTAGCTGGAAATACTTCAATAAGCCTACACAAGCACCTGGCTGCAGGTTGCTATACTGTAGGTAAGACTGTGCAGAGTGCACAGTACAGTAGCTGGAAATACTGTAAAAACACCTGCCTGCCTGTCAGTATATTAGGAAGAGAAGAACAGGATCTAGCTAAACTTAATACAGTGTATATATATATATATATATATATATATATATATATATATATATATATATATATATATATATACAACACCTGGGATACATATATATACACAATACACTGTAATGCCGCGTACACACGAGCGGACATTATGGCGGACTTTGCCCGGCGGACTGGATTTCGTCGGACAATTCGATGTGTGTGGGCTCCAGCGGACTTTGTTTTCTCAAAAGTTCGACGGAATTAGATTTGAAACTTGTTTTAAATTTATCCGTTGAAATCGAGTCCGGTCGAAAAGTCCGCCGTCTGTATGCTAGTTCGACGGACAAAAAGCCACGCTAGGGCAGCTATTGGCTACTGGCTATGAACTTCCTTGTTTTAGTCCGGTCGTACGTCATCACGTACGAATTCGACGGACTTTGGTGGATTGTGTGTAGGCAAGTCCGTTCATTCACAAAGTCCGTCGGAAAGTACGTCGAAAAGTCCGCCGGGCAAAGTCCGCCGTAATGTCCGCTCGTGTGTACGCGGCATTACTGTAGCTAACTGACTTGACCTGCCTACTCTATCTAACTTAAATCAAATGACACTGTCTGTCACTCTCTCTATCTCTCTATCTAAACGCCCGAACACACTACACAGGGTCGCCGTGCAGGCGGCCTTTTATAGTGTGGGGCGTGTACTAAACCCCCTGAGCCATAATTGGCCAAAGCTCCTTGGCTTTGGCCAATTATGGCTCTCTGTTCAGACAGCGCTGTGATTGGCCAAGCATGCAGGTCATAGTGCATGCTTGGCCAATCATCAGCCAGCAATGCACTGCGATGCCGCAGTGAATTATGGGCAGTGACGCGCCACTCGAATTTGGTGCAAACCGCCCATATCGTTCTTAATTCGGCGAACGACCGAATTACCGAACTCAATGTTCGAGTCGAACATGGGTTTGACTCGAACAAGAAGCTCATCCCTATAACTGAGCATACTTCAGGCACTCCATGCAAAAGGTTAGTAAAATATGCTATGCAATATAATATTATATAGAAATGTTTCCACATTGGCTGTGTATCAGCAGTGGGTGACATTATTTCCAATTCTTCATAGCCATTGAGATCCAAATTTGAATGTGGTGCCGTTCGATCATAAACTTTTTATACAGCAGGGTAAGTACTCTTTTTAAATTTTCTCTAAAAAGAATAATATAATACAATTGTAATAATTTATTAGATGCCCAGATCATCACAAACTTAAACAGAGACATGGAACTGCATTGTGCCTATCAGGATTCTGGAATTGACATACAGGAACACTCCCCAAGGCCACCCACAGTTGACCGTGCAAGAATTGATGTGAGCTCAGACGGAGGTGTTGATGATCGAGTTTCTCCGAATATAGATGATATGGATCCTGTCTCCTACACACGTACGTGTACATTATCTTAGAATTAACATTTACTTTTCCTAAATGCAGATTTTAATTATATTTCTTCATACAGGTCATGGTGCAAATAGTGCAATGATTTTGCGTATGCAAATGTGTTTGTACGGTTTCTGTCACGAATTAGATGCAGCAATTGCTCCCCTTCAAAAATTGATGGACTTTATAGACTTGCTTGGTAGGATTTTAGACATGCATGAACGAGCATATGTTTTTATTGTCAAAGTTTATCGACCTTTGTGTCGTGACCCAAAGACCTAAAGAAGTTTTTATACTTACAGTACAGTACTTTACAGTACACACTTTTTTTTCAGAGTTCAACACACTCAGCTTGGGTTCACATTAGTGTGATGTCTGAGCAATGCGAGTTCAGCCATACAGTTGTATGGCTGAACTCGCATTGGATTTGCACAAAAAAGGTTTCACGGACTGCAAAACATGTCTGTTGTAAACGTACTTGTCATTTAACATTTACAGTGTGCTCTTCTGCTGTGCTATTGTGTTATGACACAGGGATTAGGGGTTACCCCTGTGCCAGAACACGGTTAGCAATTTATCATTGGTTTATAGCACTCACCGAGAGACAGTCAGCAGCCATTTCACTATTTTGATGGAATTTGGATAATCCTATACTGCTTGAAAGCTGTAATGTTTTCTTGTTTTTGGGTGACACTTAGCCTCTATCTTCTGGGAAAGTGTGTCCAATCCACAGGTCTGAGCCTGCTGGACACAGTTTACCCATGTGTGCATCCAAACTGTATTGTCTAAATTTATGTTTTGTTAAAGTTTATATTTAAATAATTATGCTGTACAATGGGTCCACCTCATCTTATCAGGATTGCAGGTAATGACAAACATACATATTTTTAAATAATGTTCAATGTTTAGTTATTTATATTTGTCAATACTTTTGAAAAATGTTAACTTTGGTCACTTTTTTACTTAATTTTACACTATTTTAATTACAATTCTATATGATCCCATATAGAATGAATGTACTTTTGTTGCATAAATAAAGCACCTTTCAATGAATTCTACACAGGCTTACCTCACTCTCTTTATAGCTGTTGAAAAACAAAGCTCGATTATTTCTGCCTACATCCAAAACATACTTTGTCATGACACAGGGAGGAGTTGACAAGCTGATGGTAGATGATGCAGGGTGAGATGGTCAACTCCTTCCTGTATGCTGACCTGAAGTTTGTCCAGGATGTAATAATTGAGCAGTAAAAAATTATGAATGAAATAAGCCTGTGTAGAATTAATCAAAAAATTGTCTAATTTTTGCAAGTTAAGTACATTCATGTTCTATAGGTACATGTGGGAGCTGCTATTTTGAAAACAACAGTGAACATAGGTGAACTTGGTCTTGTACTAAATCATTGTAGTACAGAATGTGACTTTACACACATCACGATTTTGTCATTACATTATCATTGTGTTATTTTGGTTATGCTAACATTTTAAGGTGGGTGAACAACTAATGTTTATTGAAAAGTTATGCAAAGATCTTGCGAGCCACAGATGAATTAATGTCTCTGGAATGAGTACCAATTAGAGATAAGCTGCAAACACTAATCACGTTTCATTTCGTGTGCATACCAAAAATATATAAATAATTGTGTCTGCACTGAAAAATAAAAAATAAAATGACGTATGTGCTGAATAAAAAATATATCAATATTACAAAACCTTTAAGTGTCAGTTATCATACAAAATCAAATATATATAATAAACAATATTAAGTGCAGTCCGTCTGTGAAAATATGATCAAAGTGCAACATGCATAAAAATTAAAAAAAAATTTAAAAAAAATATATATAAAGTCCAGGTGCTGGTTGTATAACAATAAGGTGTCCACATCTACATTAAAAGCCAGTTCATAGGTAGCAAACATAAAGTGCAGAAATATAGTGTCCTTAAAAGATGGTGTCCATCATGCTCATCTTAAATGGTGTGCACAATAAAGCATGCTTCAGTGCTCTCCTGTGACCCCCAATCGTGTATGCGCTCACCTCTGAGCGTGTGACACAGTAACCAAACAGTGTCTAAACATGCATTGGAGCCACTCCTGGGCTCATACTGGGTATGCTGATGCTGATCTCCAACCCTCTCAGATGACATCAATAGTTTAACATATAAGAAAGAAGAAACTACATAGCGTAATATAGCCAGGGATTTATTGAAAAAAATCAAAATCAATTCCCTTCAGGAGGGTACTCACAATGTACAGGTGCGTGAGTGCACCATCCTATCCAGAGTATGATATACAGATAATACTCGTATGGCGTGCGGTGTGGCGTGTTCTCCTCTACTAATGTTTATTGCTCCTATAATGTTTATTTGCACTTTAGTATTTCCAAAGGAAGACCATAAACATACCGTGACCAAATATTTGCAAATTGTGTGCAATTTATGCTTGAAATCGTTAAGATTACCGATTATGTTTACATGTGGCAATAAAGTCTGTATTTCATTTTTTTGAAGTAATGGTTCAGTCTCTTTATTATAACATAAGAAATGTATTTTATTGTCATGAACCTTGGAATACTGGATTGTCATGAAGCTTGGAATACTAAAGTATTTCTCCTTTGATTCTATTACACAGTGGGGGGTCGTCTGCCCTGTCTTAAGGCTAACCCCCTCCAGACGGCTCCATGGTCTGGAAGGAAGGCATTGTTCTGTGTTTGACCATTTGTTTATGTACTTTAATTACCCCCTGGGGTTTCTCTGTGTCATTACACATATCAGTCCACCTATTCAAGCTATCGGTGCTGACTTAGTTTCAAGTCCCCATTTGCATGGACAAGAGGACCTGAGTGAAGACTAAAGTGTACTTTATAATTGACCAATAGGTAAGTGGTTGTTGGGGGCGGGGTGTTCAAACTGATGTGTATAAAAGTGTGTTGTGTGCATCAATAAAAGTGAGATTCCTGTTTGAACTTACATACAGCCTGCCTGGTGTTCGTTCTGAGCTATCACAACTGGATTCGATCGGCACATAGCTGTAGTTCAAATCCCGGAGCATTGGATGACCGAACCATCAGATGTTGCGATCGGCAATCTAATTCGATAGCCTCAGAGGAGTGTTGGAAGAGTGGAACCAAGCGAGCAGGGGCTCGTTACATTGGTTGGCAGCGGTGGGATTTGCTCTCCAGTTACTGGGACACTCCAAACCACCACAGTGAATGGCCAGCTATGCAGCCTGCAGGAGAGCCACGCTGAAAGACTTACTTGAGAGCCGTGGAGGGACCAGTGGGACAAAGAACAAGGTCACCCTGATCAGTGAGCTAGCCAAGATGGATCAGAGGGATGGTGATGCGGGACCCTGGTCAGTTGAAGACTTGTTTCAGCAACGAGTTTGAGAGCGGTTGGCATTATATGGTGCTAACACATCAGAGACCGCCATACAGAATGCCATTAGAGACATCCAGCTGCAGGATGAGCGACAAGAGAGAGAACTAGAGCGGCAACATGAGCGGAAAATGGCGGAAATATGGCAATTGGAGACAACACCTAAAGATACAGCGCCTTTCCGTAAGTTGCCCTTTCGGGCGTTCAAACTATTTAAGGAAGGAGAGGAGGAAATTGAACCGTTCCTGCAGGGCTTTGAATGACTATGCCAGATACATAATGTACTGACCCAAGATTGGGTTGCCTTACTGGCGAGTAATTTGACTGGCAGAGCAGCCGATGCGTATCAGGCCCTGGAGAACGAGGACGCTAAAGATTATGACAGGGTAAAAGAAGCTCTGCTAGCCCGATTTGCCATTACACCCGAAGCCACTCGGATTAAGTTTAGAGAATCCCGGAAACAAGCCAAAATAACATACGTGGAGTGGACACATCGTTTGCAGCGGAACTTTAAGGGCTGGTTCCAGGGAAGCCACGCTCATACCATAGAGGACATCACCCAGCTAGTACTCTTAGAACAGTTCTTTAACCACACTGCTCTGGTAGTACGGGATTGGGTGCGAGATAAGCGACCACAGACTGTACAGCAAGCGGCTACTTTGGCCGATGAATATCTGGACTCTCGAAGGTCAGGCGAAAGCGAGCGCTATCCACTATGTCGGCCCAGTTTACCAGCCTCTAACCCAACTTCAGTACCTCAGTGGTCTGCCTCTAGACCCCCAACCTGACCCAACCCTCCTAATGGACCTAAGTGCTATACCTGTAACCAAACCGGTCATCTGCAGCGATATTGTCCTACCCAATCCACGAGGTACCGAGAGACTGCTCATCCATCCAGACCAGTGGCTCATTGCTTTCAGAACGAGCCCAACCATCGAGATGTTCAGGAAGAGTGTGGTGAACTTTTTGAGGCTGATCCCGTCCAAGCTGCTGCCGGAGATAATCGGCAGCACCATCGTCAGGCAGTATGGGTTAATGGGGCATGGCTACGCGGCAATCCCTTACTAGCATTCAAGGGAGGAGAGGCGGTGGATTGAGCGGAGCATAGTTGGGAGTAGCTAGGAAGCGCCAGCAGCGAACCGGTGAGGTGATTGTCAGGCATCCATACTCCACACTCCCTGGGTCCGCCGCGACCATTTGGTGTTTCTAGTGTCTCAAGTTTTCGCTGCATGTGTTACTACATTTATCCTGCTTGCTGTGACTACATATATCCTGCTTGCTGTGAAATGCTGTGAAGTGTCATGCCCATTGTTTTTATGGACCATGTGAGTGCATTGGTTTTAGTTTCAGTTTTGTGATTAAATCTTTTATACGGTAATACACTATCTGGAGCATTTTTTATTCTTTATGTGGAACCATCATCCCAAGAACGGTGTTCGGCACATTGAGCAGTGGATGACTGTGCTCACATGGTAACCCCCATGTTAGTGGGTTAAAGCCTTGTCCGGCCAAACACGAGAGTGTAAGGCCTCAACAGCTGGTGAGTTTGCCATCCGTAAGGGAGTGGATTCATGTCACTGAGGTGTGGTGGACAGTACGGCACAGGATTGTAAAATAGAGGCACTCACTCTTTGGAAACATCTACTTTTCTCCTTTTTTTGGCACGTTTACACATGTATATGTGGACTTTTCACTATCATTTGTTTTCATCTGGCTTTTCGTTTCAAGAACTAGTTTACATCGTCACAATATGCTGAAGCCTAGTCATTAAGGCTGATCATTTTGTTCACTATGTCATCTAATGGAATTTTTTTTTAACTGTATTATGGAATGATTTTCACTTTATAATATTTTCCTTTGTATATATTTTTAGTTTTTTCTGTATTTACTTAGTACTTCAGGTATTTAGTCTCCTAAGTGTGGTGACATACCACACTAGGAGATTGTATTTTACACATACACTTTTGTCACATTTAAGTGTTGATCACACCATATACTATTTCATCATACTTTTATGGGTGTGTTGGATCCTACAGGACCAGTTTGAACACATTTTACTTTATTAAGAGTGAATTGACTGTTCATCCCACTCTAATCATTAGGAATATAGCGCCACTAGTCATCCATAGGGTGGTTTCAGATTTTATTAGTATGGGTTAATGGGCAGCCGGCCCAGGGACTCCGCGATTCTGGGGCTACGATTACCCTCATCCAGCCTCACATGATTCCCCAGTCGGCCCGGACTGGCCAGACTGTTGAAGTCAGGGTAGCAGGGGGCAAGGTGCTACATTTATCCACTGCCCAAGTCCTCTTGGATTGGGGCTCAGGGGAGCGACAAGTGCGAGTGGGATTACTACGTGAGTTACCCGTGGAAGTACTTTTGGGGAACGATTTGGGGCATTTGACTTCCTCATATGCCCCAGAGGCCGCCATGGCCGTGACCACCCGACGTCAGAGCCAACTTCAACGCAACTCCACTCCTATGGGGACCCAGGTAAGGCCAAATCCTCCTACATTCCCCCGACTTGACAACCCTGTGTCCTGGGATTCTCCCTCCGACATTAGGCAAGAGACTCAGAATGACCCAACATTAGCAACATATGAAAAATATATCTATAGGTATATATATAAAGAGTCC
Source organism: Lithobates septentrionalis (assembly GCA_037952835.1). Classification (NCBI taxonomy): domain Eukaryota; kingdom Metazoa; phylum Chordata; class Amphibia; order Anura; family Ranidae; genus Lithobates; species Lithobates septentrionalis. Next base: position 1,050,624 of record JBBDGP010001706.1, on the reverse strand, counting down.
AATGCTATGTATGAGAACCCACAGTCCCAAATAGATAGTTCATCAAAAACACAGAGCAGTGTAAAACCCACTGATTATGTCAGCTGCATAGACTCAAAGGTAACATGAATAGTTCATTGCATGAAGAGGACAGTGATCATAATTAGAGAATATATTTCTTCTGGAGTGCAGCAACTAGACCATCACCACCATCTCCATAGTGTAAAACAGTTTATTTATAACAAACCCACAGAGATTCCCCCCTTAAGCAATTGTGCTTACAAAATAGAAGTAAAAAAACAGCTTTGACTTGTACAGCATCAGCTCACCGCTGGTCGGAACTGAGAACGCCCGCCCACCTCGATGAGTCCCGGGATGACGCTGCTTGTCTCTAGCTGGTAGGTCACGTGGTCACGCCCTGACGTGTTTCGGGATTCCGTCTTCAGAGGGCATGGCCACGCAACACGACTCTACAGTTTAAATAGCATGGGAGGCGGGCTCCTGCAGCCTCATCACCACGGGAGCCAACGGGATAGTACCCACCCCTCTGTGTAGAGTGAACAGCTGGGATGCACCATCCCATCCATCTCCGGATGTCCACTCCCCATTAGCATCCTATTATTAGGCTAATCATTACCAATGCTTCAGAGAATTCACAGTATGTCATATAAGTAAACACAAAATACATAATGCATGTATAAAAACATTAAAAACATTAGGCAATCATATAGTCATAAAGCAATACTAGCAAGGGCCATAGAACTCTATAACCCAACTTTATCTTGGAACATTATTCATAGAATCAAAGCACATAATTTTTTGTAAACATTTGGTTTAAAAACTCACATTTAAAACTACTATAAAATGGCCAGCATCCTGAACCATCTTCATAGAGAAACTTTTTGCATTCTTAAAGGCCTATGCTTATATGTAAACAATTGGTAAATGAAAAGCCTATAAACAGACCAAAATTAAACACTGGCACAAGAAAACCAAAATGTACCATAGGAACCACTATTCACTATTTTTGGTTCCTATGGTACATTTTGGTTTTATATATTATTTTATTTTATTATTTTTTAAATGTTTGATTACCAGCATGCTGGAAAATTTATGAGAAGTTTGTCGTTTTTATATCTGGGGTTGGTACCCTGGCTCTGGAATGAATATCGTATTTACACCCCTTGAAACTTTTCTGGTTTTTATATTGTATTTCATTTTTTAATGCTTGATTACCAGCATGCTGGAAGATTTATGAGAATTTATGTCGTTTGACTTTTATTTCATATCTGAGGTCGGTATCCCGGCTCTGGAATTAATATCTTGCTTACACCCCTTGAATTGGTCTATAATTAGCTAAATGATCGATTTTCCAGCTTGCTGAAAGATTTATATGGTTTTTCAATATTTATTCTACATAACTTATTTTTGGGATGATATGCCGGTCTTGTAAAGGATGAAGCATGCATCGCTCGAGTTTGTGATTTCAGAAGTTAATCCAACCTGATTGAATGATTGTTATTGACGGTGGATAGTTTCTGTTCATGCGGACTGTTAGCCGTTTTTTATTCTATGGTTACTATTATGAGGGCATTATTGTGCCAGTGTTTAATTTTGGTCTGTTTATAGGCTTTTTATTTACCAATTGTTTACATATAAGCATGGGCCTTTAAGAATGCGAAAAGTTTCTCTATGAAACTTCAGGATGCTGGCCAATTTTATAGTGGTTTTAAATGTGAGTTTTTAAACCAAATGTTTACAAAAAATTATGTGCTTTCATTCTATGAATAATGTTCCAAGATAAAGTTGGGTTATAGAGTTATATGGCCCTTGCTAGTATTGCTTTATGATTATATGATTGCCTAATGTTTTTAATGCTTTTATGCATGCATTATGTATTTTGTATTTACTTATATGACATACTGTGAATTCTCTGAAGCATTGGTAATGATTAGCCTCATAATAAGATGCTAATGGGGAGTGGACATCCGGAGATGGATGGGATGGTGCATCCCAGCTGTTCACTCTACACAGAGGGGTGGGTACTATCCCGTTGGCTCCCGTGGTGATGAGGCTGCAGGAGCCCGCCTCCCATGCTATTTAAACTGTAGAGTCGTGTTGCGTGGCCATACCCTCTGAAGACGGAATCCCGAAATGCGTCAGTGCGTGACCACGTGACCTACCAGCTAGAGACAAGCAGCGTCATCCCGGGACTCATCGAGGTGGGCGGGCGTTCTCAGTTCCGACCAGCGGTGAGCTGATGCTGTACAAGTCAAAGCTGTTTTTTTACTTCTATTATGTAAGCGCAATTGCTTAAGGGGGGAATCTCTGTGGGTTTGTTATAAATAAACTGTTTTACACTATGGAGAGCCTCCCCTTCTATTTTTTCTACATGTTAATACATGATCGTGACTGAGGAGGACTGAGGGAATCTGGAGGTGGAGGAGCTGATCCTTGAGAGAAAAGGAGCTAACAGGCTTGTCTTACCTCTGGAGGACTGAGGGAATCTGGAGGTGGAGGAGCTGATCCTTGAGAGAAAAGGAGCTGACAGGCTTGTCTTTGTCTTACCTCTGGTAAGCTCACATCCATAAGGGTTTTTCACGCGGTGATGTGGTGATGGTCTAGTTGCTGCACTCCAGAAGAAATATATTCTCTAATTATGATTACTGTCCTCTTCATCCAATGAACTATTCATGTTACCTTTGAGTCTATGCAGCTGACATAATCAGTGGGTTTTACACTGCTCTGTGTTTTTTATGAACTATCTATTTGGGACTGTGGGTTCTCATACATAGCATTGGACTCTTTATATATGTACCTATAGATATATTTTTCATATGTTTTATGAACATCTACCTCATGTCTACTCTCACCTTCTTGTGAGTTTATATATTACACTGCTAAAGCTCAGTATTAGCGCTGTTAATACTTCCTTCTTATAAGAGAGTATATTGTGCTGTAGCTGTGCGATACCACGTACGTGGTTGCCAGCTGTGCAGACACAAAAATTCATGAGAGGTCTGAGGCCGTAGCCGCCATATGCGCTCCTGCCACCGGGGACTCTGAATATCTACCGATGCTGGAGCTTCCCGAAATCAGTAACTGTTCCAGGGGTGTGGAAGATATACGGCTAGGAGATAGATTAGGATCCCAAGAACGAGAACAGGCCAGAGAATTACTCCAGGACCGTCAGGAGCCTGGGTACACTCATATAGCTGTGCACAAGGTAGAGACCCCCGTGTAGAAGCCCCTGAGACAACCAGCCTATAGGATTCCTGGAGCAGTGCAAGAAGGGATGAGAGCGGAGATTAGGGAAATGCTCGAGTCAGGGGTGATTGAACCATCGGCTAGCCCCTGTGCTTCCCCTGTAGTATTAGTCCCAAGACGGGATGGCACGACCTGATTTTGTGTGGACTATAGGCGACTGAATGACTGTACTGTGACAGATGCCAACCCTATGCCCTGAGTGGACGAATTGCTGGACAAATTAGCTCAGGGACATTATCTGACAACTATTGACTTATGTAAGGGCTACTGGCAGATTGCCTTGGAAGCCGAAGCAATTCCAAAGTCGGCCTTCATCACCCCGTTCGGCCTTTACCAGTTTAGGGTAATGCCATTCGGGATGAAGAATGCTCCGGCTACCTTCCAGCGGATGATAGATGTACTCCTCGATGGTCTGCAAGATTTTGCATGCGCATATCTTGATGACATCACAATCTATAGCCAGACATGGGAGGAACATCTTAGACACCTGGGAATAGTGCTAGATAGGATCCGAGCCGCTAACCTGACCCTGAAGCCAGACAAATGTAATATCGGGATGTCTGAGGTGCAATATCTGGGACATAGAGTGGGATGTGGGAAGCAGAGGCCAGAACCTGCAAAAATCGAGGCCGTCTTAAACTGGCCAGTTTCCAGAACCAAGACCCAGGTACTTGCATTTTTTAGGGACAGCAGGGTACTGCAGGAAGTTTGTACCCCACTATAGTGACATAGCCAAACCCCTGACATACCTGACCAAAAAGACTATCCCTAGACAGGTCCTGTAGTCCCCGGAGTGCGAGACAGCGTTTCATCAGTTAAAAACCGCCCTAACGCAAGCTCCCATACTGGTGGCAACCAATCCTAACAAACGCTTTGTCATTCATACAGATGCCTCCATGTTTGGACTGGGAGCCATATTAAGTCAAGTTGGCGATAACGGGAAAGAGCACCCGGTGGCGTATCTCAGCCGCAAGTTGTTACCCCGTGAAGTGGAATATGCTGCCATGGAAAAAGAGTGTTTGGCCTTAGTCTGGGATTTAAAGAAATTGCAGCCCTATGTGTATGGACGCTCTTTTACCGTCATGACGGACCACAATCCCTTGATATGGCTTAACCGGGTGGCGGGAGAGAACGGCCGATTACTAAGGTGGAGCCTGGCTTTGCAACCGTACAATTTCACCATACAATATCGGCCAGGGCCTCAAAACGGGAATGCGGATGGGTTATCCCGGCAGACGGACCTGGAACCTTAAGACTACTTTTCCAACATCCTCGAGTTGACCCGTTCGGGGTGCCACTGTGGCTGTTGGACTGTTTCCCAGGGGGGAGTATTGTCATGAACCTTGGAATACTGGATTGTCATGAAGCTTGGAATACTGAAGTATTTCTCCTTTGATTCTATTACACAGTGGGGGATCGTCTGCCCTGTCTTAAGGCTAACCCGCTCCAGACGGCTCCATGGTCTGGAAGGAAGGCATTGTTCTGTGTTTGACCATTTGTTTATGTACTTTAATTACCCCCTGGGGCTTCTCTGTGTCATTACACATATCAGTCCACCTATTCAAGCTATCGGTGCTGACCTTGTTTCAAGTCCTCATTTGCATGGACAAGAGGACCTGAGTGAAGACTAAAGTGTACTTTATATTTGACCAATAGGAAAGTGGTTGTTGGAGGCGGGTGTTCAAACTGCTGTGTATAAAAGTGTGTTGCGTGCATCAATAAAAGTGAGATTCCTGTTTGAACTTACATACAGCCTGCCTGGTGTTTGTTCTGAGCTATTATAACTGGATTCGATCAGCACATAGCTGTAGTTCGAATCCCGGAGCATTGGATGACCGAACCATCAGATGTTGCAATCTGTAATCTGATTCGATAGCCGCAAAGGAGTGTCGGGAGAGTGGAACCGAGCGAGCAGGGGCTCGTTACATTTATCAATTGACAATTCTTTTTAACAATTGATCTTATACTTTGGTTATTTGTAAATATAAACATATATGGTATATATTTGGTTGAGACAGAAACATCACAAAGTATATATTTTCTACTTTTTTCGGGCATTAATATTAATATTTATATTATATATATTAATAATATTAATAAAATATTTGTGATAATAACAAACATGCAATATTGTAATCATACCCATTACTTTGCAACAACATTGAACAACATGCATTAAACTTTTGGTATTTTGGTATGGTTACTGACATGGAAGCATGAATAGTCTGTGGTGACCTACGTTTACACGTCATTTTGCCATTCCACTGAACCGACTCTATTTAAATAGTACATGTAGTTGAGATGATTTTGTTTGGCACTTTGGGTGGAAAATGGGGAATGGCCTATGCCAATGGATATCATCACCTCAAAGGGTTCTTGGTCCTGAGCATGAGTGTTGTCTGCTTTGGTTGGATCATGATCAAATTGATTAACAGAAATGTACTTATCTGTATGTCTTATGAGGAAATTATGAAGAATGCAGCAGCACAGGACTAGATTGTCCACTTTATATAAGGCAAGATTGATAGTCGTAAGAAAGATTCTAAACCGATTTGCCATGATGCCAAAAGTGTTCTCCACCACACGCCTAGCCCGAGAGAGTCGATAATTATAAATCCATTGCTCCCTTGTCAAATATCGCATTGGGAATGGCTTCAAAACATTTTCAGAGAGCGCAAAGACCTCATCTGCTACATATACAAAGTTGAGATTTTCAACATTCTCGTCACAGTTGGGCAAGTTTAGGGTTCCATTCACCAACCTTCTATGAAATTCCATCTGATTGATTACGCCACCATCAGAATTACGGCCATTCTTTCCAATATCCAGAAAAATATACTCAAAGTTTGCATTTACAACTGCCATCAGGATGATGCTGAAGAAGCCCTTGTAGTTATAAAAATAGGACCCTGATTTGGGCCTTATTCTTACGTGTTTCCAATCTATTGCTCCTCCACAATTAGGAAAATTCCAGTGTTCGTAAAACTTTTGGGCGATTTCCTTCAACTCCTTAGCATTTTTTGGAAACTAATATAGAAAGAAGAATTTATGACATATCAATATAAATGTGTTTAGAATATATTTCATTCTGTGCAAAGGTTACTTAACAATTTTGGTTATGCCGCATACACACAGGCGGACTTTTCGACGAACTAGGTCCAGCGGACTTTTCAACTGTCTTTCTGAGGGACTTTCGAAGGAACGGACTTGCTTACACACGATCAACCAAAGTCCGACAGATTTGTACATGATGACGTATGACCGGACTAAAATAAGGAAGTTTATAGCCAGTAGCCAATAGCTGCCCTAGCGTAGTTTTTTGTCCGTCGGACTAGCATACAGACGAGCGGATTTTTCGACCGGACTCGAGTCCGTCGGAAAGATTTGAAACATGTTTTATTTCTAGGTCCGTCAGACTTTTGGGAAAAAAAAGCCCGCTGGAGCCCGCACATGGTCGAATTGTCCGACGGAGTTCGGTCCGCCAGACCTAGTCCGTCGAAAAGTCAGCTCGTGTGTACGCAGCATTAAAATATATACACTGAACCTTGATGTAGCCTATGTGTAGGTCTTGAATTATGGCTCGACAGGTTTCAGGTATGATAACACCAAGGGCTTGCAGGGAAATGCCTGTAGTAAATTTTAAATCTTGTAGACTTCTGCCTGTGGCCAGGTAACGCAATGTAACGATCAATCTTTGTTCTGCAGTGATTGATTCTTGTAGGATGGTATTTTTCTTGCTGATGTATGGCTGCACTGCATTCAGTAGTATATTAAAAAATTTTTCGGTCATTCTTAAATAACTCCTGAAGTTGTCAGGATTATTTTCCTGTAATTCCCTCAGAAGTGTCATATGTGAGAACCGGTCACGGTTTTGCAGCCATTTCCTGCACCAGGTTCTCTTCTTTAGTTTCTTTTTAAGCTGGCTGTGGATAGCCAACACTCCAAGGCCGACTATGATAAGTACCTCTGATGTTTCCATGTCCATCTTTAAAATCGTAATGTCACAAAAAATGTGGCAAATAGACATTAATCCACTGTGCAAAGATATGAATTTTCCGAAGACGGAGAACGCACGCCACTCCAGAAACAAGATGTAGCACAAAGGTGTGGCTACGGGGTCACATGTAGATTACATCACAGCGTATAATCTACGATATAACGTCTGGATGTCACAAAATCAGAAGTGAAAACTAGTACAACATAGAGTGCTACTAAATAAAAACAGTTATGACCGTTGAGCTATGACGAGAAAAATTGGACGATTTTTCGGCCGATTTTCATACAGTGTGTACGGGGCATAACAGTGCAAACAGCTAATGCACTATACCCATTGTACCCAGCCATCTATGATTCCTTATGAATACATTTAAGATTGTAATTCAAATAAACTGTACATAGCAAATATGAGGCTGCCTTTGCTGACCTTCATTTCTGAAAAATTTAATTGCCTAATAAGTACAGGATGCAGAGACAGTCGAGTAACTAGTATTCTTAGACAAAGTTCAACGATACCAGCCACTGTAATTGTTTTAGTACAGGTTATGTACAAAAAGCACAGCAAAAACAAAGGGGTGGAAGTAAATTGCCACTGTGCCTGATCTGAGGTCTGCTAAGTGGAAAACGTAAAAAAGCCCTGAACTACCAATTGAAGTAAATCAAGGACTGGCCAACAGTCCATTTAATCTTTGCTTTGGACCCCTAGATGATAGAAGCCCCTGCACCATGTACTACTTTAAAGATAATTGTGGTAAATTTTTTTATAATTTAAAAGAGTGAGAAAGTAGTTCTAAACCAATAGTTTATAAATCATACTTTGCATGTGTAACAGACTCACCAGGGACAGAGGCTTTTGGAGGGGACGGAATGCTAGCCACTTGTCTACCGACTATGGGCCCTGGCATTTGAGGGAGCTACAAGCATTTAGGAAGATATTCTGTCATGTAATTCAAAAGGACATTATTTAGTAGGCCATGATGGTCTCTGCCAGCTTGAGACTCAGTGGACAAATGTATGTGAAAGAAATGCTGATTAATGAGATCTGGAAAGCCCGGGTCTTTCACCCAATAGTTTATTGTCCTCATTAACACACCTTTGTCTCCTAGCAAACTATTGGGGGATGTTTCTACTTATGTGTGTTGTAAGTTGGGAGTGAGGAGACGGCAAGGCTGTCCTGAAAGATCATATCTCTGAGTCACCAAGTCTGGGTAAATGATTAGTAAACTAGCTCATGTTAATTAGGTTTCTGGTTACAGTTTGTATTGCCATCCTGCTGTATATATTTGTGTGAGATCTCAAATAAAACAGTCCATGTTCAGCAACCAAACGAGTGTTGTTTTCAGGAAAGACATCTGCGGAGTACAGCTGCTGTTTCCAGGCGCACACCTGTGCGTAGGCCGCCAACCAAGAATGACCAGAACAACCACAGGCGCTTCCATAGACGCGCATGCACATGCGCGAACGCGTCCACGTGTTCGCACACGCGTGTACGCACCTGTCACCAGAACTGGCGCCAGTCGGTTTATTTAAACGGAGATTCATCGCTGACTGGTTGCTGCTTGGCCTAGAGCTTTTACCTGAATCCTGATTCCTGGGTGTGCTGACTTCTGCTACCAATCCAGCTTGTTCCTGACTACGCTTCTGCCTGCTGTTTATGCCTGATCTGCACGTCTGTTGCCAGAAACCTGCCTGTGACCTGACTATGCGTCTGCCTGCTACTTATGCCTGATCTGCCTGTCTGTTGTCAACCTGGCTCGTCTGACCCTGCTTCTAGCCATCCAGCCTGCTACAGTTCCTGCTTCCTGTGGTGCACCTCTGCTTGCCTATTGCCAAGTCTTCCAGCCTATCTACCATCTCGTTTGCCTGTTACCTGCTGGTTCCGGCTTCCTGTTCGTGGGTTCCTGGCTACTACTTGCACAGCCTTCTGGACTGATCATAGGCACTGTTACCTCTCCGTGCTCCTGAGTCTGCTGTCCCACTATCAGCGGCTCATGAGCCGGAGCTGTACAAGAGGCCTTCCTCTACATGTCAGGCTCACCACCTCTCTCGTACAACATATTCCTCTCCTACCCAAGAAGCAGGGACTTACTGTATTTCTGGCCGATGACTCCTGTGTTAAGTCTGGACTGGTGACTAAGGAGACCCCTCCATTGCTGACTGTGACCCTTACCAATCATAAGGAACTTTTACGTCTAGATGCAATTTCCTCACCACTGTTCCCTGTTATCCTGGGCCTACCATGGCTTCAGGCCCATAACCCATTGATTGATTGGAGCTCTGGCAGTATCAAGTACCAGTCATCCTACTGTCAGGGGCACTGTCTGTCTGAGCCTATAATGCCACCAACTGCGCTACTGTGTATGGACATTGATGCAGAACTTTACCAAAAGGTGCCTGAGGCCTATCATGAGTATCTGGATGTTTTCAGTAAGTGGGGAGCAGACACCCTACCTCCACACAGAGCCTACGATTGCCCCATCAAGCTCTTGTTGGGGGCTGCAATCTCGTTTGGTCGGATCTTCCCACTGTCCGAAAAAGATCTAGGCGCCCTGAAAGAGTACATTGATGAGAATCTTCAGAAGGGGTTCATCCGCCCTTCTACTTCGCCCGCTAAGGCGGGAATATTCTTTGTGGAGAAGAAGGACCATTCTCTACAGCCGTGCATAGATTACCGCAATCTAAATAAAATCACGGTGAAGAATCGTTACCCTCTTCCCCTGGTTCCAGAACTCTTCCAAAGACTTCGCTCTTCTTGAATCTTTACTAAACTAGACTTGAGGGGGGCTTACAACCTTATCCGCATACGTAAGGGAGATGAGTTGTAGACTGCTTTTTGTACCCGTTTTGCCCATTACGAGTACCTCGTCATGCCCTTTGGTCTGTGAAATGCATCAGCTACGTTCCAGCATTTCATTAACGATGTCTTTAAGGACTATCTAGACATCTTTGTTATTGTCTACCTAGATGACATACTTGTGTTCTCCACTTCTCTTGCAAGTCATCGCGAACATGTCAAGAACATTCTCTGCCATCTCCGCTTACAAGGACTCTATGCCAAACTAGAGAACTGTGAGTTCGAGCAACAAAGTATCCAGTTCTTGGGATTAATCATCTCCTCCGGTGAAATTGAGATGGATCCACAGAAAGTCTCAGCAATTCTAACCTGGCCAACCCCCACTGATAAGAAGGGAATCCAGCCATTCGTGGGGTTTGCTAATTTTCACCGCAGATTCATCAAGAACTTTTCGGCTTTCATCACACCCATCACACAAGTTACCAAGCAGGGTGTTCGTTTCCGCTGGTCCCCCAAAGCCCAGGTTGCCTATGAGACTCTTAAAGGACTGTTTACGTCTGCTCCTGTACTAAGCCATCCAGACCCAGCGCTGCACTACATCCTGGAGGTAGACGCTTCTGAGAGTGCTGTCGGAGGGGTTCTGTCCCAGCGCCAAGGTCTCAAGAATCTGATTCACCCAGTAGCCTTTTTCTCTCGGAAGCTCGCCCCTGCTGAGAGAAACTATGATGCTGGTGATCGTGAGCTTCTTGCCATAAAAGCCACCCTTGAGGAATGGAGGTATTTGCTAGAGGGAGCAGCACACCCAATACTGATATACATGGATCATAAGAACCTCAAATATTTATGGACTGCTAAATGGCTGAAACCTCGCCAGGCCCGTTGGGCACTTTTCTCGAGGTTTCTATTTCATATCACCTACAGACCTGGATCTAAGAATGTCAAGCCCGACGCGCTGTCGCGCATGTCCGAAGATCCTAAGGACTTGCCAGGGTCAGACACTATTCTGTCAGCAGGAAAATTTGTGTTACTACAGACCAACCTTGTGTCACAACTAAAACAAGCTTCTACAGTTACCCCTGCTTCCATTGGATACCCTTCAGGCAAGGGAGGGTCTTCTTTGGAAGGGGGACCGAGTTTTTGTTCCAGAAGGAGTTCGGATGCCGGTGTTGGGTTTCTGCCATGACCATCCCTTAGCTGGGCACTTCGGGATTCGCAAGACAACAGAACTGGTGCAACACACATTCTGGTGGCCTAATCTGGAAAGAAACTGTAAAGACTACGTAACTGCATGCACCACCTGCACCCAAAATAAAAGCACCCGAAACAAGGCCTGGGGCTTGCTCAGACCTCTGCCTGTGCCCGACAGGCCTTGGTCCATGATTTCTATGGACTTTATAGTAGAATTACCACCTTCTGAAGATTGGACGGCCATCTTTGTTATTGTTGATCATCTGTCCAAAATGGCCCACTTCTTACCTTTAAAGGGTACACCATCTGTTGCAGAGATTGCTTGAGTGTTCATCAGGGAAGTTGTGAGACTCCATGGTGTCCCTGTTGATATCGTATCTGACCGAGGGGTCCAATTTACGTCTAGGTTCTGGAGATCACTCTGCGAGACCCTGAAGATCAAACTGACGATGTCATCCGCATACCACCCACAATCTAACGGACAAACCGAACGGACTAACCAGACATTGGAATAATATATCCGTTGCTTCACATCATTTGTCCAGGATGACTGGGTATCTCTCCTATCATTAGCTGAGTTTTCTTATAACAACTCCTGTCATACAGCCACTAAGCAGTCCCCGTTCTTTGCAAACTATGGCTTCCACCCCACCTTCTTGCCTGACCTTATTCCTGAGTCCTCAGTTCCAGCCATCCAGAATATGGTAGATTTTTTCGGTCGTAACAATAAATTGTTGCAAGAAGCCATAACTAAAGCACAGGAAGATAATAAAAAGGCTTTTGACAGAAGGAGGAGGGGGGAACTGATCCTGCAGCCAGAAGACCAGGTTTGGTTGGCCACAACCAATCTGAGATTGGCTTGTCCATCAAAAAAGCTTGCTCCAAAGTTTCTGGGACCATTTACTGTAAAGAGGAAGATTAACGTTTCCTATGAACTGTCTTTACCGGATTCCTTCAGAATACATCCAGTGTTTCATGTGTCTTTGTTAAAACCCACAATGCCGGATCCTTTTTCTAATCGGGAGACTAGACCGCCCGAACCGGTAATCATCAACTGGGACAAGGAGTTTGAGGTAGAGGCAATTGTAGACTGCAGGAGAAGAAGGGGTCGTCTGCAAAACCTAATTAAGTGGAAGGGTTATGGGCCAGAGGAGGACTCCTGGGAACCTGAGCAGGATGTACACACTATGGACTTGGTCCACGCTTTTTTCTGCAGCCACCCCCAGAAGAAGAACCAACTGGGCATCCGGAGGCTGCCCGTAACGGGGGGCAGTGTCAGGAAAGACGTCTGCGGAATACAGCTGCTGTTTGCAGGCGCACACCTGTGCGCAGGCACCAACCAAGAATGACCAGAACAACCACAGGCACTTCTGTAGACGCGCATGCGCAAACGCGTCCACGCATTTGCACGTGCGCGCACCTGTCACCAGAACTGGCGCCAGTCGGCTTATTTAAACAGAACTTCAACGCTGACTGGTTGCTGCTTGGCCTACAGCTTTTACCTGAATCCTGATTCCTGGGTGTGCTGACTTCTGCTACCAATCCAGCTTATTCCTGACTACGCTTCTGCCTGCTGTTTATGCCTGGTCTGCCCGTCTGTTGCCAGAAACCTGCCTGTGACCTGACTACGCTTCTGCCTGCTGCCTATGCCTGATCTGCCTGTCTGTTGTCAACCCGGCTCATCTGACCCTGCTTCTAGCCATCCAGCCTGCTACAGTTCCTGCTTCCTGTGGTGCACCTCTGTTTGCCTATTGCCAAGTCTGCCAGCCTATCTACCACCTCACTTGCCTGTTACCTGCTGGTTCTGGCTTCCTGTTCGTGGGTTCCTGGCTACTACTTGCACAGCCTTCTGGGCTGATCATAGGCACTCTTACCTCTCCGTGCTCCTGAGTCTGCTGTCCCACTATCAGCGACTCACGAGCTGGAGCTGTATGAGAGGCCTTCCTCTACACGTCAGGCTCACCACCAGGTACGTGATGGTTGTCTTGTTTTCTGGTTGTTAGCAGTAGGAATATTTGATATCTATATTCAGACTGGGAGAAAGTGGTATATGACGAAAGCACTCAAGCGGAGTGTGGGATGTTTCGTTACATTGGTGGCAAGCAGTGGGATACTTCCTGCAGTCTGGGACATCCAAACCTCCACCTGGATCAAAGGTCCGGATAGCAGGGGAGGAGGAGTGGTACAGATACCAGCCGCCATTGAAGAGGAATTCGGAAGGAGGTTGCGAGAGATGCAGATACAGCACAGAGGACCAGTATCAGAGCAGGTTCTGCTGGGATGGTATTATTCTATCCGCTGGGAACTCTGGAAGGAAGCGCTAGCCCATAAGCAGTGACACCAGGGAAAAATTCTCTCCTCCTTCCAGGAAAGGTACTGGTCGCAGTACTAAGTGCGAATGGTGTTTTTGGGGGAACAACTGCATAAGGAATGGAAAGCTGAGTTAACCAGGCTGGTCCAGGTGGAAATGCGTTTGGATGAGAGCTACAGAGCCCTCTGCTGGTATGTAGCCCAAGTGTGCCCGTGGACAGCGGACGACACCCCAACAGAAGGCTTTGGCTACGAAGGCCAGGGGCTGTTATTAGAGAGGCTGTCACAGGACCCTGACTTTGGGAGCGATTTGGATTGGCGTTTGGAAGAAATCTCGGAATACAGAGAAGGGATGCTGAATGTCTCAGAAGTTCCCTGGGCACTGGAAAATTTGGAGTTTCTAGCCAATCAGAAATGGGAGCTGGAGATTGCCTACAGACAGCTGCTAGATTCTGCTCAGCAGCAGGTCTGGCCTCCCTTTGCCTGGGACTATCAGGAAATACCAGCTGACAACTCTGAAATCCTGGCTGAAGAGTCGGTAATGTGGCAGAGTAACAGTGTGCTTTGCCAACCTGCCCCTGCAGTTATGGACGCGGAGGTCTTATGTCGGATGCGGCAAGTGCTGACTGACCTTGATGATCCTGTTTCTGCATGGGATGATCTTGGATGAAAGAATGTGTCTGTTCAGCAGCTGAATGAGGGTACGGGAGATGAAGCAGTTGGCTCATCTCTCCAGCCACAGACCACAGAATGTATGGATTTATTTGACCGTTCATCAGAGGATGTTATAGATTATGAGTCACCTGCCAAAGTGTTGGCACTGAGCCCAAGTGCAGCCAACCCATGCCTTGGATTTTCAGCAATTCCAGAGACTTGTGATTTAATTGACTTTTCTGCTGAGGAAGAACAACTAAGTGAGCCTCCAGAAAAAGAGCTAGCATCAGGGCAGAACATCACAGAGCTCTGCCCAGCACCAACAGCAGCATCTGTGGAATTACAAGGAACTTCCCCAGCTGAAGCACTGGCCACCGGACAGAGGGTCCAAGAGCTCTGCCCCACATCTGTGGCAGTTCCGGTGGCTCAGGGTGAGAAGGTGGCGGTCACTTCCCAGCAGCAGATCAGAATACAGGGGGAGAAGGTAGAGGAGGTGTTCGTCGTCCATCCCCAACAGTTGGCCAGGGTGGAGGAAGCAGTCTTTCCTCCCCAACAAATATCCGTACACCTGGGAAACAGTACCAGAGACATGTCGTCCCAGCAGCCAGATGAGGGAACGGAAGAGGAAGCAGCTGGCTCACCTCCCCAATGGCAGTTATACAGTTTGGGAGTGGAGAACACCAGCCTCCTGCCCCAACGGTTAGCCGAAGCGGATGATGTGGAGTTCCCATCAGAAGTGCTGGAAACACGGCAGAGTGCTACCAACCTCTGCCCAGCACCAGCAACAACTGTGGAGTTCCAGGGACCTGGTGCAGTCAGCCCCTCTCTCCAGCGACAAGCTGATGTAGTAAAGCTTCTACTCCCTGAATCACTGGCAACAGGGCAGAGCGCCTCTGGCCTCTGCCCAGCACCTACAGTGTCTCTACAGCTTCAGGAAGCTGGGGGGATTGGCCCATCTGCCCAGCAGCAGACAGAGCCCCGGAATGCTAAAAACCACCCAGCTGAAGTGCTGGCAGCCGGGCACTGAGTTAATGACCTCTGCACCACACCTACTGATGACAATTATTCCTTGCAGCCAAGAATGGAGATCATGCGGACTGACTATGTGAGTTCACTCTGCCCGACTAACACATGTCCAGACCAGGTGGAGGTCTGTGACCTTGTTAGTCAACCTTTGATGGGGGGAAATGTGACAGACTCACCTGGGACAGAGGCTTTTGGAGGGGACTAAATGCTTTCCACTTGTCTACCGACTATGGGCCCTGGCATTTGAGGGAGCGACAAGCATTTAGTTAGATATTCTGTTATGTAATGCAAAAGGACATTATTAAGGAGGCCATGATGGTCTCTGCCAGCTTGGGACTCAGTGGACAGATGTATGTGTAAGGAATGCTGATTAATGAGATCTGGAATGACCGGGTCTTTCACCCAATAGTTTATTGTGCTCATTAACACACTTTTGTCTCCTAGCAAACTATTGGGGGATGTTTCTACTTATGTACATAGTACATAGTACATAGTACATAGTTAGTCAGGTTGAAAAAAGGCACAAGTCCATCCAGTTCAACCATAAAAAAATAAAATAAAAAAAATAAAAAAAAATAAAATAGTACAATCCAATATACCCAATACTATACCCACAGTTGATCCAGAGGAAGGCAAAAAACCCCAGCAGAGCATGCTCCAATTTGCTACAGCAGGGGAAAAAATCCTTCCTGATCCCAGAGAGGCAATCGGATTTTCCCTGGATCAACTTTACCTATAAATGTCAGTACCCAGTTATATTATGTTATGTACATTTAGGAAAGTATCCAGGCCTTTCTTAAAGCAATCTACTGAGCTAGCCAGAACCACCTCTGGAGGGAGTCTATTCGACATTTTCACAGCTCTTACTGTGAAGAAACCTTTCCGTATTTGGAGATGAAATCTCTTTTCCTCCAGTCGTAAAGAGTGCCCCCTTGTTCTCTGTGTTGACCGTAAAGTGAATAACTCAACACCAAGTTCCCTATATGGACCCCTTATATATTTGAACATGTTGATCATATCCCCCCTTATTCTCCTCTTCTCAAGAGTGAACAAATTCAGTTCCTCTAATCTTTCCTCATAGCTGAGCTCCCCCATGCCTCTTATCAGTTTGGTTGCC
This sequence comes from Lithobates septentrionalis, assembly GCA_037952835.1. NCBI lineage: Eukaryota > Metazoa > Chordata > Amphibia > Anura > Ranidae > Lithobates > Lithobates septentrionalis. The sequence continues at coordinate 1,034,293 of JBBDGP010001706.1, read as the reverse complement.
CTTCTCTGCACTTTCTCCAGTTCCCCGATATCCTTTTTGAGAACTGGTGCCCAAAACTGAACTGCATATTCCAGATGAGGTCTTACTAATGATTTGAACAGGGGCAAAATGATATCTCTCTCTCTCTGGAGTCCATACCTCTCTTAATACAAGAAAGGACTTTGCTCGCTTTGGAAACCGCAGCTTGGCATTGCATGCTATTATTGAGCTTATGATCTACCAAAACCCCCAGATCCTTCTCCACCACGGATTCCCCCAGTTGTACTCCCCCTAGTATGTATGATGCATGCATATTCTTAGCCCCCAAGTGCATAACTTTACATTTCTCAACATTAAACCTCATCTGCCACATAGACGCCCAATTAGACAGAGCATTGAGGTCGGCTTGTAAATTGGAGACATCCTGTAAGGATGTTATTCCACTGCATAGCTTGGTGTCATCTGCAAAGACAGAAATGTTACTTTTGATCCCAGATCCAATATCATTTATAAAGATATTAAAGAGTAAGGGTCCCAGCACTGAACCTTGGGGTACACCACTGATAACCTTAGACCATTCAGAGTAAGAATCATTAACCACTACTCTCTGAATTCTGTCTTTTAGCCAGTTTTCTATCCATTTACAAACTGATATTTCCAAGCCTGTAGACTTTAACTTACACATGAGCCGTGTGTGGGGAACTGTATCAAACGCTTTTGCAAAATCCAAGTAAACCACGTCCACAGCCACCCCTCTGTCCAAGGTTTTACTTACCTCTTCATAAAAAGAAATCAGGTTTGTCTGACAACTTCTGTCTTTCATGAACCCATGCTGTCTGTTGCTTAAAATGTATATTGTAAGCTGGGAGTGAGGAGACGGCAAGGCTGCCCTGAAAGGTCATATCTCTGAATCACCAAGTCTGAGTTAATGATTAGTAAACTAGCTCATGTTAATTAGGTTTCTGGTTACAGTTTGTATTGTCATCCTGCTGTATACTGGTCCATAAATATTGGGACATCTACACAATTATAATCTTTTTGGCTCTATACACCACCACAATGGATGTGAAATGAAACAAACAAGATGTGCTTTAACTGCAGACTTTCAGCTTTAATTTTAGGGTATTTACATCCAAATCAGGTGAACGGTGTCGGAATTACAACAGTTTGTATATTTGCCTCCCACTTTTTAAGGGACCAAAAGTAATGGGACAATTGGCTGTTCAGCTGTTCCATGGCCAGGTGTGTGTTATGCCCTCATTATCCCATTTACAAGGAGCAGAAAAAAAGGTCCAGAGTTCATTCCAAGTGTGCTATTTGCATTTGGAATCTGTTGCTGTCAACGCTCAATATGAGATCCAAAGAGCTGTCTCTATCAGTGAAGCAAGCCATCATTAGGCTGAAAAAACAAAACAAACCCATCAGAGAGATAGCAAAAACATTAGGTGTGGCCAAATCAAATGTTTGTAACATCCTTAAAAAGAAATAATGCACCAGTGAGCTCAGCAACACCAAAAGACCCGGAAGACCACGGAAAACAACTGTGGTGGATGACTGAAGAATTCTTTCCCTGGTGAAGAAAACACCCTTCACAACAGTTGGCCAGATGAAGAACACTCTCCAGGAGGTAGGTGTATGTGTGTCAAAGTCAACAATCAAGAGAAGACCTCACCAGAGTGAATACAGAGGGTTCACCACAAGATGTAAACCATTGGTGAGCCTCAAAAACAGGAAGGCCAGATTAGAGTTTGCCAAACGACAACTAAAAAAGGCTTCACAGTTCTGGAACAACATCCTATGGACAGATGAGACCAAGATCAACTTGTACCAGAGTGATGGGAAGAGAAGAGTATGGAGAAGGAAAGGAACTGCTCATGATCCAAAGCATACCACCTCATCAGTGAAGCATGGTGGTGGTAGTGTCATGGTGTGGGCATGTATGGCTGCCAATGGAAGTGGTTCTCTTGTATTTATTGATGATGTAACTGCTAGCAAAAGCAGCAGGATGAATTCTGAAGTGTTTCGGGCAATATTATCTGCTCATATTCAGCAAAATTCTTCAGAACTCATTGGATAATGCTTCACAGTGAAGAAGGACAATGACCCGAAGCATACTACGAAAGCAACCAAAGAGTTTAAGGGAAAGAAGTGGAATGTTATGCAATGGCCAATCACCTGACCTGAATCCGATTGAGCATACATTTCACTTACTGAAGACAAAACTGAAGGGAAAATGCCCCAAGAACAAGCAGAAACTGAAGACAGTTGAAGTAGAGGCCTGGCAGAGCATCACCAGGGATGAAACCCAGCGTCTAGTGATGTCTATGCGTTCCAGACTTCAGGCTGTAATTGACTGCAAAGGATTTGCAACCAAGTATTAAAAAGTGAAAGTTTGATGGATGATTGTTAATCTGTCCCATTACTTTTGGTCCCTTAAAAAGTGGGAGGCACATATACAAACTGTTGTAATTCCTACACTGTCACCTGATTTGGATGTAAATACCCTCAAATTAAAGCAGAAAATCTGCAGTTAAAGCACATTTTGTTTGTTTCATTTCAAATCCACTGTGGTGGTGTATAGAGCCAAAAAGATTAGAAATGTGTAGATGTCCCAATATTTATGGACCTGACTGTATATTTGTGTGCGATATCAAATAAAACAGTCCATGTTTAGCAACCAAATGAATGTTGTTTTCTGGTTGTTAGCAGTTGGAATATCTGATATCTATATTCAGACTGTGAGGAAGCGGTATATGACGAAAGTACTCAAGCGGAGTGTGGGACAGTTCGTTACATTTGCTAATATTTTCTAATTTTTCATTATATTCTTATCCACAGAATAATTAAACATGATTTCCAACACCATCTATGGAACTAGTTTTAAAGTGGTATTAAACCCAAAAGCAAACATTATATTGTTTACCATTTCTTAGATGTGATGGCTGTATTAATTTTCTTTTTTAGGCTTTATTTCCTTTATTTTAATTTTTTAATCCAGCCTGTAAGTCTTTAGTTTTTCAAAAGAAGAAGTTCTCTGGTAGAATGTATTGGTTACAGAGATGAGAGTGAGGGTGCTTACAATTATCAGCCTCTGTTTATTTTTATAAAACCTTTATCCCAAAAGGAAAAAAAAACAGTTTGCTTTAATTGCTTATAAAGTTTTGGCTTCATTTTTGTGTGTTTAAATCTGTTAGTGCATCTAATACTTTCTCCAGACTGACAATGCTGCTGTCCAAAGGTGTGCCTGTGCTCCTTCATCCAGAGTGGGTGTGCTCTTATACAGGAGATGTGTTACTTGCCAGATCATCAGCTGAAAACAGGGGAAAAAAGCTTAAGTTAGTAAGTCACAATACATTACATTTTTTGTTTTAGGTTCAATACTGCTTTAATAGCTATTGATTTGAATGTTATGCATGTGATAATGAACTTAGGAAACTTAATGAACTTAAGATTTAAGAAACTTCAAAAAAGCAAACCCATTATTGATATTTTAACCGATAAATCAATAACATTAAATGCTTTCCATTCAATGGCTGAATATGCTGGGTAAATCAAGGCTATGTACCCTTTAAAACTGGAAATTGATACTTGGGCCAGAAAAAGAAGGAATGTAGACAAGGTCACTATGTAACAAAGATGCTACAAGTAGAACCCAACAAATTAAAAATGACAATAGAGTTAGTCCTACCTAAGAGAGAGAGCAACCAAAAAGATAGCAAGTTGAAGCTGGCCAAAAGGCATGATATAATGTAGCCCATAATGAAACATGGCATAATGTAGCTCAAAATATGATAATAAATCCAGCTCTTCTGAGAGCTAGTTAAACCTAAAACCACTTCAACATGCTACTGACAACCACAGTAAACCAACTTAATGTTTGTTTTACAAAGCAGACTTACAGCCTTGAGGCAGCCCTTCATGGTGGCACTGTTATTTTGGTGCTCAGACACCACACCTTTAACCAAGCTCCTGAGAAGGCTTGGTCAACTGTCAAAACCCAAGGCGGAGTGACTAAACTCAGGAAGTGCTGTTCCATGGGTGCAATATAAATTCCAGTTAACACATATAAATCTGGGCTGTAAGAATGTATTTTAACTATATACAAACAAATTATTCAGAGTTAAATATGTCACATTTCATTAATGAGCTATGTACTGGATAAAACATTTCCACACATTAGGCAGCATATACTGTATATATACGAAGATGCTGTTCATCTATTTTTGGAGGTGAAGAGACTTCTGGTGCTTGTGATGATGTTTTGTTCATGCATTTCTTAATGTTAATTATTCATGTATAGTTTAATTTGGGAAGAATTTTTCTCTATGGACAGCATTTTCTCAGAATAAATGACTTCTATTGATGTCTTTTTTTTTATAACAGGGACACACTGAAGAGAAATAACATATTTGCTGACCTCATAAAAATAGTCCATTGAAGAAATCATTCTGGGAACATCAGTACAACCCCCCTGGTCACATGAGAAGATGCACAGGTAAGGACAGTTTGTCAAGATTTGCTTCTCTATCTCCACTGGCTTTACAGTGATCCATATGTTGCTCTGAAAAAAAAAACAAAAAAAACATGAATGGTTAAAGCATGCTTGATTCCCCCAGTGTCTCCACTTGTTTTCTTTTGTCAAAAAATCTTAGTGAAACATTGCTCTATAAAATTCAAAAAGGACATCACTTTGAAGTTTGGCATATTGCACTAACTTGGAAAAATCAGTGTCCTTTATAGTATCATAAGAGCAGATCCAGGGGTAAAGACAGTTTGTCAAATTTAGACTCCCCATCACCATTGCCTTTATGGTGATCCATATTGTGGCCTCTGGAAATCTTCATGGATGACTCAAGTATGCCTGAATCCACCAGTGTCTCAAATAGTTTTTGCTTTTGACAACAAAGCTTAGTGGAACATTGCTACATGGAGAGCACATAGGGACACATTTGCTACTTAGAACATTGCACTGAGTTGTTGCCTAATCAATCATCTGACCTCATTTGTCATCATGGAAGCTGAATACTGGACATTATTGCATCTCAATTAGACAATGATGATGATATGAAATGTGATTGGTGTAATGCCCTGGCCCATTGTGCTTGTGGTATCCTTTTCAATGGGAGCTAATCAGGCCATGGGAGGGGTATTCAGACCATGATGCACAATGTTCACTAAAGCCTAGTACACACCAGTAGTTTTTTTTTTTTTGTTTAACCCAGTGGGGTTAAAAAAAAAACTGACAGCTCGGGAGGAGTCGCTTTTGTTAGGTTTTACTTCCATTAGAGTAAAAATCAATAATTGGTGTTGCGCTCTAGGTAGAAACTAAAATAACAGTGATATATAGGGGTGTCCACGTTTTATCTACTTTGGTTTTACAACACCTTCTATATATCACTGTTATTTTAGTTTCTACCTATAGTGCAACACCAATTATTGATTTTTACTCTATTCATTGTGTTGGTTTTGGTTGACCAATTAGGTGTTTGCAGCAGCTAGTACACTCATCCCTAAAGCCACTGGTAGCGTGGGAATAATTAATTTTCTTATTTAACTTCCATTAGAGGCTCCTTTGGAGAGATTTCTTAACTTACTCTCTGGTAAAAAGGTTGTTCCCAACACATGAAGTAAGTAATCTCTTTAACAGCAAGTAAGTCAGCTTTTTATTGTCTGTTTCCCTGTTGCATATTTTCCCTTACTTTCTTTCTGGTACAGTGTTGTTCGCAAAACAGAGGGGCTGCACTTGGTAGTGGTACAAATCCCGGACCCAGGGACTTCAGGGACTTCAATGAAACAGCACCATGGAATCTGGGACACAAGCAGCAATAAAGCTTGACAAAGAATGTAGCTCCATCAAAATACTCCAATACCCCACCGATCCAAGCACTCCAATATTCCATTCAAAAAATAGTCTTGCTTTTACATAAAATTTAAACAAGTATTAAGTGAACAAATATTTTAACTGCTCCTTGGTATTGCTTCTTATGTGCTCTACAATAGGTATTTCAGTGGATAATCTCTTAAAATTAACCTGTTGGTAGTTTGTAAATATAAATAGCAACAGGAAAAAAAGAGGGGGGTACAAAAAGTGATTTTCTGGGTCATAAATGAGAAGGAAGTCATCCCGTGGAGTCTGATCTTTGTCAGAACTTTTTATTCTCATCCACACATTGTCATTTAAAGATTTACAGAGCTAATACGGCCTTAGTTACAATGTAGAGTATAATGAGTATAAGTACCATCATCCCAGAATATAGTAGTCAAGGGGAAATAAGGGGGTGGAGACGTAATTGCAGTTGCTGCTACTGTCAACTCCCGTCTTGACCCCCCAAATAGAGAAGGGAGTGGGACTATTCCGGTACTCAATATCAATGTACAGTGATAGATATAAAGATGAGTTAAAACCTTATAAAAAATCAATTTTAATAGAAAAAAATAATAATAAAAATACAGTTACAGTTACAATTGCAATTACAGACAACATCACTACATATAATCATAAAAGGGAAATACCACACGGTCTAAGCAAGTGGATTCCGCAGAATTTTAGATGAGGAGTGTATGTACAGCTTTAAATCTCGACCGGTTTCGCGGTTAACACCGCTTCTTCAGTAGAACCATATCTAAAACATTATATACAATGGCTTTAGCATATAAAGGTATATACATTAAATTGTTACAGCAATTTCACACCATTCACAAAATATCAAAGCACTTCATACAAATGGGGTAAAGATAAGGACAAGCTTACCCACTCTGGCGGTTTCCGTGGATATGCAGAACCCAATATAAATCCCCACGCGGCGGACACAGGGGATAACAGACAGCCTCTAGTGGATAAAGACTGGATAAAGCAGATTGTAAACATTACAATGATGATGATATCGTGAGAGGGTGTGCCGTTACCATAGAAATAAGGTAAACCCCAGGTGGTGGTATAGGAAAGAGGAACATACAGGGAACCAGTGGGGGAGGAAGGGGGGGGAAAGAGAGAAAAGGAGAATTCAAAAGTTAAAGAAGCCGGAATGGAAGAGGAAGGAAGGAAGAGTAGGAGGGAAGGGAAGGGAAAGGAGAAGAGGGACCGGAAAAATGGGAGGGGGGGGGAAAGGGGGAACAAGGAGGGAGAAAGAACGGGGATGGAAGACCAGGGAAAGGGGAGGGGGGAAGGAAAAGAAGGGGAACAAGCAAGGGAAGGAACAGAGGAAAAACAGGAGGATAGAATGAGGGAGGGAGGGGGGGGAAACAAGGGAAAGGGGGAAGCGGACTAGGGAAAGGAACGAGCGGGAGGGGAGGAAGGAAGTGGAGGGAAAGGGAAGGGAGAAAGGAACGGGAGTTGACAGTAGCAGCAACTGCAATTACATCTCCACCCCCTTATTTCCCCTTGACATTTAAAGATTTAACATATAGTATTGCCAAAAGAATATATTTCACCATAAGCGGACTAATTTGTTGCCACTATCCCATACAATAATGTGTAAGAAAGGGTCCCCCAAGGGGGATTGGGAATTTAAGGGCAACTGAGTAATGGTACAAAACCAAGTATTGATTTATAACAAATTGTAATTTATTAAATATTATAAAAAGCCAATATCTGCATAGAAATTGCGATTTGACTATTTAAGAACAAAATCAGAATGTACAACAAATACAAGTATTGTCTATTAGATGAAAATTACGCCCAATGCGTTTCAGGAACTTGTCCTTTCCTCAGGGACGGTTCCTTGTGGAAGACAATGTACATGTATAATAAAACATAAATCAACATTGATAATCATATAAACAGAATGCATGAAGTGAGCATCGTTAAGGGCAGGGGAGTGCAAGAAAGTCATGATCCCAACACATGCAAGATTAACCCCACCTCCACAAAAAAAATATATATATATATGTATAAAATTATAACCTGATGAGAGAAGAAAATATCTTGACTGCTGGGTACAACCTGACTTGAAACGAAGATGGAATCCAAAACATAGATATGAAAAACTCCTGATTAGCACCGCATAGTGATCACAACGCCAATAAGCTGAGGAAGTGGCTGTTAAGCGGTAGTCAAGCCAGAAAATATGGCTAGAAAATTACCGTATATGAACAATTAAAAATGTCAGAGTGTATGATGGACGCCAATGCAGGTGCTAAAGGATAAAGATGACAAATAAGTATAAACACATACTGTGCTGAATTACTCTATATAGTCACACAGAAAAACCCCAGCGTATGATGTGTGTCAATTGGTAGTCCACCAACCACACATATAATACAACAAATGTATAAGAGATAACCTTAAGTTGCTGTGTGCAAAGTCAGTACCAAGGTTGCAAACAAACATCAAGCAAAGAGGACAAAAAGTAATAATGGCCTCTGTGTTTGTTGCAAACTAACAATGTACAAAAATACCTCAGGGGGAAATTAAAATAAATCTGTATTATCAGTAATCCAAACAGTGAGATTATTCAGAATAAATTAATGGTGATGATATCCCAAAATTCATTTTGATTGCAATAGACTAGATTTACAACTTCCAAACAGCATAATATAACCTATAAACACAAACAAATAGAGTCTAGAGTCAATAGCAATACCTTAGAATCTCCTAAACAGTGTATCAGGAAGACCAGACATCAGGAAGTAGTGATGACAATGGATGTTAGAGGTAGCAAAGTTTATATAGACTGCAAATAGGTGGGAGTCTGCACCGTGTGGATCGGATAACAGCTGTGGTCAATTGCAACATAATGAGGACATGAATAGGATGGCAGCAACAACACATGGATCACATGACCCGTCAGGTGTCAGGAACTGCATGCTGAAGACACAGCAAGGGCGCCATGACAATGGATAAACAAAAAGGAAAAAAAAAAGCCTGCTCAAGAGGCAGTGCAAGGTCAAACAACGTCCAAACCGCACTGGCGCCCGTGCACCAAAAGAGGATGCGACGGCCATGAAATCCCACGAGAGTGCAGCAAGTATTGATCATATCCACAAAAAGCAAAACAGCCGCGCGTGCACAATAATAAATGCACGGGAGGGCCGGAGCATATAGCACCCGAGCACCCCACAAATAAACATAATAAAACAGCGCTGCACCCACCCAACACTTAATATGCAATAGGCGCAAAAATAAAAAAATACAAATTTATAGAATTAAAATTAAAAAAAACAACTGAAGGTAGAAGACCGCAAAGGGCAGGGATGATGAACCAAACACTCCACCACCCTCAAGGGATTATACAGCTATCATTAACAAGCCTAGCACACATCACAAATTGGTATTCTTACAGTCAGAGAAATAAAAAAGAAGAAAAAGAAAAAACAAAAAACAACAACAAACAGCAAGATATAAATTAATGGATCATAATAGCAGATTAAGACCATACAAAGTGGTACATAAAGTGACATTGAGAAACAGAATCTTGATAATTCACATATCCTTTTCGCAACCCCCCCAAATTAAATCCTTTCAAAAAGGGTCTAAAACTAAGAATACTATTAAGGCCAGGAAAATGAGTTGCATTTAACTCCATGATCCAAAGAGATTCTCTCTGGAGCAGAAGTTTATTGTATTCTCCACCCCTAGCATTAGGGTGAATTCTATCAAGGATCAGGAAGGAAAATTTAGGAGCTTTGCCATTATGCAAGTCCCTAACATGCCTCCCAAGTGGCAAATCTGGATTAACTGTTGTAATGCTCTTAAAGTGCCTCCCTGCTCTTTTACGAAACTCAAGTTTCGTCTTTCCAATGTAAAAGCTCTGACACTGGCATTGTAACATGTAAATCACAGCTGGAGTTTTGCAGTTGGCAAAATGCTGAGGCTTGAATGTTTTGCCTTTGGGTAACAGGATATGATGTCTAGTGTCCATATACTGACAAATGGTACAGCCCCCACAAGTGAATGTACCCAACCAACCGCCTACATGGATCCTTTCTAAATTCCCCCACAAATTCTGTATGTACTGATTTGTCTTTTAACAATGTCGCTTTACAGAATGTAATGGTCGGGTACGGAGATATATGAGGACAGATAAGAGGATCAGTCAGTAAGATTTTCCAATCTTAAGGATGTTTTTAATATTTCTGTGCTGATTGCTAAACTTAGTTATCAATCTCGTCTGTTGTATTCCTGTAGGCATTTGTCTGTCCTTTGGGAAAAGCAAGTCAGGTCGAGACTTGTTACATGCTCGCCTGTATGCCTTTTTTAAACAGGTATGAGAGTAACCACGTTTAAGCAAACTGTTTTTTAATTCATCAGCCTCAATTTTTTTTTTTTATAATTGTATTTTTATTAGATTTTTAACATTGTAGAATGAACAAGTACAGCAGTATTGTACAATATAGAATATAAAATATAAAGTTATTGAGAACATCTTTATATCAAAACAGGATAAGTACATAGGAACAGAATTCACGGTTACAGAGCACGGACCGCTCTGTACATTATGTCCAGGATATAGAAAATGAATAATCCTAAAATAGAAGTGCAGGATCAAAACTATAAGTTAGTTACATAAAAAAGAAGAACATAGATTCCATGAGAGATATGTGGTATGGAATAATAAGTTCTAAAAAACATACGAGAAAATGGGGCAAATGGGGGGTGGAATTTCATGATCACATGGGAGGCCTATGCCAGTAAAAGCTTAAAAAACGGTGTTTGGCATAGGGGTCCCAAATTCCAACCTATCCCAGGATTCCCACAATTTTTCAAATTGGGGGATAGTGTCATGTACTGAGGCCGTTAGATATTCCATCCTTCGAATATCAGCTACTAATTGTAAAAATTTGGGCCAAGGGGGAGGGGCATTGGACAGCCAACACAGGGGAATAAGTCGTTTGGCAGCCAGTAGTATGTAAGAAAGAAGCCGGTTAGCTCTTTTGGTTAAGCCAGGAAAAGGAAGGCCCAACAAATAATGTAAGGGGTCGAGTGGGAGAGATTTATCCAACACTTTCTGTATCAGGAGCCTCACCTCACCCCAAAAAGGCTGTATCATTGAACACTGCCAAAATATATGGAATAAGGAACCCATGTCAATCCCACAACGCCAACAGCGCGGCAAGACTGAAGGATCGTATTTATGAATAACATCAGGGGTTCTATACCAAAACATAAGAATTTTCATAGAAGTCTCCCGTTGGGTCACACACTTGGAAGACTTGGAAACAGAAGACCAAATCTTATCCCATAACTGGATTGAAATAGATCTGCCTATCAAATGGGACCACTTTCCCATATAATGATGCATGGTCTTAGTAAGAGGTGTCGACTCATGAAGGATACGATGAATGGAGGATATTAAGTGTAGGTGGTGGGGTCCTTGAGTGCATATGTATTCGAAAGTAGTTGGACTGTCGAGGGATAAAGTTGAAGATTTAGAGTGGAAAAAATGCCTAACCTGCAGGTAGAAGTAGAAAAGTTGGGGAGGAATATGGAATTTCTCAGGTAAAGTGTAAAAAGGGATGTAGCCTTCGCGTAACAGGGTGTACTAAATTTCGAAGTTGGAAAAGGGAAGCGTTAAGCCATGGGAAGATCCTGCCCAAGGACAAACTGTCTGGTATGAGTGGGTTAAGTAATACATTGATGAGCGTGGAGCAAGGCGAGGCAAGTTGATATTCTTTAAGACATTTACGCCAAATGGTTAGAGTAAAATTCATTGGGCCAGTGCACTGGTGTTTGAAAGTGGGATCCATAGATAAGGAACCCTCCCAAACCAAGGAACTCGGGTGAACTGGGTATATCACACCTTTTTCAATAGCGGACCATTGATTTGGAGCAAATAGAGAGGACCAGGAAATAATAGGCCTTAAATGTGAGGCATAATAATATTTGAAAATGTCCGGTGCACCCATTCCACCCCTGGATCTCGGAGCAAACACCACTGAACTTGCTATACGGTGAGCCCTATCGCCCCATATGAACTTTAAAAAGTTACGCTGAAGTGTCTTTAATTGGAATGAGGGCAAAGCAATTGGTAACGTTTCAAAATGGTATAGCAGTCTAGGTAAAATAGACATTTTTAAAACGTTTATCCTGCCCAACAAGGACAACGGATACTTAGCCCAAGTCATCAAGGATTTATTAATTTCCAAAACCAAGGGTGGAAAGTTAGCAGAGTAAAGAGAAGAGTAGGATGGGGTGAGAAGAATACCTAAGTATTTGAGGGAGGTTTTGCACCACTTGTAGGGATAGGACTCTTTGAGCTGTGATAATATGGGTAATGGGATATGTATGGGCAGGGCTTCAGTTTTGGACGTGTTAACCTTATAGCCCGAAATGGCCCCGAAGGAAGACAACAATTTGTGTAGAGAGGGGAGAGAAATCAGTGGATTGGTGATCGTGAGCAAGATGTCATCCGCGAAGAGTGATAGTTTATATTCCCCCTGCCGCATTACCACCTCCCGAATATCCAGGTGGGTGCGGATGGACTCGGCCAGGGGTTCCAAGCGGAGAATAAAAAGAAATGGTGACAAAGGACACCCCTGCCGAGTACCATTAGTCATGGGGAAGCTTGGTGACAAGAAGGATGACATCTGTACTTGAGCTGTGATTGTTGAATATATAGCCTCCAAAGCCTTCAGATATGGACCCCTAAAGCCATACGTCTCTAAAACATTAAACATATAAGGCCAGCTTAACCTATCGAAGGCCTTTTGTGCATCTAAACTCAAAATCAATGCCTGTCTAGAGGTTCTATCCAAAAGGTCTATCAGGTTTATTGTACGAAGGGTGTTGTCTCCCGCATGTCTACCAGGCACAAAACCCACTTGATCCTTATGAATCAATTTGGGAATAATCCTAGATAATCTGGATGCAAGAATTTTTGTAAAAATCTTATAATCTGAATTTAGAAGAGCTATCGGCCTATAATTATCTGGGATAGAGGGATCCTTACCTGGCTTTGGAATGACAGAGATAAATGAATGAGAGAATTGTGAAAGAGGAGATATACCCTTAAGCAGGGACTCATAGAGGGTTAGCATGTGTGGAGATAGAATATCAAAAAAGGATTTGTAGTAAAAATAGGGTAAACTGTCAGGACCGGGCGATTTGTGTAATGGGAGTTTCTTAACTATGGACAAAAGTTCTTCAGTCGTTACGTCTATATTCAAACTGTCCAAGTCTTCCGAAGACAGCTTTGGGAGTTTTATATTAGAATTTTTTTTTTTTAATTTTTCCTGAGCAAAGTTAAAACCGTGCTCAGGAGTGAGGCAGTTATACAATTTATGGTAATATTTGCCGAAGGCGCTGGACATTCCAGGGGGGCAGTAAACTCTAGATCCATCTGTCTGTTGAAGGAAATCAGGAAATGAGTTGAATGGACGCGGATGGAGTTCATTAACTAGCATTCTATGTGGTTTATTTGAATACCGCACACCGCATGTTTGCTCCCCTACACCAAGTCAACGCGGCTACTACTGTCCTCTATGGGCCCTGTAACTCTCTGGTTGAAGACGTCAAACAGTGAGCTATGTAGTGCTCCAATATACAGGAGACACACTATCTACTGCTATCTGCCGTTTGTTTCCTTACCGAATACATAATCTTGCCCTCTAACTGCTGCTATACAGCCGGTAACACGGGGACATTCCATTCATCAGCCTGCTCTGTATTTAAGTTTGTTTCTCCTCATCATTAATATCTGGACGGATATCTTTTCAATCACCAGCACCTGCACTTCACCTAGTGAGGACCGAAGTGGCTACAACTAATCTATTCATAACTTTATTTAGGAAGTAGATGGAATATAGATCAGACCCGGGTCTTCCTTATAAATTGACGTGTGTGCGGATGCATGAGTGATTTATGTATGTGGAAAATATTGGGGGCCACCAATGCTGTGTAGGACCCTTGTCCTATTTTTAATTTATGGTTTTTGGATAGATATACTGTTTTAATTGGGATAATCAATAAAGATATTTAGGTTAATACCCGTATGTTCTTGAGTGGACTGTCTTTTGGAGGTTCTCCCCTCCTCCCCCCTTTTTTACATATGTTAATTTGGTCCCTAGAACAACCATTTTTGATTGTCGATCATCTACTGTCATTCCAATCAACAATGGTATAGCGGTATAAAGGGTATTATTATTCAGGCAGGCAATTATTGGCCGGTAAATTTAATCCTGACTATACCCCAAACCTACTTTGGATGAATTTAAGGTGTTCCACTTCTTTTTCTCTTCAGATATATCAACCTCAGCCACATAAGATATGAGTGGGGCTGATATAAAGAAGTGGTCAAGGCGTGAGTACATTTTGTAGGCCGAGGAATAGAAGGTGAACTGTTTAGAGGAGGGATGTCTGATCCCCCATGAGTCGAACAATCGATGAGACCTTATACATTTGCGAAAAGAGTTAGCTTGGGATGAAATCTTTTTAGAGGGCATGGTATTAAAGAGGGTTTGTCTGTCTCTATTGGGGGACATAACCAAATTGAAATCCCCTCCTATGATCATGAAAGGTTGCGATGGGTAGTGAGGAGAGTCAAACAATGTATTAAGGAATTCAATTTGGCCTGTATTAGGAGCATAAATATTAATGAGGGAGAACGATGCAGTCATAAATTCACAATCCAGAAGGAGGTATCTACCAAGAGGATCAGCATGAGATCTTTTAACCTTAATAGGTCATGACTTCCTAATCAAAATCACCACTCCCGCCTTGCCCGAGGGATCCGACGCAAGGAAGGAAGTGGGGAAATACCTTGAGGCAAATTTAAGCGAACCATCAGACTTAAAATGGGTCTCTTGAACCATCACCACATCTGCGTCTGAGGCCCTGAAGTCCTTCAGGGCCATCCAGCGCTTACGGACGGAACCCAGACCTTTAACATTATACGACATAATTTTCAAAGCCATATGTATAGACCCAGTAGATTAGCTTTTGTAAGGTTACAGATATCGAGGGACAAAGAAACATACCTACATATCAGCAGACATATCCTGTAATAAAACTGCATTTGGTTAGAAAGGTAGGAATAAGACATTTGAATCCTTAGCACCAGAGTGATATCCATGAACATAGAAAAAAACAAGAACCAACTGGAAAAAAAATAAAAACAAAAAAGAAAATTCTCTAAGGCCTGAGAGGCAATTGCATCTCAGGAGGCCTTGAACAAATGTCAAGACCAGGTAGGGGCGTATACGGACTTCCATCAGGAGACTCTAGGTAGAGAACTGGGAAGTACCCGCCGCTCACCTCATGAGCTCGTTAGCATTAGGAATAGATTCTGCCATTACAAGAGTGATTAACCTAACAGAGAGGAAAAAAAAAAAAAGTCAGCGAAATGTACTGAAGGGACTGTCAACTGAAACACTTATGACCGGAAGAATGGACATTAGCTATAGGACCTCACAGGTTGAGGAAAAATAGTTCTACCCTTGTATAAAGGAAAACAAAACCAAAACCAAAAGGAGCAAGGTAGGTGTCCAAAGAAAAAAAATATGGTAGATCAGAGTATTAACTTCTACTACTCTAGGAACATGTAGAACGTTCTGAGTAGTACAATGTGGATGGATCCATGAAGACAAATGTTGAGCGATCAAGGGGGTTGCTTGGAGGTACGAAGACGCTGAGGTGTGGAGAGGCGTTTCCTGGACTTGTCTCTCACAGGGGTCCAGATTCGGCTGGGTGTATTAGGAGGTGGACGAGCCTGATTATTTGGAGGGATTAAATCCTCTTCCGGGAGTGGAGGTAGGCCAAGACTTTTCAAAAATGCCTCACCTTCCAATAACTCATGCAGAGTATGCTGTACACCATCTTTGGATACGGTGAGGCGGAATGGAAAGCCCCAGTAATATGGGATCTTGTGATGTTGTAGGTGGCGTGTGATTGGGCGCAGATTCTTACATTTGGCAAGAGTAATGGGAAAAAAGTCGCTGAAGATCTGAAGTTTTGCCCCCTTGTATGTAAGTTGGGATTTGTTACTAAAAATAAATGAAGACCTGCGCTGCATACATAAACAGTGCAAAAGACAATAATGAACAAAATATTGTGACAAGGGTCCTGCTGCTAAACACTATAACCCCGATATAAGGCAAAATAAGTATAGATATAAATCAGTGTAGCGCTGGATACAAAATATAATGAATAATTGTAAAATAATGCTGTGAAAAAAAATTACCCTCAAAAATTTGTTGTGAACAAATTTGTGAATAGGATTAAGGTTTAAGGAAAACAAAAATCCGTGATAGGGGTCCTGTTACTAAACCATAACCCAAACATAAGGCAAATAGGCATAAATATGAATCGGTGATAGTATCAATCACTAATAACAAAAATATTTTTGTTAAAAATTAAAAGTGATAAAGTGCCCATAAATTAATGTGAGTAAACAAAAAATGCTGAACCATCGATAAAAAAACAATTGGTGAAAAATTGTATGTTCAAGACACCTAAAATAAATTAGGGAGCATGTTCAATTGTGATAATAAAGTCCAAAAAGTCCCAAAGAGAGATTGTGGAATAAAAGATGTGAACTTCAAGATCCAGCGATCCACTTGCATGTGACACCCACCACCAAAGGGGAGAAATGGAGGCTTACCAGAGAGCCTGTGGCCGCCCTTATTCAGGGGGGCCAAAACAGGCTTAGTAGGTCACCGTTGATGTCCTGCTGGGATAAGGTCTAAGGCTCCTCCGACTTCCCTCCACGATGGCTCATAGATGATTGCCAGAAGCTCTCCAGAGATTTGAGTGACAAGATGATACACCCATCAAACACTCCAGCATGGGGATGTCATGTAAAAAGAAAAAGGAACTTCCATAGTGCAGATGATTAGGTTCAGTTTATTCCAAAATATAGTTACAAAAGCAGATACACTGCATTAAAAAAGGCATATATAATGCCAGAGCTGAAGACAATATAAAAACCTATAATCAGACTGTGATAAGGCTTCACCGCTGTTTGAATAAAAACCGTGCATGCGCGATGCGTGTTCGTGTTGGGATTTGTTGCGAGTGGCAATGGTGAGCGCTTCCTTGCTTTCAAAATAATGAAATTTTACTATGACATCTCTGGGTCTGGCTCCAACCAGAGGCCTGGGGGCCAGAGACCGATGGGCCCTATCAAGGCGCCAATCAATATCCACCTCTGTAGGGGCCAAAGTATTAAAGAGACCCAGAAGATACATAGATCAGAGTCTCCCACCATTTCCGGGATACCTCGAAAGCGTAAGTTTTGTCTCCTTTCTCTATTTTCCAAGTCCTCCTGCTGTAGCTGTAATTGAGAGACTGATAAACGTAAGTTGTGGTTTTCCTCTTCAATTGCTTGCACATAATTTATCATCTCATCAAATTTGTTTTCAAGAGTATTAGTACGTTCACCAATTTGGTCGATCTCTCCTCTCAGTTCTGTAGCTAATTTGTTTACCTCTAATGAGACATTATTTGTTATTTGTTGTAGCAAAAGCTGCAACTTGGCATCAAGCTTGGCATCTAGTATGTCTGGGGTAAGAATCTCACGTGAGGCGGAAGAGTCGAGACATGGGCCTTGAGCAATAGTAGATGGTAGGTTTACAGCATTCTCCGCTCCCATGGATGTATCCATCATCGCAAAAGGGTCAGTGGGGGAGTTTGAGGTCATAAGTTGTGGCCTGGTGACATAGCTTTCCATATTTGAACCTTCGCGTGACCCAAATAGGGGCTTATAGGTTCGCTGCTGCTGACTAACTTTGCCCATGTAATAGTCAGGAATTGTGGCAGACAATCTGGCTTACCTCTGAATCTATAGATACTTAATATGGCGTAGCAGAGATCTCAGTGAGCAGACGGGCCTCCAAGTTCACTTAAGGCACATAGTTCATATTAGGTGGGGCGGACACTATTCGTTTGTTAATTACATCTGTTTTGAAATTACCTGCTTGAGTCACTGTGGGGTGAGGTGGTGAACTCAGATCACCGTTCAGCTAGTGCAGGAATGTATTGCGGGCAGAGCAAGAGAGGTTGGGTGTATGTAGAGTCCCAAGATGGCCGCCGACCTCCGCACCTAGGCCGGAGCCACGAACTTTCCTAAGAGCAGCTGCCGGTCACGAGAGTTCCGCTCCGCTCAGGGCCAGTTAATTTCTACACAGTTCAACCTTTATGATGGCTAATGGTTGCTGTCAGGGGCGTCAGCTATGTATGGGGGAGATGGATTGTCTGTTACTCACTGCGCCTGTGGAAGAAAGTAGGAGACAGATCGGTAGGCCACAGGTCCCAGCAGAGTGGCAGCCGCAGAGTATTCGAGTCTAGGAGACCCCGGGTGGCTGTAGGTAGTTCTCCCCCACCACAGAGTCCACCGATGTCCTCTGAGGATAGGTCTCGGGTGCCCCGGAATGGAGCGAACAGCTCTCCCTCAGGCCGCGGTGTACTGAGAAGGAAGGCCCGCAGGCCCAAAGATGGTGGCGGGCCTCGAGCCTGAGAGTCAAGAGGCCGGACCTGGAAGTATACAGCCGAGTACAGTCCACTAAAAATAAAAGGTTGTGACGGCATCGCACAATGTCCCCAAAAGTATGCCGATGTCTTCAATACAAACGGAGATAGGACAAAGGCAAGATGGCTATGGATTATAACTGTCTGTGCGGAGTTCAGCACAGACACGTCTGCTCTGCTTCGCGTCTGGACACGCCCCCATCAGCCTCAATTTTAAAGGAATCAAATGTAGAACAGTTCCTTTTTAGTCTAAGATATTGACTGTATGGAATAGAAAGAATAAGCGATTCTGGATGTGCACTAGACGCGTGGAAGATTGTGTTTCCCGCAGTGGGCTTTCAAAAACCCCACTGGAGAGACTATCATCCTCATGTTTATGGACAGTGACGTCCAGGAAAGTGATCTCTGACTTGCTGTAAGACATTGTAAAATGTAAATTGAAACTATTTTTGTTGATGGACAGCATGAAAGCCTTCACGCTTTCAATCGTACCTTCCCAAATAATGAATAAATTATCAATATAACAATACCACATAGTGATGTTACTCATAAGTGGAATCAGCTCCTCATCATCTAATAGAATCTAAAAAAATAGGAAACCATCCAGCTAGACCATGAAGGTTGCCACATCCCTGAGATAAGGAAATAAGAATACCCCCAAAGGTCAATGGGATTTTAACGGCAACGTAAAGATTTAATAAAAACAAGTTTATTGATATAAACAAAAGTATACAAAAACCAACAATGAATGTAAAAGCCAGAAGAATTGTACGAAAAGTTACACCATTAAATACAATGATATGGAATGGTGATGGTGCTTGTAAGGTCTTCACCACAGCCCTATGTGTTTCGGGACTTGATAAGGCGTCCCTTCGTCAAGGGCAGTATGTGGAGAAGAATCACACTGTATGACAACAAATTAGAAAAAAAAAAGAGTATATCAATGATTCTATATTATATTTATATAGAATCATTGATATACTCTTTTGTTTTTTCTAATTTGCACCATCACCATTCCATATCATTGTTTTTAATGGTGTAACTTTTTGTACAATTCTTCTGGCTTCTACATTCATTGTTGATTTCTGTATACTTTTGTTTATATCAATAAACTTGTTTTTATTAAATCTTTACGTTGCCGTTAAAATCCAATTGACCTTTGGGGGTATTCATCATCTAATAGAGAACACTCCCACTCCCCCAGGTACAGGTTTGCATAGGAGGGGCACACAAGGTCCCCATAGCCACACCCTGTACCTGGAGGTAGTGGGACCCATCAAAAGTAAATACGTTGTGTGTTAGAATGTAATCAAGAGCAGATATGATAAACTGATGTATTTTTTTTATCATCTCTATCCGATTAGGAGAGGATATTTTGTATAGCTGCTATTTCAAGATGGTGCGGAATCAAACTATACAGAGTTTCCACAACAATAGCCACCAATACAGCCTGTCTCATTACACAACACTGCCGCTTAGATTTTTAAATGTACTGGCGCTCTATTAGCGTCTTTTTCAGCATCTCCCTTTATTAGTTTAATAAATTTGGACATTTGTTTCACATATGGATCGCTCTTAGATTTTTCATTTCTATTTATTTTCTCTGGGGAATATCGCTTCTCTGCTCTGCCTTTTTAAAACGGATCCCTCTCTCCCATGGATATCGCTGAGGACTGAGAGAGAGCATACAGCACATGAAAGCCATCTCTGCAGTATACCAGCATCAGATCCGATACCTGAGGTGTTTCCCGTTTTTCAAAGAATTTGCCTGACCGGCAGATGACAGCCAGCCCAGCCGTTCGACACGTGTTCATTCATGCCTTAGCCCAGCAGTTTGCCACGGATCCATTCATGCTGTTTCTGACCCCCTATAACTAAGGGGTCAACTGAATCTGGTAAGCACAATCTTACTTCTTATACACTGCCTGGATTAGTGCCTTATACGAGTGTCCCCATAAGAGAACCATTCCCCATTACTAATGAACTATTTTATTTCCTATTTTATTTCTAATTTATGACTGGACTATTCATTATCTTTTTATCCTTTATTTGCGCTGCACTTATTTTGTTTATTGAATAGCCACCAATAAGCTATCGGGACTAAGGAAAACATTGTCGAGAATCCGTACATGACATGTGGCCTGAGAAATGCATTGATGTATTTGCTTAAATTATCAGTAATGCTCCCTCTACCGGAAATAATTGGTCTTCCGGGAGGGAGAGACATCTGTTTGTGAATTTTTGGTAAACAATACAGGGTAGGAATCTTAGGAAACTTGGTACGGATAAATTCTCATACGCCTTGTCAATAACACACTGGGAAAAGGCATCATCGACAAGGGTGTAAAAGGCAACTGTAATCCTGGTGATCTTTTTGTACCAGGCTTCATTGTGCAAAATTTTCAAACACATAGCTTTGTATTGTGTGTTTGATATAATAACTATATTTCCCCCCTTATCAGCCTGTTTAATTGTAAGGGAATGTTGATCTCATAGTGAATGCAAAGCAGAAAGCTCATGATGAGAGAGGTTTCCACCTCACTTATGCTTACGCATTTTTTTTATGTCATTGGTGACACCATTGACAAATGTTGCCAAGCTGAGATTATCAGACAGGGGGGGAAATTTATCAGATTTACATTTGAAAACTGGTACAGAAGTTGGAGGTTGATGTTCAATGATAGGCCTTACATCAGAACTCGTTTGAATATCAATCATAGTTACATAGTTACATAGTAGGTGAGGTTGAAAAAAGACACAAGTCCATCAAGTCCAATCTATGTGTGTGATTATGTGTCAGTATTACATTACATATCCCTGTATGTTGCGGTCATTCAGGTGATTATCTAATAGTTTCTTGAAGCTATCAATGCTCCCCGCTGAGACCACTGCCTGTGGAAGGGAATTCCACATCCTTGCCGCTCTTACAGTAAAGAACCCTCTACATAGTTTAAGGTTAAACCTCTTTTCTTCTAATTGTAATGAGTGGCCACAAGTCTTATTAAACTCTCTTCTGCGAAAAAGTTTTATCCCTATTGTGGGGTCACCAGTACAGTATTTGTAAATTGAAATCATATCCCCTCTCAAGCGTCTCTTCTCCAGAGAGAATAAGTTCAGGGAGAATTATCGTTTTATCTCTGGAGTTGATCCCCCTTTTAATGCATGCCAATATTCTAGTTGCTTTATTAGCAGCAGCTTGGCATTGCATGCCATTGCTGAGCCTATCATTTACTAGGACCCCCAGGTCCTTTTCCATCCTAGATTCCCCCAGAGGTTCTCCCCCCAGTGTATAGATTGCATTCATATTTTTGCCACCCAAATGCATTATTTTACATTTTTCTACATTGAACCTCATTTGCCATGTAGTCGCCCACCCCATTAATTTGTTCAGGTCTTTTTGCAAGGTTTCCACATCCTGCGGAGAAGTTATTGCCCTGCTTAGCTTAGTATCGTCTGCAAATACAGAGATTGAACTGTTTATCCCATCCTCCAGGTCGTTTATAAAGAAATTAAATAGGATTGGTCCCAGCACAGAACCCTGGGGAACCCCACTACCCACCCCTGACCATTCTGAGTACTCCCCATTTATCACCACCCTCTGAACTCGCCCTTGTAGCCAGTTTTCAATCCATGTACTCACCCTATGGTCCATGCCAACGGACCTTATTTTGTACAGTAAACGTTTATGGGGAACTGTGTCAAATGCTTTTGCAAAATTCAGATACACCACGTCTACAGGCCTTCCTTTATCTAGATGGCAACTCACCTCCTCATAGAAGGTTAATAGATTGGTTTGGCAAGAACGATTCTTCATGAATCCATGCTGATTACTCCTAATGATATCGTTCTTATTACTAAAATCATGTATATAGTCCCTTATCATCCCCTCCAAGAGTTTACATACTATTGATGTTAGGCTAACTGGTCTGTAATTCCAAGGGATGTTTTTTGGGCCCTTTTTAAATATTGGTGCTACATTGGCTTTTCTCCAATCAGCTGGTACCATTCCAGTCAATAGACTGTCTGCAATCATGTCAGTTGACCCAGAGGGATCTGATTCCTCAAGGAGACTGACTAGGATATTGAGCGCATCATCAGTTTGTGTAGAATCAATGGCTACAGGGTCAATAGGTTTGCTCTGTTTTGCATAGAGACTCTTGTAGAATAACTTCCTAGCAAAAAGTTGGACATCCTTAATCAGATCAAAGGTTTCTGAGTTTGCAGTGGGGCAAAAACCGAGACCCCTGCTAAGGAGAGAATATTTGGCTTTGGATAATGGATAATCAGAAAGATTAATGACACTTATGCCCTGTACACACGGTCAGACTTTCCGGCGGAATATGTGCGATCGGAGCTTGTTGTCGGAAATTCTGACCGTGCGTGGGCTCCATTGGACTTTTTCCATCGGAATTTTTG
Organism: Lithobates septentrionalis; assembly: GCA_037952835.1. NCBI lineage: Eukaryota > Metazoa > Chordata > Amphibia > Anura > Ranidae > Lithobates > Lithobates septentrionalis. The sequence goes on along the minus strand of JBBDGP010001706.1, from coordinate 1,011,498 downwards.
TCACACAAAGTTTGAGAGCAGGCTATAAAATTTTCCGACAACAAAATCCGTTTGCGTAAATTCCAACCATGTGTGGACAATGCCGACGCACAAAGTGCCACGCATGCTCAGAATAAATTAAGAGACGAAAGCTATTGGCTACTGCCCCGTTTATAGTCCCGCCGTACGTGTTTTACGTCACTGCGTTCAGAACGATCGGATTTTCCGACAACTTTGTGTGACCGTGTGTATGCAAGACAAGTTTGAGCCAACATCCATCAGAAAAAATCCATGGATTTTGTTGTTGGAATGCCTGATCAATGTCTGATCGTGTGTACAGGGCATAAGAGTATCCAATTTAAATCATTAGTGTCAAATTCTTTTAAGTTTGTATTCATGAGTTGTGTTTGTGTTCGTGAATAGAAAATATCCACTTTCTGTACTTGCACATGTCCCCCCATGTTCACCATAAGTAGACTTACTTCTGTCTACTTGTTAAAAATTCTTTTTGTTTATTGTGTTGTGTTTTTTTCTTTTTTTATTAAAAAAAATACAATTTGTTTTGTTTGTTAATAATTGTTTTCAGAATTTGCTTGTACATCTATTGTTGGATAGGTCTTCATTGGGATCATGTTTCAGGGTCAGGAGTGGGAGGTCCTTATGGCCAGTTATTATAGTAGGCATGACACAAAAGAGGCATCTCAGTCAGAGGTCTTTTCCCTTTTTTCCCCAACTTGGAAAATTAGTTGAAAGGAAAGCAGTGAGATGTTCTGGCACATTGAAAGCTTTGAGAGATATCCAAGGGAGGACATTAATCCATATGGACTAATGCCGTGTACACACGGGCGGACTTTTCGACCGGACTGGTCTGACGGGACTAATCCGTCGGACAATCCGACCGTGTGTGGGCTTCATCGGACCTTTTCGGTCGAAAATCAGACGGACTTTAGATTTGGAACATGTTTCAAATCTTTCCGACGGACTCGAGTCCGGTCGAAAAATCCGCTCGTCTGTATGCTAGTCCGATGGATGAAAACCGATGCTAGGGCAGCTATTGGCTACTAGCTATCGACTTCCTTATTTTAGTCCGGTCGTACGTCATCATGTACGAATCCGTCGGACTTTGGTGTTATCGTGTGTAGGCAAGTCCGTTTGTTCAAAAGTCAGTCGGAAGTCCGTCAAAAGTCCGTCGAAAGTCCGTCGGAAAGACCGTCTGACCTTTGATGCCGAAAAGTCCGCCCGTGTGTACACGGCATTAGAATACAGATATTTCCCACCCTAGAGGAAGTCGATTCCATCTTTAAAAGGAAATGGGAGAGTGATTTGCAAAAATGCACTTCAACCATGATGAAATTCCTAAATGAAGAATACCGTAAGTGTATAATTATCATCAACAAAGATATGGAGTTAGTGTACAATAAAGTACAGCATCTCAAAAATGCATCCAATTTTAAGGAACAGGGAGATAAAGTAAAAAAAAACACTTAGATGTTTTTACTCGTGATACTTTAGCAATTAAGGAGAAGACATTTTGGAGAGACAAAAGGTCTTTCCAAGAAGGAAAGGTTTATAGATGGCACCAGAGCAATAGACCTAATAATACCAATTACAGACAGAAAGATAATATACAAAAAAGTCAGTTGTATAATTTCACTCCTAACTCTTCTACAGCTTCTATTCCACAGAAATCACATCGTGATGATAGAAGGTCAAAAAAGACCAAACGATCTCGCTCACAAGAGGATACTATACAAAAAAAACGCATAGTGGACTCGACACCAATACAACAATCATCTATTCCTTCTACTCTTGGATATGGTAGCCAACCTGGTAAAGGTAACACTCAAGGTGGTTCTATTGTCCGCCCATATGGGCATTCTGGTGATGGCTCTAACATCTCTATGGGCACTGGTGTCTCTCCTATACATGATTCCCCATCTGGGATTCGATCCCAGAATGGGGATTTTTCTATTCACGAACACAAACACAACTCCTAACGAATACAAACTTAAAAGAATTTGACACTAATGATTTGGATACTCTTAGTGTCATTAATCTTTCTGATTATCCATTATCCAAAGCCAAATATTCTCTCCTTAGAAAGGGTCTCGGTTTTTGCCACACTGCAAACTATGATACCTTTGATCTGATTAAGGATGTCCAACTTTTTGCTAGGAAGTTATTCTACAAGAGTCTCTATGCAAAACAGAGCAAACCTATTGACCCTGTAGCCATTGATTCTACACAAATTGATGATGCGCTAAATATCCTAGTCAGTCTCCTCGAGGAATCAGATCCCTCTGGTTCAACTGACATGATTGATATTCAAATGAGTTCCGATGTAAGGCCTATCATTGAACATCAACCTCCAACTTCTGTACCGGTTTTCAAATGTAAATCTGATAAATCCCCCCCCCCCCCCCGTCTGATAACCTCAGCTTGGCAACATTTGTCAATTGTGTCACCCATGACATTAAAAAAATGCATAAGTATAAGTGAGGTGGAAACCTCTCTCATCATGAGCTTTCTGCTTTGCATTCACTATGCGATCAACATTCCCTTAAAATCAAACAGTCTGATAAGGGGGAAAATATAGCTATTATGTCAAACACACAATGCAAAGCTATGCGTTTGAAAATTTTGCACAATGAAGGCTGGTACAAAAAGATCACCAGGATTACGGTTGATAGGTTCTATGTTGCCTTTTACACCCTTGTCAATGGCGCCTTTTCCCAGGGCGTTATCGACAAGGGTGTATGGGAATTTATCCGTACCAAGTTTCCTAAGATTCCTACCTTGTATTGTTTACTAAGAATTCACAAACAGATGCCTCTCCCTCCCAGAAGACCAATTATTTCCGGTAGAGGGAGGATTACTGATAATTTAAGCAAATACATCGATGCATTTCTCAGGCTGCATGTCATGAACCTCCCATCCCACATCAAGGATACTATACAATTTTTACGGATTCTCGACAATGTTTTCCTTAGTCCCGATAGCTTTTTGGTGGCTATTGATGTGGAAACTCTGTATAGTTTGATTCCGCACCATCTTGGAATAGCAGCCATACAACATATCCTCTCCCAATTGCATAGAGATGATAAAAAAAATACATCAGTTTATCATATCTGCTCTTGATTACATTCTAACACACAACGTATTTACTTTTGATGGGTCCCACTACCTCCAGGTACAGGTTGTGACTATGGGGACATTGTGTGCCCCCCTCCTATGCAAACCTGTTCCTGGGGGAGTGGGAGCTTTCTCTATTAGACGATGAGGAGCTGATTCCACTTATGAGTAACATCACTATGTGGTATCGTTATAATGGCGATTTATTTGTTATTTGCCATCAACAAAAATAGTTTCAATTTACATTTTACAATGTCTTACAGCAAGACGCAGATCACTTTCCTGGACGTTACTGTCCATAAACATGAGGATGGGAGTCTCTCCAGTGGGCTTTTTCCAAAGCCCACTGCGGGAAACACAATCCTCCATGCGTCTAGTGCCCATCCAGAATCCCTTATTCTTTCTATTCCATACAGTCAGTATCTTAGACTAAAAAGGACATTCGATTCCTTTAAAAATTTAGGCTGATGCATTAAAAAAACATTTGTTTAAATGTGGTTACTCTCATACCTGTTTAAAAAAGGCATACAGGCGAGCATGTAACAAGTCTCGCCCTGACTTGCTTTTCCCAAAGGACAGACAAATGCCTACAGGAATACAACAGACGAGACTGATAACTAAGTTTAGCAATCAGAACAAAAATATTAAAAACATCCTTAAAAACATTGTAAAATCTTAAAGGCTGATTCTCTTATCTGTCCTCATATATCTCCGTACCCGACCATTACATTTCGTAAAGCTACATTGTTAAAAGACAAATAGGTACATACAGAATTTGTGGGGGAATTTAGAAAGGATCCAAGTAGGCAGTTGGGTACATTCACTTGTAAGGGCTGTACCATTTGTCAATATATGGACACTAGACATCATATCCTGTTACCCAATGGCAAAACATTCAAGCCTCAGCATTTTGCTAACTGCAAAACTCCAGCTGTGATTTACATGTTACAATGCCAGTGTCAGAGCTTTTACATTGGAAAGACGAAACTTGAGTTTTGTAAAAGGGCAGGGAGGCACATTAAGAGCATTACAACAGCTAATCCAGATTTGCCACTTGGGAGGCATGTTAGGGACTTGCATAATGGCAAAGCTCCTAAATTTTCCTTCCTGATCCTTAATAGAATTCACCCTAATGCTAGGGGTGGAGATTACAATAAACTTCTGCTCCGGAGAGAATCTCGTTGGATCATGGAGTTAAATACCACTCATTTTCCTGGTCTTAATAGTATTCTTATATTATTTAGACCAGTGGTGCTCAACCTGGGGGTCGGGACCCCCCCGAGGGTCAAATGACGATTTGCCAAGGGTCACCGAATCCTGGGCTTTTCCTGAATCCCACACCGCTCTTCCAGCCTTTTTGTGGCCGCCCAGCAGGGCTGTCCCTGGAGCCCGTCGTCACCCACTCAGCCTCTTCGCAGCCGCCCATTCAGTTCACAGCATGGCTGTGGGGCAGAGACTAAAGGTCAGCTAACTGGTGAGGAATGTGAAGTGGGAGGGGCTGGAGGAGACCCTATCTCCTGATTTCAGCATAGGTGTCACTGCTGGGAGACACAGTGAGTAACACTACCTGTGATTATAGTTGCCATTAAAAGTCCCCACTACATTTCTCAGATCAGCAGATGACCTTGATCAAGAGCACCTAAGTTAGCTGATCAGAACCCCCCCCAGCACTGCCACTGATCCCATTCCCCCCCACCATCACTGCCACTCATCCCAACTCCCCGCCAGCACTGTCACTCGTCCCAACCCCCCACCAGCACTGCCACTCATCCCAACCCCCCGCCAGCACTGCCACTCGTCCCAACCCCCCGCCAGCACTGCCACTCATCCCAACCCCCCCGCCAGCACTGCCACTCGCCCCAACTCCCCACCAGCACTGCCACTCGCCCCAACTCCCCACCAGCACTGCCACTCGTCCCAACTCACCGCCAGCACTGCCACTCGTCCCAACCCCCCACCAGCACTGACACTCGTCCCAACCCCCCGCCAGCACTGACACTCGTCCCAACCCCCCGCCAGCACTGACACTCGTCCCAACTCCCCGCCAGCACTGTCACTCGTCCCAACCCCCCACCAGCACTGCCACTCATCCCAACCCCCCGCCAGCACTGCCACTCGTCCCAACCCCCCGCCAGCACTGCCACTCATCCCAACCCCCCCGCCAGCACTGCCACTCGCCCCAACTCCCCACCAGCACTGCCACTCGCCCCAACTCCCCACCAGCACTGCCACTCGTCCCAACTCACCGCCAGCACTGCCACTCGTCCCAACCCCCCGCCAGCACTGACACTCGTCCCAACCCCCCGCCAGCACTGACACTCGTCCCAACCCCCCGCCAGCACTGACACTCGTCCCAACCCCCCGCCAGCACTGACACTCGTCCCAACTCCCCGCCAGCACTGCCACTCGTCCCAACCCCCCGCCAGCACTGCCACTCGTCCCAACCCCCCGCCTGCACTGCCACTCGTCCCAACTCCCCACCAGCACTGACACTCATCCCAACCCCCCGCCAGCACTGACACTCATCCCAACCCCCCCGCCAGCACTGACACTCGTTCAACCCCCTGCCAGCACTGACACTCGTTCAACCCCCCGCCAGCACTGACACTCGTTCAACCCCCCCGCCAGCACTGACACTCGTTCAACCCCCACCAGCATTGACACTCGTTCAACCCTCCGCCAGCACTGACACTCGTTCAACTCCCCGCCAGCACTTGCAATCGTTCAACTCCCCGCCAGCACTGACACGCTTCCCATTCCCCCCACGAGGAGTAAGAGAAGGAATAAAAATAGAGACTACATGGAAAGGAGAGGAAAAGAGGAGGAGGAACAAAGAAAAGGCAGAGAAAGAATAAGAGAACAAGAATGAGGGTTAGAGAGAGGGAAAGGGGAAAAAAAAAACAAGAAATTGGGATAGAAAGAAAAGGGAAAGAAAGGAGAACAAAAAGAACGAATGGTACATCCTAAAACGTACCATAAGAGTTTTTAATACTGTACGAGTGGAAGGGACTCAGGGAGCGCTAAATGTCTGTGGGTTAGGGGTGCAAATCACTTGTCTTTGCAATATATTTGGGTGGCTAAACACCCCTTCCCCAATGACACATGAGAGTTGAAACATGAGCTTCAGTATATGGGATTGATCGTTTATATGTTGTGATAATCTTTGCATAATTGATTATTCTTTGATGTCAAAATGAGTCATTTTCAGGGTACAGAATGGGTGAATCTAATGTCTGGCTATGAAACAGATTTTGAACAGGGGGACCGAGCAAAAACCCAGATCTCATCCCTTTTCCACAAACTAAATAGAACACTAGAGACTGAAGAATCACTACTGAAGTTCTTTGATCATATCAATCAGAACGAAGGCAATTTGAAGTTTACTATGACATATGACCGTGATCAAATAAACTTCCTAGACGTACAGTTGAGACGTACCCCTGAGAACTCCATCTCTAGCACTTTATTTCGTAAAAGCACCGCAGGAAATACCATCCTCCATGCGGATAGCTTTCATCCTACATTTTTGAAGAGATCTACCCCATATGGACAGTGCCTGCGTTTACGCAGGAACTGCTCTGATGAGTTTCTCTTCAAACAGGAAGCACATAAACTGCAAATCAGATTACGAGCACGGGGTTATAGTCGCTCAACTCTGCGTAAAGCGTACAACCGTGCAGTGGCACAATCCAGACATACCTTGTTTGGGGAAAGAACTAAGGGCAACACCGATATGGATTCCACTAGAGTGATCATGCACTTTTCTAGACAACATAACGAGATTAGAAACATTATTCGTAAGCATTGGTCCATACTCCGAGATGATCCAAAAGTTAGTAGGTTCATTGCAGATATTCCCTCAATTACCTTTAGATGAGCAACCTCACTAAAGGATAAATTGGTTCAAAGTGAGTTCAAAACTGCACAAAAACGACGTAGACACTGCTCTACCCTGGGACCCTCCCCTTGTGGACACTGCTCCTGCTGCCCATACGTAAGACGTGAAAAGCTCTTCACCCTCCCAAATGGGACAATGTTTAAACCATCACATTTCACCAACTGCCAAACACGTGGCATAGTGTACCTCATGTCCTGTGAATGTGGAGCACACTACGTCGGAAAGACCAAACAAGAGTTCCATCAGCGCATACCTAAACACATCTACCATATGCAAATTGGCAACCCATACGTGCCACTTGGGCGACATGTGATGGAAACTTACAACTATAGAATGCCTAAAATATCCTTCGTCGCGCTCGACCGAATTCATGTACCAGTGCGAGGCGGCGACTGGAATAAAATTTTTTGCAGCACGAGCAGAGGTGGATATTTAAACTAAATTCCACTTCGTTCCCAGGATTGAACGAGGCCATTTCGTTTGCTCCATTCCTAAAAGGCTTTGTTTCTGGCAAAACACAATAGTCCTGTCCCCTCTTCTGATGGGCTATAGTATAATTTAATATAGTCCAAAAGAATTAGAATAACTGATATCACTGACTATGTCCCGTTTTCCTTCCCCTCCCCCCTTCTCCCCTCCCCCCCCTCCCCCTCCATGTTACCCTCTCCCCGTTTTCCCTGTGCTGATCCATTTGTATCTTTTATTTTATTATATGTTATTACTTTTGATATTGCTGTTTTTCTTTATTCTTAAATTGATGGTGTGAAGATATCTATGCATGTGACTGATCTTTTCCCATTTTTATTGAGGCTCTTTACGTGGGTAAATAATTCTAAGAGATGTATTAATAATGATAGTTTTGAACCATGGGGAACTGACATCCTCACGGTTCACATTTATTCAATTTCTTCTTTCTTTTCCCTTTCCCTTTCCACTGGGGGAGCTCTGGCACCCTCTCTGCTGTTATCCCGGAGGCGGGAGTGACCTATGATGTGCCTTCCCGGCAAGGTAAGGGGGAGGGGACAGGCCTGCCCTCATTTCGGCGGTCCCTCCCCCCCCCATGTTTCCCTTTGGGCGCTCGGTTGGCCACCGAGCGCCGCATTGGGGACTTTCCTTCCTTGCCGGCGCCATTCCGGAACATCCTCGGATGCCTTTCGTCACTGCGCATGCGCGGGGCCCCGCGCGGGCGACGTGACGTCACAGACATCGCGAGATTTCGGCGAGGATGACGAGATTTCGGAGCTTTGCTCTTCCGGAACGCCGGGGAGATCACACTGGGCTGCCATGTTGGCCGCCTTACCGCCCATCTTTGGATTATCGGCGGATTGCATACACCTGTGAGGAGGGATACAGGGCATATACACCCCCTAACTATTGGTATAAAAAGGTACACCTGATGTATTTCCTCTCAATCCTCCTCCATCTGGCTAACTGCAAACACATCCTGCTGCTTGCTATCACATTTGCTGCTACACCCAGCTACCACACAGTAAGTACACCCTCTAAGCCATGTGTTGTTTTAGCATCGCTTTGCCCCAAAATAGTTGGGATTTACTGACTCCTATGTTTGCTAAATATATTTTTTGACCACTGATAACACATGTGGTCATATACTCTATAATTATATACTTTGTTTATTCTTAGACTGGTTGACTCAGGCTTGGTTGCCATTACCTGAGTCTCACACAGCTTATGACCAATCCCGGGTTGGCCAACAAAGCAACAGTCTAGATATATGGGACAATCCGATGCATCCACATGAGCTATATAGCACCCCTTGAGGTAACAATTACACCTTCATCCCCCAACGGTTCCTTCCTTTCCTCTCTTTTCTTTTCCCTCTTTCTCCTCTTTCTTTTTCTTTTCTTTTCTTTTCTTCCCTTCTTTGTCTCCCTCTCAGTTCCTTCTCTCCCCCCTTTTTTCTCTGTTTCTTTCTTTTTCTTTCTTTTCTCTTGTCCTCTTTTCCTTTTTCTTTTTTCTTTATTCTTTTTCTTTTTTCTTTTTTTCTTTTTCCTTTTTCTTCCTTTTTTTCTTTTTTCTTTCTTTCCTTCTCTCCCCCCCTTTCTTCTCTTCTTCTTTTTCCCCCTCCCCCCCCCACTTGCACTTATTTGTTTTTCGTTGTTTATTTCATCACTTACAGACTGTATGTCTCTTCCCACCTCCTCAGTCTTTTCACATCACTCCCTTTCACTCTGGTATCACCATCTCCTCTCCAGCACATACACAATATTTCTCAATCTCTTTGCAGTCTTGCCTCGTGCATGTTCTTTTCTCCTTCATTTGAACATACACCAGAGGACTACGGTTCAGAACATTTCTTGGTTTTGGGCCATATATATCATATTTACAATACCTCTGATCTTATAGCGGCTTTCTCAGCCCACTGATCAAATTTGACTATTCCTATATGGGTCTTTACAGACTATTCCCTGCAAACCTCCATCACAGGTGCTTTGGTGTTTTCCGGCCGGTCATCCGTTTTGACGGGCGGTGTTTCAAAAGTGTGATCTCTCGTAAGCCACGTTATACCTCACAATCCTGGTCTGGGCTCTGGCGGCGATAGAGGTGGTTGGAGCCCCCCACTGGAGAAGAGGACAAAGCAACTTACCTTTTAAAGGGATCTTCATGTGGGAATCTGTGTTCTTTGTTGAACATACCTATACTTGGTAATTATACTGCACTAAAGTATCGCATAGCCAATGTAGTTCATACTATATTCATATGAATGGAACATGTACACTACCGTTCAAAAGTTTGGGGTCACCCAAACAATTTTGTGTTTTCCATGAAAAGTCACACTTATTCACCACCATACGTTGTGAAATGAATAGAAAATAGAGTCAAGACATTGACAAGGTTAGAAATAATGATTTGTATTTGAAATAACATTGTTTTTACATCAAACTTTGCTTTCATCAAAGAATCCTCCTTTTGCAGCAATTACAGCATTGCACACCTTTGGCATTCTAGCTGTTAATTTATTGAGGTAAGCTGGAGAAATTGCACCCCACGCTTCTAGAAGCAGCTCCCACAAGTTGGATTGGTTGGATGGGCACTTCTGGCGTACCATACGGTCAAGCTGCTCCCACAACAGCTCAATGGGGTTCAGATCTGGTGACTGTGCTGGCCACTCCATTACCGATAGAATACCAGCTGCCTGCTTCTGCTGTAAATAGTTCTTGCACAATTTGGAGGTGTGTTTAGGGTCATTGTCCTGTTGTAGGATGAAATTGGCTCCAATCAAGCGCTGTCCACTGGGTATGGCATGGCGTTGCAAAATGGAGTGATAGCCTTCCTTATTCAGAATCCCTTTTACCCTGTACAAAGCTCCCACCTTACCAGCACCAAAGCAACCCCAGACCATCACATTACCTCCACCATGCTTAACAGATGGCGTCAGGCATTCTTCCAGCATCTTTTCATTTGTTCTGCGTCTCACAAACTTACTTCTTTGTGATCCAAACACCTCAAACTTGGATTCATCCGTCCACAACACTTTTTTCCAGTCTTCCTCTGTCCAATGTCTGTGTTCTTTTGCCCATCTTAATCTTTTTCTTTTATTGGCCAGTCTCAGATATGGCTTTTTCTTTGCCACTCTGCCCTGAAGCCCAAAATCCCGCAGCCGCCTCTTCACTGTAGATGTTGACACTGGTGTTTTGCGGGTACTATTTAATGAAGATGCCAGTTGGGGTCCTGTGAGGCGTCTGTTTCTCAAACTAGAGACTCTAATGTGCTTATCTTCTTGCTTAGTTGTGCAACGCGGCCTCCCACTTCTTTTTCTACTCTGGTTAGAGCCTGTTTGTGCTGTCCTCTGAAGGGAGTAGTACACACCGTTGTAGGAAATCTTCAATTTCTTTGCAATTTCTCGCATGGAATAGCCTTCATTTCTAAGAACAAGAATAGACTGTCGAGTTTCAGATGAAAGTTCTCTTTTTCTGGCCATTTTGAGCGTTTAATTGACCCCACAAATGTGATGCTCCAGAAACTCAATCTGCTCACAGGAAGGTCAGTTTTGTAGCTTCTGGAAGGAGCTAGACTGTTTTTAGATGTGTGAACATGATTGCACAAGGGTTTGCTAATCATCAATTAGCCTTCTGAGCCAATGAGCAAACACATTGTACCATTAGAACACTGGAGTGATAGTTGCTGGAAATGGGCCTCTATACACCTATGTAGATATTGCACCAAAAACTAGACATTTGCAGTTAGAATAGTCATTTACCACATTAGCAATGTATAGAGTATATTTGTTTAAAGTTAGGACTAGTTTAAAGTTAGCTTCATTTAAAAGTACAGTGCTTTTCCTTCAAAAATAAGGACATTTCAATGTGACCCCAAACTTTTGAACGGTAGTGTATATATATATCAACTTTATTTTTATGTTCTCTCCAGCAGACTGACCCTCTGAAGAAGACCCCAATTGTAGGGGTTGAAACGCGTCAGATTTAATGTTCATGATTCAAAGTATGATTATGAACAAATGTCTGCTTATGTATGTTCAGCGTAGTTTTTAAATAATTCCCACTGAAGCTCAGTTTTTAACTTTGATGGTCTATTATTACTGAATAAAAATTGTTATACTTTTTTTATACAACTGAGTCTATATCCATTATTGCGCTGCCTAAAAACCCCAATGTGGGGAAACCTTCTTTTTTCTGTTCAAATCACTTGTCTTGCCTTGGGTGCCGATAACCCACGCTACGAAAATAATTTTACTGTTAGAGGTCCCCACAACATGGGGAATTTTATCAAGGGGTCATGACACTAGAAAGGTTGAGAACCATTGATTTAGACCCTTTTTGGAGGGATTTAATTTGGGGGTTTGGGAAAAGAATACCGTATATACTCGAGTATAAGTCGTTCCGAGTATAAGTCGAGGCCCTAATTTACCACAAAAAAATGGGAAAAACTTATTGACCCGAGTATAAGACGAGGGTGAGAAATGCACAGCTACTGTAAGTGGAAAAGAGGGTCAACAATGCCCATTTGCAGCATCACTGTGCCCATTTGCAGCCATAGGTCCCCTGAACTTCAAACTCGGTAGTTAGGGGTTCCTAGATGCCCCCTAGCTGCAGCCAAAATTTGGGGTCTCTGAACCCAAAGGGTCCCAAAATGACATTGCTGCAGATAGACACAGTTTACCGAATTTGGGGCACCGTATCTCTGGGCCACTTAGTACTAAGAACCCCAAATTTGATGTGCAAACCCAGTGGAACTAGCACCATAAAATTTCCAAAGCTGGGGTTTCTAGCACTAAGTGGCCCCGAGATACAGGGCCCCAAATATCAGTTCAGAAAATGTCAAGCACTTTTCTGCAGCAGAAAATGACATTTTCTGAACCAGTTTTGGGGCCCTGTATCTCAGGGCCACTTAGTGCTAGGATTTTGGGGTTTGCATACCAAATTTGGGGTTTCTAGCACCAAGTGGCCCTGAGATACAGGGCCCCAAAGTCGGTTCGGAAAATGAAATTTTTTCCTGCAGAAAAGTGCTTGACTCGAGTATAAGTCGAGGGGGGCACTTTCAGCACAAAAAAATGTGCTGAAAAATTCGACTTATACTCGAGTATATACGGTATGTGAATTATCAAGGTTCTGTTTCTCAATGTACCACTTTGTATGGTCTTAATCTGCTATTAAGATCCATCAATTTATATCTTGCTGTTTGTTGTTGTTTTTTTGTTTTTTCTTTTTCTTTTTCTTCTTTTTTATTTCTCTGACTGTAAGAATACCACCAATTTGTGATGTGTGCTAGGCTTGCTAATGATAGCTGTATAATTCCTTGAGGGTGGTGGAGTGTTTGGTTCATTACCCCTACCTCCAGTTGTTTTTTTTTTTAATTCTATAATTTTTCTTATTTTTGCGCCTATTGCATATTAAGTGTTGGGTGGGTTCAGTGCTGTTTTGTTATGTTTAATTGCTGGCGTGCTTGGGTGCTATATTCTCCGGCCCTCCAGTGCATTTATTATTGAGCATGTGTGGCTGTTTTGCTTTTTTGTGGATATGATCAATACTTGCTGCGCTCTCGTGGTCCTCTTTTGGTGTGCAGGCGCCGGTGTGGTTTGGACGTTGTTTGACCTTGCACCACCTCTTGAGCGGGCTTTTTATTTATTTATTTTTTTCTTTATCTGTTGTCATGGCGCCCCTGCTGTGTCTTCAGCATGCAGTTCCTGACACCTGACGGGTCATGTGATCCATGTGTTGTTGCTGCCATCCTGTTCACGTCCTCATTATGTTGCAATTGACCTCAGCTGTTATCCGATCCACGCGGTGCAGACGCCCACCTATTTGCAGTCTATATAAACTTTGCTACCTCTAACATCCATTGTCATCACTGCTTCCTGATGTCTGGTCTTCCTGATACACTATCTTTTGTAAAATCTTTATTTAGCAACATTTTAGTGGAAAACTACACAAATTGTAGATATACAGAACAAAACATGTAGAGATTATACCTTGATACAGGCCAGTGCAAGTGACTATTCTAGACTCAAGGCAACAGCATAGTTAGTGGTCAATAATCAACACATTAAATTAGGATGACCAAGGGATGGGAGTCTGGTCAGGTGCCTGTTTCATCCCACCCGAGGTGCTGAATGTTCAGGAGGGCAGGGGGCGCCTCCCCGGGGGAGGTCCGAGTAGAAGGGGGCTATTCGCCTCTATCAACCTCACCCAACCCGCCACTCCAGCAGAGAGCGCCCCCCTCAATCCCCTGTCACTAGGAGGTGGAAAACAAAAGCCACCCCAATAAGGGAGGTTTCCCTCCTCCCAGCTAACCACTGTGACCCTAAGTACGGACGGTGCAACGAGTAAAATAAATGGTTACATCCTGATATCAAGCATTCATTAGGTAGTTAAGGAACCAAAGAGAATGAAAGAGAGAAAGAGAGGAAGAGGTAAAAGATTAGAGGGGTAGAAAGGTAAGAGGGGGAAGGGGGTGGGGAATGGGGAGGGGGAGATGGAGCAAACCTTTTGGTCTGGAGAAGTCTTGTAGATCTGCGCCGAGCGAGTTCTGCCGAAGGACAGGCCATCTTTATAGCAGGCAGGGGTGGAGGATGTCTTTCATTGGACATTATTGCCATTATCTAAGCGGGATCTCAGGGATGGGTCTGCTAACTCCAGCAGAGCCAAGTCTAAGCTAGAGGCTACATGATCGGGGTCAGACATATAGTCCTTCCATGGTCTCCATATACCGTCAAAACGCTCCACCTTCCCTTTACAGGTCGCTATCCAGTGCTCGGCCTCCCTAATATCGTTTACTTTTTTGATCCAGTCTTCCCTTAAAGGGATCCTGGATTGTTTCCAGTAGATTGGGAGAAGGCATCTAGCCACATTTAAAAGGTGTGGTAGGGCACTTTTTTGTATCTATTAATCGATATCTGGGGGACATCCAAGAGGAAGTAGGCCGGAGACAGAGGGATATCGAGATCTAAAATTTCTCTTATTAGAGATTTATTATCTGCCCAATATGGCTAGATCAGAGGGCACTCCCACCAGATGTGAAGGAGTGTACCTCTGTGGCCACATTCCCTCCAGCATTGATCCGACACTGAGGGGTAGATACGAGCTAGGTCAGATGGTACTCTGTACCAGTGTGACAAAATCTTGTAATTTGTTTCTTGGGTTTTGGATTCCATAGAGCTCGAGTGAGTGAGCTGGTAGAGGTGTGTCAGTTGGGTTGTGGAAAAGTCAAGCTTTAAGTCCCTCTCCCATACCCGTATGTACGTTGGTCTAAGGTTGTCGGTGGCAGAGCGTAGTAGGCGATACATTTCTGAAATCATGCGTGGGACCGGATCCTCTTCTACGAAAAATTGGTCCAAGGGTGTAAGAGAGGAGGTGTCTCTTATAGATTGCCCGTGGACTTCGAAGAAGTGGTGGAGCTGCCTATACCTCCAGAAGTTAATTTTGGAGCCCCCATGTCTAGTCTGCAGGGATTCAAAGCTCATCAGTTTACCATTGTTCATTAGTTTTCCGCAACTGGCGTTACTATCATCCATCTAAGGGCCAAAAAAAGCCATTTGCTCACCTGGTGGAAACCACAGGAACCCCCCTAATGGTACTAGCGGGGACATGGGAGGAGATACATTTAAAGCCGAATTTATCCTGTCCCAAGTGGAAAGAGCATGCGTCGACAGTGGGGAGGTAGCATCTGACAGGGACTGGGTGTGGAAACACCAGTTGAGGATTCTCTGGAGAGCGATGGCCTTATAGTATTTCAAAATGTCAGGGATCCCCAGGCCTCCTGTCAGTTTTGAGTGTTTTAGCGTCTTCAGGGCTATTCTGGGTTTCCGTGCATTCCACACAAATCCAGATAGTGTGCTATTAATCTGGGAGAAGAAGTTTCTAGGAAGGGGGAGGAGAGTCAATGGTCACCGTGTGGACACAGAAGGGCCACATCTTCAGTCCCGGGTAGTGGAAGGGCCTACTAGAGGGTCTCGATTTTGATGTTGTCTGTCCCTCTTGCGATTCTTGCATGTAGCCATTGACCACTGAGGGAGAAGCTTAATCCCAGAAGCATCGGAAGGACCCCTCCAGTCCGGAAAGTCCACGGGGTCTAGACCAAGGGAGGAAAGAAAATGTGGGAGCTCATCTTTGTTGCTTAATGTGATTTGCCTTCCATCCTTAGTCACCTGCAGAAAAAAGGGAAAGCCCCAGTGGTATGATAAACCAGCTTCCTGGATCGCCGTCAGGAGGGGGCGGAGAGTTCTGCGCTGCATGAGGGTGCGCTTGGTTATGTCTTGATAAAAAAATAAACGTGCACCATCAAAATCATAAAAGGGCTTGCCGCGCATTTTTTGCATAATGCGGTCCTTGAGGGTGTATTTGTGGAGTTTACAGATTATGTCTCTGGGGTTGTCCACGTCTTGCGATGGAGGTCTTAATGCTCTATGCGCCCGATCAGTTTCTATAGGAGTGGAAGCTGATAGGCCCAATATGTCTCTAAAGATATCCGTGAGCATGGGAATGATATCCCTTGAGGCTGTGGCTTCTGGCAGGCCCCGGATCCTAATATTAGCCCTCCTGCTGCGATTTTCAGCATAGGAGCACAGGCCAGTACTATCTCCTCCGACCCTGACCTATGCACAGGCAGCACAGGGACCCCCCCCAATGTCCCAAATACCCCTGCAAGGCCCCATGAAGCTCCAGGCCACAGTAAAGGCCTCCACAGAGCTATCGAGCCACACACAACAGGAACTGTACCCCCAAGCCCTTCCTGCACAGGCCCAACTCCCTCCTCCAGTTAACCAGCAATCAGGCTTCTCAGTAACTGACCTCTCAGCGATGCAGGAAGACATGTTTGCTAAATTCTCATCCCTATTAGAGAAAGGTCTGGCCAGCACAGCAAAACAGATTACCAATACTATTAAAGCAGACCTGTCCAATTTAGGCGCCAGAATCGAAGCCATTGAGGATAAAGTAGAATGCACAGCCGCCAGAACCAACCAAAACGCAGCACACCTCCTGACCATCCAAGAACAATTAGATGTGGCCCTTTCTAGGATCGACGAGCTTGAAAATAGGTCCAGGAGGTATAACTTCCGAATCAGAGGCCTCCCGGAAACTTTTACAGACATCCCTTCCACGGTACAGGACATTATTGCTGACCTTATTCCTAATATACCGCCCCAGCGTCTTGAACTGGACAGAGCACACAGGTCCCTTGGACCCCCCAGACAAGATGGCTCCCCAAGGGACATAATTGTCAATCCGCACTTCTTTGCGGTAAAGGAAGAGGTCATGCGACAATCACGTCAAAATCCTAAGCTGCAACACCAGGGTCATCAGATCCAGATTTTTGCTGACCTAGCTCCTTCAACTATTCAAAAATGCAGGACGCTGAAACCCCTCCTTACGGTCCTCTCTCAACGGGATATCAAATACCGCTGGACCTTCCCCTTTGCTGTAAAGTTTGCCATTCAGGGCAAGACCCACTCCTTTGCCAGTCTCCCGGAAGGTGAAAGGTTGTTTCTCTCCCTCAAGCTAATCTCCCAGGAGGCCCCAATGGACTTTTCTTGATCTTCCTCGGGTTCC
Source organism: Lithobates septentrionalis (assembly GCA_037952835.1). Lineage (NCBI taxonomy): Eukaryota > Metazoa > Chordata > Amphibia > Anura > Ranidae > Lithobates > Lithobates septentrionalis. Next base: position 994,461 of record JBBDGP010001706.1, on the reverse strand, counting down.
ACTAAACGTCCTCCTCCAGGCAGCCCCGTATCTCCACTTTGGCTGAAGGGCCCTTCCAAGAAGAGCAAGGATGGGAGACCACCGTAAGGATCAGCTAGCTCATCATTCTCCTTTTGTCTCTTCAGGGACGTCTTTGGGCCAGTTGCCCTCCCAGTTGATGGAGCGGGAGCTCCAAACCTTCTCACGTCTTATTGAAGTGGAAGTCCCCACATCTAGATTCACATTTAGTTATATAGTTTTGCACCTCATTACCCTCCAGTGTAAACCTACTTCGACAGCGGAGGTCTGAAACCACCATTTACCAACTTTTTCTTCAACAGGCACCCTCCAAGAGCCATTTGGCTAAGTTTGCAACCTTCTCAGAAGAAGATGACTTTCTCAGAAAATAAGCTCCTCCAGGAAGACCTGGGTTCCTCTCACATAAAGGAATGGTTATTGGACTAGATTTCATGTGTTAATTATATTAGGTCATTTCCTAGTTCAGTTAGGAGTCACGGTTTGTCCGAGCTACCCATATAACTTTCCCACTTCTGGAGGGTGGTTCCAACTGTTAGGGTACTTTGGCCACCCTTGGTTTCCCGGGACCCCCAGGAATTCCCTCTCCTCTATGAAGGAGGGAACGGGGTGGGATTCACAGGTTTTTGGTTGTTTGTTTGTTTTTGTTTTTTTGGGTTGAATATCTTTACAGGCGTTTAGAGCCCGAAAAACGGGCTGACATTGTAGATATTATGTTTTCCACATAAGTGTGTATATTTTCAGGTTCAAATTTGACATAACAAGGGTCCGGGGTGGAACCCTTGTGCCTCCACTCGATTCCAAAGAACCAATGGTGTCCTTTGGTGTTGGAACTTCAGACGTCCCTCCGGGCGGCCTGAAGTTGATCGTTGGGGCTATAGCGGATTTCAATTCGCGTAACCCCAAGGGTACTTTCAAGGTACCCACATCTGTGTTTATGTTCTTGTTTGTCAGTAAGTCTTTTTTCTCTTTCTTCCCCAACTCACTCCTCTTCTTTTTTCTAGCCATCCCGCGGGGGGTTTCCCCTCACGCCCCAGAGACGGTCTTGAGAGATTTCCACACAACTTGGCTCAAATCCAGTAGTAGAAGACTCCCAAGGGTAAGTGACTGCTTGATTACTGGCGTCTATCCCCTCTGCTCTTATGGCTGACTCGAATGTGAAGGGTAATGACCTCAAGGTAGTCTCACATAACGTTCAGGGCCTAAACTCTCCTAGGAAAAGGAGACTAGCCCTGGATCATTATAAATCCCTAAGAATTGACGTGGTGCTTCTGCAAGAAACGCACTTCCAAATCCGGTACACCCCCAAGTTCCTCCATGCACACTTCCCATCATTTTATTTAGCGAATGCCCCTAATAAGAAGAAGGGTGTGGCTATTCTCTTCTCCAAAAACAGCAAATTTTCACATCTTTCTGACTATAGGGATCCAGAGGGCAGATTCATTCTGGTGAAGGGCACCCTGGAAGGAGTTTTATACTCTTTTGTTTCTTACTACGCCCCGAACAAGGGCCAAGCGTCTTTCTTCCAGGACCTATTCACAACTTTGGAACCGCTCCTGGAAGGTAAAGTTATCCTGGGTGGGGACTCAAATGTGGCGTTTGATCAGGGTCTAGACAAAACTAAGCCCCCCAAAGACCAACTCACACGCCCCACAAAACTAAGCACCAGGATCGCCAAAATAGTCCACTCTCAGGGCTTGGTAGACGTCTGGAGGGAACTAAACCCCAATAAAAGGGATTACAGCACTTTTCCGCACCCCACCAATCTTACGCTAGAATTGATCACATCCTCACTCAGACAGCCCTCATTCCCCTGTCAACTAAGGCGGCAATATTAGACACTGCATGGTCCGACCATTCTTTGGTTCTCCTTACCCTGAGAAATGTTCTTTCTGGGAGAGGAGGTTTCTTTTGGCGTCTAAACGAATCCCTTCTAGCTGACCCTAGCCTTGTCAAGGAAATAGCTAAATCCATCAAAGAATATTTTCTCTTAAATGATGTTGATAACATTTCCCCTGAAACCCTGTGGGCAGCCCACAAGGCAACCGTCCGAGGAGTTATAATAAGGTTAGCGACCCAATCTAAGAAGGAGCGATTGATCGATATTCAAAGACTCAAAAAATCCTTCCTCCAACTAAAAGCTGAACACAAAAAACACCCGTCTAGGACCCTTTTAGGTAAACTTGACGCCACCAGACTCGAGCTGAATCTCGCTTTAATGGCTAAAGCAGAGAAAAATCTTAGATGGAGTGGAGCCAAATTTTACTGCCACAAAGACAGATTTGGCTCGATGCTGGCCTCTAAACTCACACCTAAATTTCGAACTCTCTCCTTCCCCAAATTGAGGATAGCAGGACAACCTCCAACAGCTAATCCGAACAGTATAATGTCTGCCTTCCACAATTTTTATGCTAAACTCTACAATCCACCTCAATCTGAGAAAGGCCCCTTAATCTCTAAGTTCCTACAGAATTTACAACTTCCCTCACTTTCCAAAGAATGCAAAGACTTAATGGAAGGAGCCATCACTGAGGTTGAGATTAGGGTGGTAATTAAAGGCCTTAAATCCGGCTCAGCCCCAGGGCCAGACGGCCTCTCGGTCCCCTATTATAAAGAATATAGCGATATTTTAGCCCCATACCTGGCAAAGTTTTTCAATTTCAAAAAGACAGGATCCCCCCTGGAACCCCAACTGAACACAGCATTTATCTCAGTGATCCCCAAACCGAACAAAAACCATGAGGAAGTTGAGAATTACAGGCCCATATCCTTAATTAACAATGACCTCAAAATTCTTACAAAAATTCTAGCCAACCGCCTCTCCTCTTTCATCAAGCTTTATGTACACAAGGACCAGGTCGGTTTTATCCCCGGTAGGCAAGGACCCGACCAAATCAGGAGAGCGATAGATATTGTATCCATTCTACAATCTAACTGGGAAGGGGGGCCGAAACAGGAAGGTATGATTCTCTCGCTAGATCTCCACAAAGCTTTCGACTCGATCGAATGGCCTTATCTTTTCTCCATATTGGAGAAGTGGGGCTTCGGGCTCAACTTTACAGGGACCCTTAGATCATTATACTCCACCCCACAAGCGGTGATTCGCTTACAAGGCCAATATTCTAAACCCCTAACCATAGCAAGAGGCACTAGGCAGGGATGCCCACTCTCCCCCCTGATTTTTGCTATTGCAATTGAAGCGTTAGCAATAGCAATAATAGCAGATCCCAACATTCAAGGGGTCTCCTGTGGTGACCAGGTCCACAAATGTGGGTTGTTCGCGGACGATATGCTCCTTTTTATCACGTCCCCAACCACCTCCCTTCCAAACCTATGTAAACTCCTGAAAGAGTTTTCGAAGATTTCAGGGTTAAGGGTTAATTATACCAAATCTTCAGCCTTAAACATCTCACTTAATCCAACCATGTTGGCATCCCTGCAGAGTGCCTTTGAATTTAAATGGAGTGACTCCTACATCGATTATTTAGGGATAAAGCTCACAGCTAAAACAGAACTCCTATATGCAACCAACTTCCCTCACACATACCGCAAACTCGAGGCTGACTTGGGCAACTGGGCTAAAGGGGGTTTATCCTGGTTAGGGAGGATTCATGCAGTCAAGATGACTTTGCTGCCAAGATTCCTCTACCTCTTCAGAGCCCTCCCTATAAACATCATTAAAGAGCACTTGAAATCGTTCCAAAGAAAGATAATTAAATTCATCTGGGGAGGGAAGGGGTACAGATTTCAACAGAGCACTCTATACTTATCCAGACCACAAGGGGGATTAGGTCTCCCGCAGCTATTTTGGTATTACCAATCGGCCAGGTTAGCCCAGATCTCGACGGTATATGCGAAGGCTGAGAGACCAGATTGGATACAAATAGAGAGACAGGCAGTTCCCTCTTACACTATAGACTTCCTCTTGTGGGTCCCCCCCAAAAAACGTCCACCTATTTTGTCCCCTATCCTTTCTCAATCTTTTAAATTATGGGATTCTCTGAGAAATTTACAAACCATAACTTCCTACAGACACCCCCTTGCTCACATTTTCAATAATCCTGACTTTCCCCCGGGAACTGACATCAAAGCATTCTGCTGGTGGTTGGACAAGGGGATGTATCGGATTGGACACTACTTCACTTCGGTGGGGCCTATCTCTAAGGCTTTCTGCGTGAGTCAATTGGAGATGCCTAGCTCTGAGAGCTTTCGTTTCCAGCAAATTAGACACTTCCTCACTCATATGGGAAAGGACAAATTATCTACCCACACATTCACCCCTTATGAAATATGGTGTGGTCGGTCTACAGAGCAAAGGGATGGAATCTCCATCATCTACCAGTCACTCTCTAATCAAACCGCCAAGACCCCATACATGTCCGCATGGGAGTCAGACTTATCCTTAGAGTGGGACCTAGAGAAATGGAGGGTCGCCTTTAGTAGGGCATATAAGGGCATTTTGAACATCTCATTGATAGAGTCCAGTGTAAAGGTCTTAACAAGGTGGTACCTTCCACCGGAGAGACTGGCCAAAATGTTCCCCTCAACAGACCCAAGGTGTTTTAGGGGTTGTTTACTCAGGGGCTCCTTGGCCCACATTTTTTGGGAATGTCCAAGGTTGAGGCCTTTCTGGAACAGGACTTTTCACCTGATTAGAAAAATCACTGAAGTCCAGATCCCGAGGACCCCCGCCTTAGCGCTCCTTAATGATCATTTACCTAAAACTCCGAAACTTGCCCGTAAATTGATACACTTCATTTTGCTAGGAGCTAAGCTCTCCATTGCCAAGGCATGGAAACAACCCAAGGTGTCCTTCAAAGCGACTATCCGCAAAATTTCCTGGATCATGGCCCAAGAGAAGCTTGCCAGTACCCTGAACAACTCCAAAGAGAAATTTGAAGCTATTTGGGAACCTTGGGCGAAGTTCATGGGCATTTCCTTGATTCCAGGTGTTCAACCATGAAGCGTCTGGCTGTCTCGGGGTCTGTGGGGACTCCTCCCGTGGATTGGCTTCCGACTACTCTTTCTTCTCTTTCTCTCTCCCCCGTATCCTTTCAACTTTATTCTTTTTCTCTCATTTGTCACTTTTCATGTTTATCTATCAAGACGATGATTGTTTAGCTTTCGACCAAACTGCAGTTGGGACCCCAAAGGAGTCACGTTCCCAGGGGAAGCATACGACGTAGGTTTTAGCTCACTTGTTCGTTCCCAGAGATTCATAGAGTTAACTAATGGGGTGCAAGGGGGGGATTGAAGTGTTCCGTTCGGGCACAGTGTGTTCCCTATTGGGGTGCAGGCGGTCTCTCCTCCCTCCCTTTCTCCCAGTCCTCTCAAGTTTCAGGGTTCTCTGGTTTAAGTGAACGGGTCATGGTTTATAATGGTATTCATGTATGATCACAGACCAGAGTTATATTCAAAACTACTGTCGTCAGTTGGATTTGTAACCCCAAGGGGGTCCGACTTATTCTGATTTATATATAATTACTTAATGCTGGTGATTTGTATACCTTTTCTTGAAAAAATCAATAAAACTTTTTGAAAATAAATCTAGTATTCTAGATCTATTGCAATCAAAATGAATTTTGGGATATCACCACCATTAATTAATTCTGATTAATCTCACTGTTTGGATTACTCATAATACAGATTTAGTTTAATTTCCCCTGAAGTATTTTTGTACATTGTTAGTTTGCAACAAACACAGAGGCCATTATTACTTTTTGTCCTCTTTGCTTGATGTTTGTTTGCAACCTTGGTACTGATTTTGCACACAGCAACTTAAGGTTGTGTCTTATATGTTTGTTGTATTATATGTGTGGTTGGTGGACTACCAATTGACATACATCATACGTTGGGGTTTTTCTGTGTGACTATATATAGTAATTCAGCACAGTATGTGTTTATACTTATTTGTCATCTTTATCATTTAGCACCTGCATTGGCGTCCATCATGCACTCTGACAACTTTAATTGTTCATATACGGTAATTTTCTAGCCATATTTTCTGGCTTGACTACCGCTTAACAGCCACTTCCTCAGCTTATTGGCGTGTGATCACTATGCGGTGCTAATCAGGAGTTTTTCATCTCTATGTTTTGGATTCCATCTTCATTTCAAGTCAGGTTGTACCCAGCAGTGAAGCTATTTTCTTCTCTCATCAGGTTATATTTTTATACATATATATATTTTTTTGTGGAAGTGGGGTTAATCTTGCATGTGTTGGGATCATGACTTTCTTGCACTCCCCTGCCCTTAACGATGCTCACTTCATGCATTCTGTTTATATGATTATCAATGTTGATTTTTGTTTTATTGTAGATATACATTGTCTTACACAAGGAACCGCCCCTGAGGAAAGGACAAGTTCCTAAAACGCATTGGGCTTAATTTCCATCTAGGAGACAATACTTATTTGTATTTGTTGTACATTCTGATTTTGTTCTTAAATAGTCAAATCACAATTTCTATGCAGATATTGGCTTTTTATAATATTTATTAAATTACAATTTGTTATAAATCAATACTTGGTTTTGTACCATTACTCAGTTGCCCTTAAAATCCCAATCCTCCTTGGGGGACCCTTTCTTACAACATATAGTATCAGATCTCTTTAACTAATATTCTGTCATTTATATTTGTATTCTTTGACAATAATTTATATCTTCACCACTTATCGGGTCTAGTGTATCTTTTTTTTTTTTTTTTTTTTTAGAGTAGAGAACCATCATTCTCTTCATTTTGCTATCTATAGCTTAGCCCAAAATGTTTTATAATGTAGCTGAAGTAAATCATGTTTATGATGCACCTGATGGAAACATTCAGGATGATATCCTGAATATAAAACAAAATTAGTAGATGCTGAAGCAAAGCAACTCAAGGCAGACAAACAATGGATGCCAGTCAGACAAGAGAAGTAAGACAGAAGCTCACTAGACAGACAAGAAAAGCAGTGGTGGGAGGGGGGCTTAAGCCATCCAAAAGGTCTAGTACAGAGGGATTCTGGATGAAAACGGGAGGGGGGATTTTGTTCAGGAATAAAGGGACAGTACAGGGGATCACTTAAAAGGCGTAACAATAATAAGGTTACTGGTAGATGAGAGTTGGATGAGTTGATGAGAGGAACAGTACAGGTGAGGCATGGGAGGTAACTGAGTGGAGCAGTGAAGGGGTGCTGGATGTAGATTTGAAAGGCTGAGGATAGAGCTGTAGAGGGAAAAGAAGAACAGCACAGAGTAAATGCTGGTACATGGTGGGACATACCCATTAATTAGAAATCTTATCAACCCTCACCCCACTTGTGCCCACACTGGCAAACTATTACTGTGCACATAATGGAGAGAACCCATATCTCACACAAAGTTTTAAGGGTGTAGTGATTTATTTTTTAATTGTTCTTTGAAATTGCTCTTGATGGAAATACATCAATAAAATAGGTTAAAAAATAAAATAGGTTAAAAAAAAAAGACTGTGACTTTAAATTTAAAAGAAAGTATAATTGCTCAAATGATCAGCCAACTTGCAGTTTACTAAACAGGTGCAAAGTTTAAGAAATAATGCAAACCACTGTCAAGATGGCAAAAAAAATGTGTAAACTACAGAGTAAATAAATCTGCACAAACATATGAAAGCTGCACACACATGTATTCTTCACAGCAATGTCTCTGTGTCTCAATCAAGGTAACATGGCAACATAGCATAGTCTCTATAAGGTTCCATTCCAGCAATGCAATTTTGTAACCAGACATCAAACTCCTAGCCTTACAAAATGAACCAAAAAGTAATAAATCCAGAGCCCATAGCAGAAAAAAATACATTACTACTGTGTAAATATGTCTACTTTTATAGGGTGTTTCACGAAAAAAATATATGTTTCTAAAAAAAGAGGAAAATAGAAAAATATATCTAAATCCTATGAAGATTCCATAACAACAAAGAGTCAAGCTGATACAACTAATTTAGTAAAACTGTTCAGAATACAGCTACTTATGATTATCCCCAAAAATAACCTCACAATGATGCCAAGGGTAGCTCTGGTAATAGAGCAGGGGGGATCTAAGGCCTGATTCACACCTATGCATTTTTAAGTGCGTTTTGCATTTTGCAGATTTGCACTAAATGGTTTCCTACGGAACACATTCTGTAGTGCAAATCTGCAAAATGCACTAAAAATGCATAGGTGTGACTCAGGCATGAGGCCCAAGGACAAAGAGCCACCCCTCTGGGACTGGACTACTGTGGTAGCAATTGGGGAGGGGATCTCCACAGTGGTTGGGTCTTTTGGAGCAGCTGTGTGCTTCTGGGCCAAGCCCCTGTTGTCTAATCCGCCGGACCTGTCATTCAACAGGAGTGAAGCGACTGGACCAGACTTTAGCTGGCAGCAGCATTTTTATCTTATATCAGGTTGGTGGGCACCAGAAGATATGATTGATGGTGGATTTACACTGTAGGACTTTTTTCTATAATATTTATCAAACACTTTGTTTGTGTGTGAGCGTGTTTTTTTTTACCGTTTACATTTTTTTGGTTATGAGTAGGGGTAATATGTACCCCCTACTCATTCACATGGGGGGAAGTCAGTATCTGGAATCCCCTTATTGTTGGCTGCCAGGTTCTGATAAGCCCCCGCCTACATACCTCCACAACCTCTGGACTGGGGTTGTTGAAGGCAAGAGGCCCTTGTTGATGGCATGTGGTCTCATATGGTTCGGGAGCCGCAAACTTATCACCTCCCCCTTTCCTGGCTTGCCAGACTGCATGACAAGATCCCTCGAATAAGGGTAAAGAATGGATATTTGGGGGACCCTACACTTTTTATTTACTTGATTTTTGTGAGAGGTTTGCCTTAAAAACCCATACCAGACTTTAAGGGCCTGGCATGAATTTGGGGGGGGGGGGGCATTTTTTGTGTGTGGCGGTCCCATTAACATCTATACCAGTCCCTCATCTAGGTTAAGGGTCTGGTATAGATGAATAGAATCCCTTGCTGCTTTGTTTACAAAGAGAAAAAAGTGCCTGGGAGCTGTCATTTTGCTGGTAATTTAAAAAACACATTTTTTTCTTTGTATCTTTGTGAATGTCAGTGTTTCTGTAGTAGGTTGTATATATTGCACGGATTTACCACTTCAAAGGCAGGGTCAGGGCACCCATAGACATGTTATTTATCAAAGTTTTGAATTTTTAATGTTTTAATTTAGGGATTATAAGGATCATTGCTCCCAGCCAAATTACATTTTTCAAATTTTTTTTTTTTTGCTTTGGTACTTTACTCATGGCAGTGCCTATCCTCTATACTATTTTTTGGACAATCTTAGCCTAAAAAATGTTTAGAATAGGTGGACATGGATAGAAGTTTGGCCGATTCAACAGTAGATCAATTTCTGTTGATTGTAACTGTTGGAAATTGTTCATTTAATCAGCAGCTGTAGCCAATACAATCCAAAAGCTCAGCAGGGAGGATTGCTCTATTCACCTTCATTGTGTGCAAGGAGGAATACATTCGATTTTTCTCATTCGGCCCGGCAGCTGAACAAAAAATGCCTAATGCCCCATACACACGAACGGAAATTCCGCCAGCAAAAGTCCGATAACAGCTTTTGGTCGGAAATTGCAACTGTGTGTATGCTCCATCGGACTTTTGCTGGCGGAATTCCAGCCAGCAAAAGATTGAGAGCAGGTTCTCTATTTTTCAGTCGGAAAAAGTTCCTATCCAAAAATGCATTCGTCTGTATGCAGTTCGGACGTGCAAAAAATCACGCATGCTCAGAATCAAGAACGAGATGGAAGGGCTCGGTCTGGTAAAACTAGCGTTCGTAATAGACATAGCACATTCGTCACGCTGTAAATTTTTGGATCTTTTAATGTAGCGCATTCTTTTGTTCTTTATAATGCTAGAAGAATGAATTTGTTTTGCTGCTGATATTCACACAGACTTCTGACAAACGTATTTCTTTATTTTTTCTCGTGATCTCCTAAATAATCTTTTTTGTTTTTTAACCACTTGACCACTGGGCACTTAAACCCCCTTCCTAACCAGACCAATTTTCAGCTTTCGGTGCTCTCACATTTTGAATGACAATTACTCAGTCATACAACACTGTACCCATATGAAATTTTTGTCCTTTTTTTCACATAAATAGAGCTTTCTTTTTGTGGTATTTAATCACCGTTGTTTTTTTTATTTTTCGCGCTATAAAAGAAAAAAGACTGAAAATTTGGTAAAAAAATGAATTTTTCTTTGTTTCTGTTATAAAATTTAGCAAATTAGTAATTTTTCTTCGTAAATTTTGTCCAAAATTTATACTGCTACATATCTTTGGTAAAAATAAGTACAACTTGGTGTATATTATTTGGTCCTTGTGAATGTTAGAGAGTCCAAAAGCTATGGTGCCAATATCTGAAAATTGATCACACCTGAAGTACTGACGGCCTATCTAATTTCTTAAGACCATAACATGCCAGAAAAGTACAAATACCCTCCAAATGACCCCTTTTTGGAAAGAAGACATTCCAAGGTATTTGAAAAGATGCATGGTGGGTTTTTTGAAATTGACATTTTTTCCCACAATTCTTTGCAAAATCAAGATTTTTTTTTCTTTTTTTTTTTCACAAAATTGTCATATTAGAAGGTTATTTCTCACACACAGCATATGCATACCACAAATTACACCCCAAAACACATTCTGCTATTACTCCCGATTATGGTGATACCACATGTGTGAGACTTTTACACAGCGTGGCCACATACAGAGGACCAACATGCAGGGAGCACCTCCAGGCGTTCTGGAGCACCCAGGCCAATTCTTATATTTCTCTCCTACATGTAAAAATAATCATTTATTTGCTATAAAATTACATAGAACCCCAAAACATTATATATTTTTTTTAGCAAAGACCCTAGAGAATACAATGGCGGTTGTTGCAACTTTTTATCTTGCACGGTATTTGCACAGCAATTTTTCTAACGCATTTTCTTTTTTAAAAAAACAGTTTTGTGCTTTAAAAAAAGAAAAAAGGTAAAGTTAGCCCAATGTTTTTGCACAATGTGAAAGATGAAGTTACGCCAGGTAAATAGATACCTAACATGTCACCCTTCAAAATTGCACACGCTCGTGGAATGGTGCCAAACTTCGCTACTTAAAAATCTCCATAGGTGACGCTTTAAAAATTTTTACTGGTTACATGTTTTGAGTTACAGAGGAGGTCTAGGGCTAAAATGATTGCTCTCACTCCAACGTTCACAGTGATACCTCACATGTGTGGTTTGAACACCGTTTTCATATGTGGGCGGGACTTACGCATGCGTTCGCTTCTGCATGCGAGCACACGGACAGGGGCGCTTTAAAATATTTTTATTTCAGGCTTCCCTGAAATAAAAAATAAAAAAAAAACTATCCTGGCTTCGATCGTAGCGGTGAGTCGGTAGAAGCACCGGAGGGTGGCGGGAAGGGGGGGCGTCCCCTCTCGCCTCCCATAAAAATGATCAAGCAGTGGAACAGCCGCTATGATCATTCCTATGGTGTAGGGAATCGACGGCTGAAAAAGTTGATATCTGAATGATGCCTGTAGCTGCAGGCATCATTCAGATATCCCCGCACAAAGTCAAGGACGTCATATGACGGCGGGCGGGAACTGGTTAAAAATTGCAGAGTGTTGCGGGGTATTGCAGAGTATTGCAGGGTATTGCAGGGTATTGCAGAGTATTGCGGGGTATTGTGGAGTATTGCGGGGTATTGCAGAGTATTGCAGAGTATTGCGGGGTATTGCAGAGTATTGCGGGGTATTGCAGAGTATTGCGGGGTATTGCAAAGTAGTGCAGGGTAGTGCAGGGTATTGCGGGGTATTGCAGAGTATTGCGGGGTATTGCAGAGTATTGCGGGGTATTGCAGGGTAGTGCAGGGTATTGCAGGGTGTTGCAGAGTAGTGCAGGTTATTGCAGAGAATTGCAGGGTATTGCGGGGTATTGCAGGGTATTGCGGGGTATTGCAGAGTATTGCGGGATATTGCGGGGTATATTGCAGAGTATTGCAGGGTATATTGCAGAGTATATTGCAGAGTATTGCTGGGTATAATGCAGAGTATTGTAGGGTATATTGCAGGGTATATTGCAGAGTATTGCTGGGTATATTGCAGAGTATTGCAGGGTATTGCGGAGTATTGCGGGGTATTGCAAAGTAGTGCAGGGTAGTGCAGGGTATTGCGGGTATTGCAGAGTATTGCAGGGTATTGCAGAGTATTGCGGGTTATTGCAGGGTAGTGCAGGGTATTGCAGAGTATTGCAGAGTAGTGCAGGGTATTGCAGAGTATTGCAGGGTATTGCAGAGTAGTGCAGGGTATTGCGGGGTATTGCAGAGTATTGCGGGATATTGCAGGGTATATTGCAGAGTATTGCAGGGTAGTTCAAGGTATTGCAGAGTATTGCAGGGTATTGCAGAGTAGTGCATGGTATTGCGGGGTATTGCAGAGTATTGCGGGATATTGCGGGGTATATTGCAGAGTATTGCAGGGTATATTGCAGAGTATATTGCAGAGTATTGCTGGGTATATTGCAGAGTATTGCAGGGTATATTGCAGAGTATTGCTGGGTATATTGCAGAGTATTGCAGGGTATATTGCAGGGTATATTGCAGAGTATTGAGGGGTATATTGCAGGGTATATTGCAGAGTATATTGCAGAGTATTGCAGGGTATATTGCAGAGTATATTGCAGGGTATATTGCAGAGTATTGCTGGGTATATTGCAGAGTATATTGCAGAGTATATTGCAGAGTATATTGCAGGGTATATTGCAGGGTATATTGCAGAGTATTTTGCAGAGTATTGCTGGGTATATTGCAGAGTATATTGCAGAGTATATTGCAGGGATGGCTGAGCATGGAGGGATGGATGGATGTGACTGCAATTGTCACTGAGCAGCGCTGTGGGCACTAGACATCCAGCCCACAGCGGTGCTGCCATCCATCCATACCCCTCTCCTCTCGCACTGTACCGATCGGTAAACAGAGGGGAGGGAGGAACCGGCGCCATGACATGACGCCGGTTTGTTTACATGTGAACGCTCCGTCATTTGACGGAGCGATCACATGGTAAACGATCGTGATCAGCGGCCGTTTACCGTGATCCGTGATGCGCCGGGTCCTCTGGACCCGGCAGTCACGGAAGTTCTCGGGTGCGCGCCCCAGGGGGCGCACGAGAGCAGGATTCTGGGATGACGTCCATGGAAATCCACCCAGAACTAGCCGACCACGCTGCAGCCTTCTTTCGGCTATGGCCCGGTCGGCAAGTGGTTAAATGTACCTGCCTACTCACAAACAAACTGTCCTTTTTGAATAAAAAAAACATTACTAGCTATCCCTTGGAATATTATTGCATAATGATGCAAATATACATAAAACGCCTTTTAACCTTGTTGAGAATTTTTCGGGCTAGTTAAAGGCTACTAGAATTTTTGTACATGCTCAATAAAAAATATTATTGTTGAGATACAAATAAACTACGATGTGTCCACTATTTACATGTATACACTATGGATAACATTAACCTTATTAGTGCTAAGCTTCTTTGCTCATTGTACGGTTTAAATATGTTCTTGAAAAAGATGTAAAATGTACTGTTATATCACCTGTACAACTTATTCTGCTTTTAAAATAAAAACTTTTTGAAACAAACAAAAAAAAAAAAACTGCTTGAATTTGCGAAGCCTTTGTACCCCAGGGCACACATCAACTCTTTGTAAATGAAAATTGGTAGCCTGAGAAGTCCATATAATAGGGAGCACAATCTGGTCCAGGACTCCCAGAGATCAGGAACAGCAGCAGACGACATATACAGTGGGGATGGAAAGTATTCTCCACATAATGTGAAACCTTGCAAGAAGATCTGAACAAATTAATGGGGTGGGCACTACATGGCAAATGAGGTTTAATGTAGAAACACTGACCTACCTGACACGCACTGACCTACCTGACATACAGTGGGGACAGAAAGTATTCAGACCCTCTTAAATTTTTCACTCTTTGTTATATTGCAGCCATTTTTTTCCCCATTAATGTACACACAGCACCCCATATTGACAGAAAAACACAGAATTATTGACAGATTTATTAAAAAAGAAAAACTGAAATATCACATGGTCCTAAGTATCCAGACCCTTTGCTCAGTATTTAGTAGAAGCACCCTTTTGATCTAATACAGCCATGAGTCTTTTTGGGAAAGATGCAACAAGTTTTTTACACCTGGATTTGGGGATCCTTTGCCATTCCTCCTTGCAGATCCTCTCCAGTTCTGTCAGGTTGGATGGTAAACGTTGGTGGACAGCCATTTTAGGTCTCTCCAGAGATGCTCAATTGGGTTTAAGTCAGGGCTCTGGCTGTGCCATTCAAGGACAGTCACAGAGTTGTTGTGAAGCCACTCGTTATTTTAGCTGTGTGCTTAGGGTCATTGTCTTGTTGGAAGGTAAACCTGCGGCCCAGTGTGAGGTCCTGAGCACTCTGGAGAAGGTTTTGGTCCAGGATATCCATGTACTTGGCCGCATTCATCTTTCCCTCGATTGCAAGCAGTCGTCCTGTCCCTGCAGCTGAAAAACACCCCCACAGCATAATGCTGCCACCACCATGCTTTACTGTTAGGACTGTATTGGACAGGTGATGAGCAGTGCCTGGTTTTCTCCACACATACCACTTAGAATTAAGGCCAAAAAGTTCTATCTTGGTCTCATCAGACCAGAGAATCTTATTTCTCACCATCTTGGATTCCTTCAGGTGTTTTTTAGCAAACTGAATGCGGGCTTTCATGTGTCTTGCACTGAGGAGAGGCTTCTGTCAGGCCAATCTGCCATAAAGCCCTGACTGGTGGAGGGCTGCAGTGATGGTTGACTTTTTACAACTTTCTCCCATCTCCTGACTGCATCTCTGGAGCTCAGCCACAGTGATCTTTGGGTTCTTCTTTACCTCTCTCACAAAGGCTCTTCTCCCCTGATACCTCAGTTTGGCCAGATGGCCAGCTCTAGGAAGGGTTCTGGTCGTCCCAAACATCTTCCATTTAAGGATTATGGAGGCCACTGTGTTCTTAGGAACCTTAAGTGCAGCAGAAATGTTTTTGTAACCTTGGCCAGATCTGCGCCTTACCACAATTCTGTCTCTGAGCTCTTCAGGCAGTTCCTTTGACCTCATAATTCTCATTTGCTCTGACATGCACTGTGAGCTGTAAGGTCTTATATAGACAGGTGTGTGACTTTCCTAATCAAGTCCAATCAGTATAATCAAACACAGCTGGACTCAAATGAAGGTGTAGAACCATCTCAAGGATGATCAGAAGAAATGGACAGCACCTGAGTTAAATATGAGTGTCACAGCAAAGGGTCTGAATACTTAGGACCATGTGATATTTCAGTTTTTCTTTTTTAATAAAACTGCAAAAATGTCAACAATTCTCTGTTTTTCTGTCAATATGGGGTGCTGTGTGTACATTAATGAGGAAAAAAAATGAACTTAAATGATTTTAGCAAATGTATACAATATAACAAAGAGTGAAAAATGTAAGGGGGTCTGAATACTTTCCGTCCCCACTGTATGTCCCCAGGCTGTGGTACTACCACAGCCTGCGTCTTCTGTCAGACCAGACTGAACCCAGGCCATCACTTTCATGTCTTCCTTGCAGCCTTTCCTCCACGCTTCCCTGCAGCCTTCCCTGCAGCCTTCCTTGGAGGCTGTGGCTCTGGAGGTGGACTTGTGGCAGGAGGAGGATGGGCGAGCACACATAAGTGCATGTTATCACTCATTTGGCCCCTCAACCCCTTCTGAAGGGCCTGAAAAATAATATTCTCACACATGAGGCATTGGCCCTACTCCATTTGCTGCAATTTTGCAGCTACATAGCAGCCATAGGCCTCTTCAGCTTCGGGGGGTATTTTCAGGGCCGCATTAGTGTCCCTAATGAGGCCCAGTGCTGTCCCCTCCACGTTACTCCCCTTCCTGGCCCTTTTTGTTGTAAGGCGGAAGGGAGGCACCTGGGATTGAGTGAGGCTACTGGGCCTGACCACCTCCTGGCTGACACTTACCCCCGCCTCCTCCTGTCTGCCACATTCCAGAGCCTTGTCCAGGCTGAGGTCTTCCTGTGTATGAAAAGGGGACATGGTGTTAGTTTTTGGTTCATCAATCACACACATTTTTCAGCTCATGACTGTTGCAAATTGAATGTTAATAAATAGAAAAGACTATCATTCTGAGCCCAGCATTTTTCATTTATGTCCCAATCATTTTTGGCCCCTACTGTCTATTGATATGTAAAACACTTTTTGTTCATTCATTCATTTGTTATCAATAATAACATCTAGTTAACAACACTAATTTTCGGAAAATAAATATGTTCAAAAATACTATACCTGGCTCCAGCTGGGCTCCTCAACTTCTCTCAGGATGGAAGGCCCAGGTTGGTCCTCGGAAGCCTCAGCTGGAGTTGAGGGAAGAGTTGAGGGAAGGGTGGATGGAAGTGTAGAAAGTGATTTCCTGGCTTCAATTTGGTCTTCCAGAAACTGCATCCTGTTGTAGTACCACAGACTGAGTACATACACATCTTTTGCTGCTGCTCCTGATTTCATGGAATCCTGGACCTTATTATGCTCCTTTCTATACATGCTTCTCAAGCTACCAATTTTCTTATCCACAAACTCGATGTCTGCGTCGGGGACCTGCGTCTTCACAAGTTGCAGCAGTTTCTCCAGCGATGCCTTCCTAGCTGGTATATTTCGATATAAGGGGTTTTTAACCTCCCACACATTTCTCATATCCCTGTATCTGTCTATGAACTGGCCCATGAATTCTGGGTCTTTGAATTGTTTCATATTTGCTGCAAGACAAAACACAAGACAAAAACACTAATATCAGGCTAAACTCTCCCAATCTTGTCCCAATATAGGCCTCAATCTCGAATCAGTATAGGCCATGGATGTCCCAAGTTAAAATGTTACCTTCATTCTCACGATTGGCACTTCCTCCACTCACAGATCGTATGTATGACACACGCGTGTTAGCTTTATATACACTGCACATGCGTGAAACTCTGCCTGCGTCACCCGCCCCTGACGTTCTTTCTAGAATATTCCCTGCCCCTTCTCTTTCGTCGCAGTGGGAGAGGAACATGACGGAGACACAGCAGGTGCGTAATAGTAACAAAGAGGAAAGCCCGGAGCCAGAAACGTCATGATCCCGCAGGAGATTTAAGGCCTCAAATATGGCCTTTGTAGAGATGGTGGAGATGGTGGACATCTTGAAGAGGGCTGACTATGATGGCAAGTATGGACCTTACCTAAACCCAAATGTGAGAAAAGCCAAGATCATGTCTAAAGTTGTAAAGAGTCTGCACAGGAATTTTGGAGTACGACGATCCAAGGAGCAATTGAGGAAACGCTGGTCAGACCTGAAATTGAGGGAGCAGGATTAGTACAAAAGGATCAAGAAAGTGCTTCTAAAAAGTAAGTACTTGTCGTGTGTTCCTATTATTATTATTACTTGCATGCTGCTCCATATGCTTTTCTTTACTGTTGTACAGTTTAAAATGGCTACGTTCATGTTCGTGGGCACAGTAATCGGTTGCAGTAAACATTGTTCGTTTGACAACTAAATACAATGTTTTTGGCAGGTACAGGGTTAACTACATTTTGGTCATGCTAATTTGTATTAAAAGAAGTTTAGGACATTGTTGTCTAGATGTGTTTGAAACTAGAAAGAATTGCAAACTTGACTTTGCGTAATAGTAACAAAGAGGAAAGCCCGGAGCCAGAAACGTCATGATCCCGCAGGAGATTTAAGGCCTCAAATATGGCCTTTGTAGAGATGGTGGAGATGGTGGACATCTTGAAGAGGGCTGACTATGATGGCAAGTATGGACCTTACCTAAACCCAAATGTGAGAAAAGCCAAGATCATGTCTAAAGTTGTAAAGAGTCTGCACAGGAATTTTGGAGTACGACGATCCAAGGAGCAATTGAGGAAACGCTGGTCAGACCTGAAATTGAGGGAGCAGGATTAGTACAAAAGGATCAAGAAAGTGCTTCTAAAAAGTAAGTACTTGTCGTGTGTTCCTATTATTATTATTACTTGCATGCTGCTCCATATGCTTTTCTTTACTGTTGTACAGTTTAAAATGGCTACGTTCATGTTCGTGGGCACAGTAATCGGTTGCAGTAAACATTGTTCGTTTGACAACTAAATACAATGTTTTTGGCAGGTACAGGGTTAACTACATTTTGGTCATGCTAATTTGTATTAAAAGAAGTTTAGGACATTGTTGTCTAGATGTGTTTGAAACTAGAAAGAATTGCAAACTTGATTCAGTATAATGTAAGGAGAGGACACTCAGCAGCTGTTTACACATCTGGACTCAGGAGCACTAGTGTGGGACACGAGAACAAACTTTTTAGGGTGTTCCACACAGGTACTCCAGTGGATACTTGGGGTGTCTCCATGTGTCAAACTTGTCCAAAAGAGGTAAGTATTCCAGCTTTGGTAAGGGAAAAAATCATGTCTTCAGCTTGGAACTCTGCCAAAACAGACAATTGAATAAAAAACACAGTGGGTGCAGCGCTAATGTTGATATAAAATAAAATATGATATCCTTATGGTAATAAAAATTATAAAGTAATCAACGAATTAGTGATACATACAATAGTGAGTGAAACCAAAAACCACTACGTTGAAAAAAGAAAAGAAGAAAAAATATTCAAAAAAGAAAAAAGGGAAAACTAAGGCAATGTCCCATAGTGATCAAATAAGAAAATCCATGTATATTGAGCCTCCAGAGGAGAAAAGATGAATTGCAGGAAACAAAAGCTGTGACACCAATCTTCCCAAAGCAAACGTGTGTTCAGGTCAACACCCTTAAGTGAGGTAGCTTGCTTACCAAAAAGCCATGACTGCTGCTAACAGTCTCGCCCAGCACAGGCAATTTATAAGTCTCCCCAAAACTTAAGGTCAAAATAATCTACATATTTTTGACGCACTTCACGGGCGCTTTGGGGGGGCAAGCCAGGACGGCCAGCTTCCAGGGCCGTCATTGTATTTTCTAGAAGTCCGGCCTTAGGCCTAACTGAGGCAACATAATTCAGAGCATTTCTCTTTAAAAAGCTGTGAAGTATGCAGTATGCTTGAACTATGTGGATCAGTTTGTACTCCACCATATTTATTGCCAAAAGAACCGGCTGGCCATTATTCCAAAGGCATTCTCCACGACTCCTCTGGCTCTGGCTAGCCGGTAATTAAAAACCCTCTTCTCCGGGTTGAGGGTCCTCTGGGGGAATGGCCTCATTAGGTCACCCAGACCAAATGCTTCATCAGTGATAAAAACAAATGGAAGTCCTTCAATGTTCTCTTCCGCAGGTGGCAATCCCAAGCCACTACTCTGGAGACGTCGGTAGAACTCGGTCTGGGCAAAAACTCCACCATCCGACATCCGGCCATTCTTCCCCACGTCCACATAGAGAAACTCGTATGTCGCCAACACCACGTCATCAACACAATACTATTGAAACCCTTATAATTAAAATAGTATGACCCTGAGTGGGGTGGTGGGAGGATGTAGAAATATTTTCCATTGATTTCCCCTCCACAGTTAGGAAAATCCCAACGCAGAGCAAATTGGGAAGCCACAGTCTGCCATTCCTGTGGCGTTGAAGGAAACTGTGGAGTCAAAAAAGAAAAAAAAAATATTAATACTTTTGCACATAACATTGCAAGCAGATTAGACACAAACATTCTTGGCCAACATCAGTATAACATTTATTTTAAGGAGTATTTAAAGACAAAAATATAAGGTCCACTTATCAGATTCCTCACCCCCTCTTATGGACCATTGGAAACATTTTAGGGGGGAGGGTTATAAATGAGTTTCGGACCCCAAAAAAAAGCCTCTGGCACTCTGCCTGAATTTAAGGACAACAATAACATTTGGACACATTTTATGGGGTGTTTAGGGTAAAGCACTACAATGGAGCTGACAAAATATATTAAGTGACTAGGCTAGGTGTATATGGGCCCAGGATAGCATGCTGGGGAGGTTAGTGAAGGCAAATATGCATGAAGGACAATAAAGGAGCATTAAAAGCTTACAGCATGCATGAGGACAAAGAGGACATCCACAGCATATTACAATCATGGTAATTATGGAATGACGAAAGAAATACAAAACATTAGCATACATTAACCACTTCAGCCCCGGAAGAATTTACCCCCTTCCTGACCAGAGCACTTTTTGCGAATCGGCACTGCGTCGCTTTAACTGACAATTGCGCGGTCGTGAGACGTGGCTCCCAAACAAAATTGATGTCCTTTTTTTCCCACAAATAGAGCTTTCACCCCTGCGGTTTTTATTTTTTGCGCTATTAACAAAAAAAGAGCGACAATTTTGAAAAAAACACATTATTTTTTACTTTTTGCTATAATAAATATCCCCCAAAATTATATAAAAAAACTATTTTTTTTCCTCAGTTTAGGCCGATACGTATTCTTCTACATATTTTTGCAATAAGCGATTATTGATCGGTTTGCGCAAAAGTTATAGCGTTTACAAAATCGGGGATAGTTTTATGCCATTTTTATTAATATATATTTTTTGGGCTCCTTAGCAGAAGGAGCCCAAAGGGTGGCGCACTGGGTATTGAACTACCGTTTTATAGTCCCATCGTACGTGTTGTACGTCACCGTGTTCTTGGCGGTCGGAATTTAGTGTGACCGTGTGTAAGACAAGCTTGAGCGGAATTCCGTCTGAACCATCCAAGGCTTTTCCGATGAAAATTCAGATCATGTGTACGCGGCATAATAGTGTATAGTCAACTTCCTTGTGCCTGCACATAAACAAGGTGAGTAAATGTGCACCCTTTATTATTAGTAGTAATAGTAAAAGTAAGTTTACAGCTATGATCTTTTGTCCTTCTCTGCTGAACAAAATGCTTTCTAGTTATACATGAAGTTAGTAGTCTAGAAAAATGTGCAGTAATTTGTACACTGAGCTACGATTTTCCCATCATGTATATACCAGTTAAGGATTATAAATAAGAAAAATAATTGGTGCTCTAATTTTAACTCGAGAATCATTTTGTAACAGCTAGATGCACAGTTCTCAGAACACTTATTTTTTGAGGAAGAAGTCTAGACGCTGTAAAAGTGGCTATCATGGGTAGTAGAGTCATCTGTCCTGAAATTCCCTTGCATTAGAAGCACCTAAGAAATAATGCAGCCTGAAGGTAGGGAACAAATAGCAGCACTTTAAAAATGTGTTTGATTTATAATTCATCAGCGTTCATTTATTATTCATTCAAATGTCTAATAACAAGTCCCACAAGAAAAAGTGAAACAAGACGTGACACTCCCTTAATTTGTAATTCAAATATTGAACCTAAGTGTAGTGTTAATATTTCTGCTAGGTAATGGAAAAGCACTTACTATATGTCTAATATGTATTGTTAAAAAAACAGGGATATTGATTGCTATAAATTGATTTAAACAATAATAGTATTAACAATCCACGGAGCAGAACAGAAAGTTCAAGAATAATGTGTTTTTTAAGAACTTCAAAGGGTGGTCTACGGTAAATTATTTTCAAAAATTGATCTGCTTTTGGTGTTTTGGAAAAAGATTATACTGTAGTTATTTAAAGCAATAAAGCAATTTTTATTTTTAACGTCATTTACTAAATATATTTTCCATGGTCAAAGGGAGCAGTGGTGTGGTCAAACATGCTGCTTGCTGTATTGAGAAATTCTCCTTGCTGGTTTAAAACAAAAAAGGGGGAACAGACAGACAGCACACCTCACACTGCACCCCACTATATTTAGCATGTAACCATGTACTGCAAATATACCCAGGGCACTACACTGTGCACCTTATTAAACTTATCACACTGCTGAATACATTCTCAGTACATTCAGCAGATAACATTATTTACTATATTACTCTTAATATTCACTAAAATGCACCCCCACTACATCCAGCACTTTGATTCATGCATACTATTACCCTCCACAGCATGCACCACAAATACCCTCCACACATTGCAGTTTGTACCAAAGTCCATTTGGTGTTATGCCACGTACACACGAGCAGACTTTTTGGCAACAAAAGTCTGACGGTCATTCCGGTGGACTTTCATCTTTTGACTTCTGGACTTTTGACGGACTTCTGACGGACTTTCGAACGAACGGACTTGCGCACACACGCTCACACCAAAGTCCGACTGTCTAGTACGCGGTGACGTACACCAGGTCCGACGAGGCTATAAAATGGAAGTTCAATAGCTTGTGCGCCACCCATTGGTCCCCTTCTGCTAATCTCATGTTTATCTTGTATTAGTAGAAGTTTGGTGAGAGACGATTTGCGCTTGTGAGACTCGTATTTTTCAGATCGTTTAACTGTTGTTCAGTTTGTGCTTGTGAGGTTTGTATCTGCTTTTTAGTGCGTGTAGTCAGTTCGCATTGATTTATCAGTGTGTTATTGTCCGCTCGTTGGTGATTTTCAGCTCGTTCTTCACAGGCCTTGCTGTTCTTCAGCGCATTCTGACCAGCTGACCATTTTGAAGCCATGTACGTACTCGTCGTGGAGCTCGTGCATTGTATGTGCTTGGTGCTGTAGTTCATTCTTTAGCCCAAGCCCAGTCCATGAACAGGGCGAGGAGGAGTTCATGGACGAAGAATTGGTTGCTTCAGCGTGACCAATTCTCTCACATGGGGGAGGAGATGGGGTATCTGGGGGTTTGGGGGGAGGCGGACAGTCTGCTTGTGGCAGGTTTGCCCCGGACGGAGTCGTGTTACCCTTGACAGAGGTGGTGTCTAGATATAGGATAGTGCATATGGCGGAGTGGAAGTACAAGCAAATAGTGAGTTTTTTTAATAAAAGTAAGTTATCAATAAGACCTATGAATTCTCTCACTATATTTGAGAAACAGTGTGTGCAGAGATCCAGTCCCAGGCATGTCTTGTCACAAATGTACAGAGTTATACTTAGTGGACAGGAAGGAACAACTCCATACTTTATAAGGGAATGGGAGAAGGAACTAGGACAGGTACTGACCAATAATCATATTAAAAAGATGATTGTACTAACACACTCCTCATCGATAAGTTCAAAGGTGCAAGAGATGGCATATAAGTTTTTGTCAAGATGGTACAGGACCCCAGTCAAATTGGAGCAAATGTTTCCAACCATAAGTGACAGGTGCTGGAGGGGATGTGGTCAGAAGGGTACATTTCTCCACCTGTGGTGGACATGCCCAGTAATTAAAAGATTCTGGGAGTCAGTGTCCCCATGGATCGAGAAACTGACTGTGGGGCACTTGGAGTTTCAACCACTACACTACTTGTTCCATGGGATGCCGGGCTCTAATAGAAAGTATCGGGAGGGTATAACACCACACCTATTGAATGCAGCAAAAAAAAAAACATACCGAGATTTTGGAAACAGATACAGGGCCCCTCAATACTAGATTGGAGAAGGGAAGTAAGTTTAATAATGGAAGCAGAAAGACTGGTTCATGTGGTAAAGGGCCAACAAGGGAAATTCGAAAAGAAATGGGCAGGTTGGAAGAAATGTATAGCCGAGATGGAAGAAGAAGATAGAGAATGATTAAAATAAGAAGGAGGCGGAGGTACAGCCCTTGTAAATATGTATAACAATAGGTACTGACTTATAAGAAAAGAAAGGATTATTGAAATTAGCTCGCTGACCCATTAGATGGGGGAGGGTTTGGGGGGGGGGCTGTGTTGTCTTTTCCTTTTTTCCCCACTTTTTTTTTTTTTTGGGTGATGGAATCGGGAATCATGTAATGTTTTTTTTTTTTTTTTTGATAACACGATGAGTAAAGGGTAATAACACTCAGTAGAATAGTTTGGCCAATAAGGGCCTTTTACACTAATTTAATAAAATTGATAAACACGTACAGGTTTTTTTTTTTTTTTTTATCCAAACACATGCACTTTAAACCCCCCCCCCCCCCCTTTTTTTTTTTTTCCTTTTTTTTTTTTTTTCTCTCTTTCCCAAATCACTTGTTGGAATAGTTTGGCCAATAAGGGCCTTTTACACTAAGTAAATTAAATTGAGAAACACGTACACTTTTTATCCAGTTATGTACACTTCATATTTCCCTTTTCCTTTTTTTTTTTTTCTTCTGTGGGCAAAAGGCAACAACACTTGTTAGGTTAGTTTGGTTAATAAGGGATGGGGAGGGGGGGGGAGATAAGTGCGTGATGTGATGTAATGTAATATGTAATTAGTAACAAATAATGTATGAAGGTTGTTGTATTTATAAAATGGAAATAAAAATTTTGATTATTAAAAAAAAATTCTCTCACATGCCTTTGCTCCGTGAGATCCGTGAGAATAACCCTGAGGATTTCAGGAATTTTCTCCGGATGACGGACCCCGTTTTTGACCATTTGTTGGCTTTGCTGACCCCTTATATCAGCAGGCAGGGTACCTGCATAAGGCAAGCCATCACTGTGAAGCAGAGGCTAGTCGCCACATTGTGGTTCTTGGCAACGGGGAGAAGCCTGCAGGACCTTAAGTTCTCAACAGGCATCTCCCCCCAGGGTCTGGGGATCATTATCCCAGAGACCTGTTCTGCCATCATCCAGGTCCTGCAGAAGGACTATATTAAGGTAAGAATTTTATCCTTTAACATCACATTTTATTGTATTTAATTTTTGCTAATGTAATGTATTTCTTTACTCAAACCCTAATTACCATGATTGCAATATAGTGTGAATGTCCCCTTTGTCCCCATGATGCTGTAGTTTTTTAATGTTCTTTTTTGTACTGCATGCATATTTGCATTCACTAACCCCAGCATGCTATGCTGGGCCCATATCCACCTAGTCTAGTCACTTAACAATGTATTTTGTTAGCTCCATTGTATTGCTTTATCATAAAATGTCTCCAAATGGTCTGTGTCCTTAAATTGTTTTAGAATCCCCCTAAAATGTCTCCAAATGGTCTGTGTGTCCTTAAATTGCTTTAGAATCCCCTCCCCCCTAAAATGTCTCCAAATGGTCTGTGTGTCCTTAAATTGCTTTAGAATCCCCTCCCCCCTAAAATGTCTCCAAATGGTCTGTGTGTCCTTAAATTGCTTTAGAATCCCCCCTAAAATGTCTCCAAATGGTCTGTGTGTTCTTAAATAGCTTTAGAATCCCCCCTAAAATGTCTCCAAATGGTCTGTGTGTCCTTAAATTGATTTAGAATCCCCTCCCCCCTAAAATGTATCAATGGGTCATCAGAGGGGGTGATGAATCCGATAAGTGGACCTTTATATTTTAGTCTTTATTTAAATAATACTTACAATTAATGTTATACTGATGCTGGGCAAAAATGTTTTTTGTGTAATGTGCTTGCAATGTTATGTGCAAAAGTACTTATATTTTTTCTCTTGTTTGACTCCCCAGTTTCCTTCAACGCCACAGGAATGGCAGACTGTGGCATCCCATTTTGCCACCCGTTGGGACTTTCCCAACTGTGGAGGGGCTATAGATGGGAAGCACGTCCACATCATGCCACCACCCCATTCAAGGTCATACTATTTTAATTATAAGGGGTTTCATAGTATTGTCTTAATGGCGGTGGTGTCGGCACAATATGAATTTCTGTATGTGGACGTGGGGAAGAATGGCCGGATGTCAGATGGAGGAGTCTTCGCCCAGACAGAGTTCTACCAGTGTCTCCAGAGTGGTGGCCTGGGATTGCCACCTGATGCGGATAACGTGGAAGGACTCCTCTTTGTCTTCATTGCAGATGAAGCCTTCAGTCTGGGCGAGCATATGATGAGGCCATTCCCCCAAAGGACCCTCACCCGGAGAGGAGGGTTTTTAACTACCAGCTGGCCAGAGCGAGAAGAGTTGTGGAGAATGCCTTTGAGATAATGGCCAGCCGGTTCCACCTGTTTCAGACAGCTGTCCACATGGCAGACTACAAACTAAATCACCTTGTCCTAGCGTGCTGCATCCTGCACAATTATTTACACAAACATTCGAGCAATTATCTTGCATCACTTGGGCCTAAGGCCGGACTTATAGAGAATCCTCTGATGGGCCTGGATACTGCCCGTACTGGCTTGGTCCCCCAAAGCGCCCGTCAAGTTCGGGATAATTATGTTAATTTTTTTATGGGTAGGGGGGCCATTGCAATGCCAGACAATCTATAATTTGTTTTAATAAAAAATAATGATCAGATAAAATCTAGAAATGTATTTATTGCTTGCCTTTCTTTTTGGCTGTCTCCTAGGTTCTCCTAGTATACTTGTAGTGCCGAGTGTATTTTGCTTTAGTAAATAAGCCCCATTGTCACTGTAAACACCAAATAACTTACAAAACTGGTACTGAGCATTGAAAGAAGAAGCCACACATCTTGTTGATTAACAGAATTTTTAATCTGTGCACATTCACATGTGTGTTTCTTAACATTTTTGTTTTTAAAATAAATATAATTTATTTGTAAAACAATATAATTTTTTTGTTTTTAAAAATTATTTTGTATTTTTTGTATATACAAACAGGCCTCTTTTTTTTTGTTTTTTGAACAAACAGGCCTCTATATATATTTTTTTTAATTTTTAATAACAAACAGGCCTCTTTTTTATTATTTATTTATTTTTTGACAAACAGGCCTCTATTTTTGTAATTTTTTTAAACATTTTTTTTTAACAAACAGGCCTATATTTTTTATATGTTTTTAACATTTTTAACAAACAGGCCTCTATTTTTTTTTTTAAGTTTTTTAACAGGCAGGCATAAAATTCTTCAAAGTCAAAGCCCAGAATGGGGTTAGCAAAAAGGAAATGAAGAACATGATCAATGTTTTTTTTTGTGAAAAAGAGATTAGATTCTCCCCAAAACATTGATCATGTTCCTCATTTCCTTCTGCATATTGTCCAGCCGATTACGCATTAGGTCCAGGCTCGTGCGCATGGCATCAATATCCCCATTCCAGGCCATGATCTGTCCAATTAATCTTTGTGCACTGTCCGTACTAAATGGTTCCCCTTCCACATCACCTAAAATTGATGAAAAAAAGATGTATTTAGAAATATGCTGGCATACATAGATTGACATAAGCTGGGGTGTCAGACACTCACCTGGTGGGGTGCACTTGTCACCCACTTCCTCCACCTCTTCCTCCACATCCTCGGGGGGCGCTGGTACTTGGACATGCTTCCACCGCTACTTCCCCTTCCACAACCAGATCACCTAAAATTGATGAAAAAAAGATGTATTTAAAAATATACAGGCATACATAGATTACCATAAGCTGGGGTGTCAGACACTCACCTGGTGGGGTGCCCATGTCGCCCACTTCCTCCACATCCTCGGTGGGGCTTGGGCTGATCTCCCAATCCGGCAGGCGAGGTCGGGGGTCCCTGGGATCAGGTTGTCTGAGTCTTTTCTCCCCTATGAGAATGAAACAAAAGGTATACTTAGCACACAGATATTTGAGTCAGGAATAGAAATATGATCATTGTATTGAAGTGGTGTACTATTGTCTGTTTGGGCAGAGCTCCAATTTGAAGACATGATTAAAACTCCCTTGGAAACAAGCTGGAATACTTACCTTTTTTGGCCACGTTTCACAGATAGAGACACCCCAACAAGTATCCACTGGAGCACCTGTGTGGGTTACTCAAAAAAATGTATTCTGGTGTCCTAAACTAGTGCTCCTGAGTCCAGATGTGCAAACAGCTGCTGAGTGTACTCTCCTTACATTCCACTGAATGAAGTTTGCTATTCATTCTAGTTTCAAAGACATCTAGACAACAATGTCCTAAACTTCTCTTAATAAGACAAATTACCAAGACCAAAATGTATTTTAAACCCTATATCAACTAAATACATTGTATATATTTTTCAATCGATGTTTACTATGAACAATGTTTCCTACGAATGTTTAACGATTTAAAATTGTACAGTAAAGAAAAGCACATGGAGCAGCATGCAAGGTAATAATCAGAATAGGAACACATGACAAGTACTTACTTTTTTCAGCACTTTCTGGATTCATCTGTACTGATCCGGCTCCCTGAGTTTTAGGTCGGACCATCGTTTCCTCAGCTGATCTTTAGAGCGCCGTACCCCAAAATGATGATGAAAGGTCTTCACCACTTTCAACATTATTTTTGCCTTTCTTAAATTAGGCTGGGTGTACGGTCCATGCTTCCCATCGTAATCTTTTTTTAGCAAAATTTCTACCATCTTCGCCATCTCTTCAAAGGCCATATTGGAGGCCTTAAATCTCCTCTTCCCGGATCGGGATGTTCCGGGCTCCGGGCTTTCCTCGTTACTTGAAGCATTAGTACAAACTGCTGTGTCTCCGCCATTGTTGCTCCTACTGCGCACCGTAGAGAGAAGGGGGCGGAGAATATTCATTAAAAAAGAACGTCAGGGGCGGGTGACGCAGGTGGAGTTTCACGCATGCGCAGGGTGTATAAAGCTATCACGCATGTGCCGTACGTACGTTCGGTGCGTAGAGGAAAGCAGAACTGAAGTTGCGAGCGTCAGAGACGAAGGTAAATATTTATTAACTTTGTAGCGGCCTATACTGCTTAAAGATTGAGGTCTATGTTAGGATAAGATTATGAGAGTTTAGCCTAACATTAGTGTTTATTGTCTTTTACAGAAAAAAATGAATAATACATTTAAGGACCCTGAATTTCTCACATAATTTATTGAGAAGTACAGGGAGATGAGGAACCTGTGGGAGGTCAAACACCCTCAATATTACATTAAAACAGTAAGGAAGTTAATGCTGGAGAGACTTCTGGTATTTGTGCAGACTTTCATCCCAGAAGCAACCGTGGAGATTGTGGATAGGAAAATTGGGATCTTGAGGAATATGTACAGGAGGGAGCATAACAAGATCCAGACTTCCCTGAGATCAGGAGCATCAGCAGATGATGTATATAGACCCAGGCTGTGGTACTACGATAAACTACATTTTCTTGATGACCAGGCTGAAGCCAAGGAATCCTTTTCGACCCTTCCCTCTACCCTTCCCTCTACCCTTTACCCCAGCAGAGGCTGATGAGGACCAACCTGGGACTTTCCATCCTGAATAAAACCGGAGGTGACCATCTGGAACCAGGTATATTATTTTTAGAAATATTTAGTGTCCTAATATTAATGATGTTAACTATATGTTCTATTACATATAAAAGAGTATCATTCCAATTTTTGTCAACTAATGTCAATTGATATGTAGACATAATTTTTTGGATAAATTCCACATTGAATTTGCAAGTCATGAGCTGAAAATTGTGTGTGATTGATGAACCAAAAACTAAAACTTTTTTATACACAGGATGAGCTCAGCCAGGAGGAAGGTGTGGAAAGTGGCAGGCAGGAGGAGGCCAGACCCAGTGACAGCAAGGAGGTGGGCGAGAGTGGTGTCAGCCAGGAGGAGGCAGGGGTTAGTGTCAGCCAGGATGAGGCAGGGGTTTGTTTCAGCCAGGAGGTGGCCGGGCCCAGTAGGAGCAGCACACAATCACAGGTGCCTCCCCTCCGCCTTCATACAAAAAGGCCTAGGAAGGTGACAGTGACAGAGGAGGCATTACTGCGCCTCATGAGAGAAGCTACAAATTTTCTCAAGAGCCCCCCTCAAAAAAAAAAATTAAATTATCTAATGTTCTTGTGGTAACTTTACAACAACAAAAAAAACAATAAAAAAATATATTAAAAAAAGGTTCTTGTGGTAATGGAGATCACTAGAAAATATTTTTGTAACAATCCTAAAAAATGATCTTGATGAAATAAAAAATAATAAAAGATGACTACAAAAAACAAATGTGTAAACATTATAGTATGGAGATCGGGCTTTTAAATAATATAATATCATTCATGAGATCAAGAGAAATAATCCAGAAATCAGTTTGTGAGAACTCTGTGTGAATATGAGCAGCAAAACAACTTTGTTCTTCTAGCATTATAAAGAAGACAATTAATGCGCTGCATTCAACGATCACAGAATTTGCAGCGTAAGGAATGTGCTAGCTACAATACGAACACTAGTTTTACCAGACCGCGTGCTTCCGTCTCGTACTTGCTTCTGAGCATGCGTCGTTTTTTTTGTCCGTCGGACTAGCATACAGACGAGCGGATTTCACGATAGGAACTGGGTCCGACGGAGTTACGACGTAAAGATTTGAAGCCCACACACCGTCCGCCGGATTCAGTCCATCGGACCAGTACGGTCAAAAAGTCCGCTTGTGTGTACGCGGCATAAGGCTCACTGCAGTATGCACCCTGTTACACTTATGTACTCCACAGCATGTGCCCAGTACACTCAGTAGTCCAAACCATAAACCCTAATACACTTAGCAGACTAAAGCCGGATACACACTATACAACTTTTGTTGTTTGATTTCCTTTAGATTTACCTTCAATTACGTAGTACAAGGGCCTTCCTGATTGGATACAAATGAAAAGTGTTTAGGTGTGACCTCATATTATACGGTTTTGGTAAATCTAAAGGAAAAAATCTACAGAAGATTGTATAGTGTGTGTCCAGCTTAAAGCATCCACTCCAATACCTTGCAGCATGAACAATATACACATAGCACAGTAGGTATTTTAAATACGCTTGGCACAATATACCATGTACCGGTAATAAACTCAGCACACACTACTGTTCACTAAGATATACCCAGCATTCCTCACTGTCATCCTATTGTATACACGTACTCAAGTACACACAACAGACTGCACCATGAACACTATTGCACTCCTCTGCATGCACCCCAGTAAACGCAGTACAATCTACTATTCAGCACAATACACTGAACACTTCCCAACATTTGACAAAATACACTCAATTCATACAAAAATCACTGCCACCCATCAGATGGCAGGCAGAATTTCAGTTCCCAGTTGGATGCCTACTTTTTCCCCGGACTTTTCCTAGTTTCTTTATAACACTTCTCTCCCTCTCTTGTTTTTCTATGAGAACACATGTGCCTGGTGCAGATGAACCCTTTTCCACTCTGTAGCAATATACCTAAGCAATTATAAAGAAATGTAACCCCCAGTAAAAAAAAATGTGATCTGATCCTCATTTAAGTCACAACAATAGGCAAACACAACGTGCTTAAGCCAATAACACACAAACAATTCTAATTTGGTGTGTCTTTACTGAACTAACCCATTAACTGCTTCAGCCTCAGATGATTTTACCCCCTTCCTGACCAGAGGACATTTTACAATTTGGCACTGCGTCGCTTTAACTAACAATTACGTGGTTGTGCTACACTGTACCCAAACAAAATTTGCGTCCTTTTTTTCCCACAAATAGAGCTTTCTTTTGGTGGTATTTGATCACCTCTGCAGTTTTTATTTTTTGCGCTATAAACAAAAAAATGCAAAAATTGAAAAAAATATTTATATTTTTTTACTTTTTGCTATAATAAATATCCCCAAAAATGTTTTTAAAAAACAAATTTCTTCATCAGTTTAGGCCAATATATATTCTTCTACATATTTTTGGTAAAAAAAATCACAATAAGCGTATATTGATTGGTTTGCGCAAAAGTTATAGCGTCTGCAAACTATGGGAAAGATTTATGGCATTTATATTATTTTTTTTTTTTTTAATTTTTACTAGTAATGGCGGCGATCTGCGATTTTTAGCAGTACTGCGACATAGCAGCGGACAGATTGGACACTTTTGACACATTTTTGGGACCATTGACATTTATACAGCGATCAGTGCTATAAGAATGCACTGATTACTGTGTAAATTTCATTGGGAAGTGGTTAACACCAGAGGGCGATCAAGGGGTTAAATATGTTCCCTAGTTAGTGTTTCTAACTGTATGGGGATAGGACTGACTGGGGGAGGAGACATATTATTGTTCCTACTTACTAGGAACACACAATATGTCTCCTTTCTCCTGACAGAAGAGGGATTTGTGTGTTTACACACACAAATCCCCATGCTGGCTCTTGTGCCTGCGATCGTGCGTGGCCGACAGCGATCGCGCCCGCCGGCCACGCGCATCGGGTCCACTGCCATGCCGCGCGCGATCCTCCAGTGGCTCTTAAAGGGAACAACGTAACCAAACGTTGTTTTGTGCAGCCGTGCCATTCTTCCGACGTATACCGGCGTGAGCCGGTCAGCAAGTGGTTGAAATCAAAGTGCCGGGGGGGGGAAATAAGTGAACCCATAGACTTCGACATAAGCTAATTGGAGTCAATAGTTTGCACACCTAGAGTCCAATTAGCAAAATGTGTTTGGAAGTGGGGTTTAGAGCTTCATTGATAAAAGCCACTCAAAAATGTAAGATTGCTGTTCAAAAGAAGCATCAGCTAATGTAAACAAAAAGAGCACCTTAGACAACCCCAATGCTTGTGTGGACTGATGAAACAAAAGTTGGTTTGTTCAGGAAGAATACTCAGCACTATGTATTGTGCAAAAAGGACATAGCTTACCAATATCAAAACATCATTCCAATGGTGAAGTATGGTGGAACATCATGATTTGGGCTTGTTTCACTGCCTCTGGGCCAAGACCACTTGCCATCAGTGAGAGGAAAATGAATTCCCAAATTTACCAAAATATCCTACAGGATATTTTCAGGGTGGCTGTCCACCACCTGAAGCTTAGTAGAAATTGGGTGATGCAGCATTACAGTGATCAAGCATCAAAGTAAATCCACCACAGGCTTCAGAAAGGAAAATGCACCTTTTGGAGTGGCCTAGCCAGAGCCCAGACCTTAACCCCATAGAGATGCTGTAGAATGACCTTGAAGAGTCTTTCACACCAGCCATCCTACAAATGTGTCTGAGATGAAGCAGTTTTGTAAAGAGGAATGGTCAAAAATTCCTCCTAAACTTTGTGCAGGTCTGATCCAGAGCTACTGAAAGCACTTGCATGAAGTCATTGCTGCCAAAAGAGGTTTGACTAGCTATGAACTCCAAGAGTTCACTTACTTTTTCCTCCATTACTGTGAATGTTTAACCACTTGCCTACTGGGCACTTCTACCCCCTTCCTGCCTAGGCCAATTTACAGCTTTCAGCGCTGTCACATTTTGAATGACAACTGCGAGGTCATGCAACATTTTACCCAAATGAAACCGTTGTAATTTTTTTCACACAAATAGAGCTTTCTTTTAGTGGTATTTAATCACTGGTGGGTTTTTTATTTTTTGCTAAAAAACAAAAAAAGAACGAAAATTTTGAAAAAAAAAAAGTTTTTCTTCTCCTTCACTGATGTGCGCTGATGAGGCCAGCACTGATGGACACTGATAGGCTGCACTGATGGGCACTGATGAGATGGCAGTTATGGGTACTGATGAGGTGGCACTGGTGAGGAGACACTAATATGCCACACTGATGAGCACTGATAGGTGGCACTGATGGGCACTGAAAGGTGGCACTGATAGGTGGCACTGATAGGCGGCACTGATGGGCACTGATGAGCAGCACTGATGGGCACTGATGGGCGGAACGTAAGAGCAGACACTGATGGGCACTAAAAGTTAGCACTTACTGGAATCACTGATGGGCACTGATTGGTGTCACTGATGGGCACTGATTGGTGTCACTGATGGGCACTGCTGGGACTGTACAGTAATCAGGGCACTGATGATCAGTGCCCTGATTACCTGTACAGGTCTCCCCTGCGAGGAGATGCCGCTGATCGGCTCTCCCCGCCACGCACTCTGTCATTGTGAGCCGAGGAGAGTCGATAAATGGTACTTCCTTGTTTACATGTGATCGGCTGTGATTGGACACAGCCAATTACATGGGTACAGAGCTGCGTCTTATTAGAATTGTTTGTGGGTTATAAGCTTAGGCGCATTCTGTTTGTCTATTGTTGTAACTTTGATGAGGAACAGATCACATTTTATGACATTTTACAAAGGTAATTTTGCCTTAATTAAGCACTTCTGTGTAGTCCTGAGTACATTTATGTACTTTATTTACATTTAGTACATTTATGAGTAGCAAGAGGAGTAAAATTACTTTAATAAAAATGTGTGCTTTTGAGACAAAAGACTGTTGAAATGGGGTCATCCACCTGATCACCACATCCTCCCACGTAGGCTTAGGTTGGGTTTACACTAGTGCGAATTGGATTCGGTTTTCCCGGCATCCAATTCGTATGTCAGAAGCAATGGGGTGGCTGCAGAGCAGTTTGCAGAAGAGTGCTATGCGTCTTCTAGTCCATTTCAGGTCTGAATCCAGCCAAATATTCGGGCCTGATTTGTTCCTGAAACGGGGAACAGGGACGCACAGGACCCCTGCTGTGAGCCACTCCGCACAGCAGTGTGAACCCAGCCTAAGACTGTTTCATGTGAGCCTGTGACATATCTCACTTGCTGTAGTCATATAAATCATTTGCGATCTTTCTACCTAATTGGCACTGGCACCTAGTTTTTTGTTTTTTTGGGTTTTTCTTTTATTACACCTGCACTTTACTATAGTAATGGGGATCTAAGTTGGCTTCTAATAGTAGCATTCATTTTTATGTAAAAGCTTACAGCTTGACTCACATTCTCATGTACACATGATTCAAATAGACTGGTAACTATTAAGGAGTTGTGTTTTTTTTTGCTGGGGTTTTTACATAGCTTTGCTTGTATAAACAATTTCTTGTTTTTATTGAAGCTAGCTCAGCTTGGGCAGCGCATGCGCGAGGCTGACTGAGCAGGACATGGCTGCTTAGCGCTCCGCACCTACCGGGACCCGACAGCCTCGATACGCTGAACCACAGCCACATACTGCACCCCCACGGTGGCCCGCTTGTTACTGAAACTCCTGGGCACAAACTGACAGGATGTACAGTGGAGGAAAATCTAAGCTGAAGCCAGTAAAGTGCCAACAAGCGCTGACGAGAGCGGCATCTAAAATGGTGGTGGCGCCATCTTCCAGCTCTACACTGCCACATATGCAGAAACAGTCCTGGAATTCACCTTCCTCTCAGCACAATGAGCCTGACTTTGATTTTGTGATGACTCCTATTACCCTACAGAATACCCCTCCCGGCTCTGACCGCCTAATGCCCCGTACACACGAGCGGAATCTTGGATGGTTTTTCTGACGGAATTCTGCTCAAGCTTCGCTTGCATACGCACGGTCACACAAGTTCTTTGAACTTCCGACCGTCAAGAACGCAGTGACGTACAACACTACGATGAGCCGAGAAAATGAAGTTCAATGCTTCCAAGCATGCATCGAATTGTTTCCGAGCATGCGTGTTTTTTTTGCGCGTCGGAATTGCATACAGACAAACAGAATTTCCGGCAAGAACTTTTTCCGTCTAAAAAATAGAGAACTAGCTCTCAATCTTTTGCTGGCGGAAATTTCGACAGAAAAAGTTGGATGGAGCATACAAACGGTCGGAATATCCAACCAAAAGCTCCCATCACACTTTTTTTGACGGAAATTCCAACCATGTGTATGCAGCATAAGTCAATTTGAATGGGTTTTACAAAAGGCACTTCAAAACACCTCAGACACTATCACTGAGAAGGTCACACGGGAAATTTGTTAGGTGGGCCGCCACGCGTCTGTTCTAGATGGCATCACCTCTAAGCACAACGACGAATTGGAAGCACTTAGGGAGGAAAACTCTTCCCTCTATACACGCCTTGAGGATTTTAAAAATAGAGCCAGGAGATCTAATCTTTGTGTCCGTGGCATACCTGAGGCTTTAGAGGATCTCCAATCTACCATAACAGCGCTCTTCCAGGAACTTGCCCATCGATTCCCATAGACTGCTTAGAGATGGACCAGATCCACAGAACATTGGCTCCCCGAAAAGAAGATGACCCCCCAGGGACATCGTTATTAAACTACACTATTTCCACACCAAGGAGCAATTAATGGAAGAAGCCCGCAATAAGGGCTCATCGACCTTCCAGGGACACCGCTATCAAATCTTTCAAGTCCTCTCACAACAAACCCTAATCAAGTGAAAACCGAGAAAACCACACCTACAGATCCTCCAACACCACCACATTTCCTATCGTTGGAGTTTCCCCTTCGCCATCTGTTTTTCTTACAAAGGTACCTCTTATACCTGCAAATTGGTGACCACAATCCATGATCTCCACCTGTCAATGCCAGAAAATGCTGCTGAAAGATCCAAACACTGAGCAACATCAAGCTCCCCCATGAATCAACAAGACAATCCTGAACATCAAGTCCACTCCAGCATGCCTCACCACCACCAGCTCCAGAAGACTAAATGGACTGAAGTATCTCCTATGAGTGATATTATGCCTTAAGGACTTTTTTTGTCACCACACACATAAGGACCTGAGAGATGCAGCCCTCTGAGACAGACCTTATACTCTGTCTCATGATGGGTTCTCCATCTTAAGGTCACCACAAACATAGTTTATTAACTAATGTTTTACTAGTGACTAATTTTGTTCTATAGATTTTAAGTTGTATAGCTTTTATATTGGCTGTCGTTGTCCCGGAGACAGCTCACTGCACCTCCCATTTAATCCGCGAGTTGACCGGACATTCTTTGGACCAACTGTACCCATTGGCTGGGGACATTTTACCACCCCCTGGATACTAGCTCCACATAGAACCCACCCTCCCTTTTCTTCAACAAAAGCTTCTCTCTCTCCTCCCTATTATCAGGAACTACTTACTCTGCCCAGTCCACACCTGATACCGCCCGCAGTCCACTTACCTCCCTTTCTCCTAGCCTCCCTGTCCCCCTCTTCTCCAGAGTACAATCACAAAAGCCACCAACTAGCCACAGTATCCCCTGATCCCATCTACACTATATAATGATGTCTTTAAATATACTAACACTCAATGTACAGGGCCTCAACACCCCTCCAAAACGAACAGTGGCTTTCCACTCTTTCTCCTCGCTCTCAGCACATGTGGTTTGATAAATTTTTTAGCCGCCAATACCCCAGGTTTATAAGGCTTTGGTCTCCACTAAACAAAGAGGGGTCTTGATCGCATTCCACCACACTACACCTTTTACCCTCCATACGGAGATCAAGGATCCAGAAGGACATTATCTACTACTTACTGGTCTCTTGTTAGACAGTGAAATCACCATTGTTTCATACTACGCCCCCAATAAAACCACCCACTATCATTCCTCTCCCACTTGTTCTCCATAGTGGAATACCACAAACAGGGTACCCTCATGCTATGTGGGGACTCGAATCAAGTACTATACCCAATTTTGGATAAATCCCTGACTCCTTTAATGGTTCATCGCCTTACCTACCAACAGCTTTTTAACCAACACTCCCTTTTTGACTTATGGCATGAACAAAATCCTAAAAGTCGATAATATACACACTATTCCCATCCCCACAAGCAATTCTCCTGTATAGATCACCTATTTGTAAACATCAGTACCTCACTACTTATACTAAACTCGTTAATTATCCCATGCGCTTGGTCAGACCATAATGCAGTCATGATGACTTTCTCCTCCTTAATCCCAAGACCTAACCTCCGAACCTGGTATATAAATCACAGTCTACTAGCCAATCCAATGTATTGACAAGACATAGAAAAAGCTATTCAGGACTATATAACAAATAATACACCAATGGACACAAACCCCCTGACACTATGGGAATCTCTTAAACCATCCATCAGAGGGGTTTGCATCAGTCAAGCATCCTACCAATGTAAACTAAAATGGCAACTTCATTAGCAATTAGATGAAGCTTTCTACAAAGCTTCTAAGAATTTTCAAAACTCGCCCTCTCCGTTCGAATAAACTAGCTTATGATAAAGCAAAATTAGAACTTGACCTCTTCCTGACGGACTCAGCAGAAAAGATTCTCTGCAAATCTGAACACACTTTCTACACGAAAGCAAACAAGCCAACCACATACTTAGCCTTATGTCAGAGAAATGGCAGAAACCAGAATTGCCAGTATCGGCGCTTCCCTGTGCGCCTGCGGGTGCGCGGTACAGTGGGCCGACGCATACACACGCACATGGTAACATCCCCCTGGCGGGCCTATAAAAGGCAGTTCAGCCCCTTGCTTAATTGCTGGTTTGTCTTTTCAGCTTCCAGTGTTCCTGGTTCAAGCTCTGTGTACCTGTGCCTGCCTGTTGTGACCTGGATTGACTCTGACCTCCTCTGAATCTCTCCAGCACCTGACCCTCGGCTTGCTCAAAGGTATTCTCTATTGGCCTGATCTCTGTGTTTGACCCCGGCTTGCCTAAAGGACTCCTCCACTGCCTGATCTCTGTGTTTGACCCTCGGCTTGCTTAAGGACTTCTCCATTACCTGATACCTGTGTTTGACCCCCGGCTTGCTCAAGGACTTCTCTATTGCTTGATCTCTGTATATGACCCCGGCTTGCCTAAAGGACTCCTCCACTGCCTGATCTCTGTGTTTGACCCTCGGCAATCTCCTTAAGACTCTGCTCCAGTCTCCATTTCCGGATCAAGGTGTCAGAGCCCCGGCCAGGCTTCTCATCCAGTCCAGTGTCAAGTCCACCCTGCACGATTCATCCATTCTACAGGAGAACTACATGCAAGCCTCTTCCACCTCCTGGTGACCCGTGCCTCTCTATGCCCTATACCCTCTGTGCCACCTTCAGGGGTAGAGCTGCAAGGGGAGTCGCTCTCAGCATCTCGGCCTTGGTGAGTACCTGACAGTACAAATCAGCCATGTTAGAGGCCGACAGAGCTGGTTCTCCCCTTGAGGCTCTGTGCCAGCAGGTTACAGCCCTTAAACAGGCGATCCAGAGACTTTAAGAGGGCTATTTCCAAATTGAAGGCCATCTTCAACACCTGACAGTTTCTCCTGCTCTTGCAGATACAGTTCCAGCATCCGCCAGTGGGGCATCCTCCTCACAAGATCAAGCTAACCCAGCTCCTGCAGTGGTAATGACCCTCCCTGAACACAGGGTCCCCACTCCAGATCGATTTTCTGGGAACCGGAAGAAATTCAGGGCATTTAAGAATGCCTGCTGTTGTATCCATCCCAGGACTTTTCATACTGAAACTGTAAAAGTGGGGTTCATTATTTCTTTACTGTCTGAAGAACCTCAAGGATGGGCCCATAATCTTCTTGAACAGAAGAGTTCCCTTCTCAACTCTGTGGAAACTTTCTTCGAGTCTATGGCCCAACTATATGACGACCCTCAGCGCACGGCCACTCCTAAAACCATCCTGCACACCTTGACCCAGGGGAAAAGACCAGTGGAGGACTACACTGTCGAGTTCCGAAAGTGGTCCGGGGATAACGGTTGGAATGAGGCTGCTTTCAAATACCAGTACCGCCAGGGTCTTTCTGAAACACTTAGATGAGCTGGCTCGGGTGGATACTCCTACCTTCCTGGAAGATCTAATCCAACTGGCCATTAAACTAGACAGACGCCTGCGAGAACGCCGCTCTGAATGCTTCCAGTCCTCACGGCCTACCTGGATGCTACCTCGGATTCCTCCAGTTCATTCACCCTCTGCAGTTCCTTCTTCCTCCTCTGACTGTGAACCCATGAAACTGGGTTTGGTCCAGTCTCCACTCACTCCTGATGAGAGACAACGCCTGCGTCAAGCCAATCTCTGCCTTTACTGTGGAAGAGCAGGCCATTCCTTGTGCAACTGTCCCGTGAAACCTAGTAAGTGTAGCCCGCAGTACACCATGAACTTCCACGTTGCTGGTTCGGTTCAATCTGATCTTGTCCTCCCAGTCTCATTACAGGTGGCGGAAGAGGAGGTTCAGCTCTTGGCCATCATTGACTCCAGGGCATGCAGCTGTTTCCTGGATGCATCCCTGGCCCGAAAAACTGCATGTTCCCCTTCGAGACAAAAAAACAAAACCTCCAGATACACCTGGCAGATGGATCTCTACTCTGCTCGGGACCTGTCACCCAAGAAACCAGACCCATTCTTAACTCTACAGACTCTGGCCATCAAGAATTTCTTTGTTTTGACATCATATGCTCACCCATGTTACCCATCATCTTGGGATTTCCATGGTTGCAAGCCCATGACTCTCAGATTAATTGGAATAAAAGAGAAATTTCCTTCTCCTCTGTTTACTGCTCCCATTATTGCTTTGTGCCATTTCCAATAATACTGCCCCCTGTCTGACCATACAGTCAGTAGCTGACAATCTCAAGCATGTCACCTCAGTTTATTATGAATTCTTGGACATTTTTGTAAAAAGAAAGCAGACAGTTTACTACCTCATCGGCCTTATGACTGCCCTATTGATCTTTTACCTGGTTCCGAGATCCCTTTTGGCAGCATATTCCCACTGTCTGATACCGAGTTGGAAGCTCTCCGTTCCTACATCAATGAGAATCTCAAAAAAGGGTTCATCCGCCCTTCCTCTTCCCCGGCTGGAGCGGGTATCTTCTTTATTGAAAAAAAAGATGGCTCTTTAAGACCTTGTGTGGACTACAGGGAACTCAATAAAATTACGATTAAGAACCGTTATCTGCTCCCTCTCATCCGAGAACTTTTTCAACGTTTCCGAACCACCCGAATGTTCACCAAACTGGATCTACGGGGTGCATATAACCTTGTTCAGATACGTGCTGGAGATGAATGGAAGACAGCCTTCAGATCCAGGTTTGGACACTTTGAATACTTAGTGATGGCCTTTGGGCTTTGCAACGCCCCAGCCACGTTTCAGCATCTAGTAAATGGCATTTTCCGAGAGTACCTGGACAACTTCGTGATTGTCTATCTTGATGACATCTTGATCTTTTCCACCACAGTAGAACTGCACCGAACTCACGTAAAGAAGGTGCTCACATTCCTCAGGAAACACGGACTGTTCTTGAAAGAGAGAAATGAGAGTTTGAAAAAACAACCATCCAGTTCCTTGGGTTCGCCATTTCCACAGAAGGGGTTGCAATGGACCCACAAAAGGTAAAAGCTATCCAGGAGTGGCCAGCCCCCTCGGATAAAAAAGGAATCCAGCGATTTATTGGCTTTGCCTATTTTTACCGCAGATTTATTAAAGGATTCTCTCCCATCACCCAGTTGACTCGCCAGCAAAATCGGTTTCAATGGTCCCTGGAAGCCCAGGAAGCTTTCAATAGATTAAAGAATATTTTTACCTATGCTCCCATACTTCAACACCCTGATCCAGCCTTACCTTATGTACTGGAAGTAGATGCCTCGGAGTCAGCAACAGGAGCAATTTTGTCCCAGAGACGTGGTCAGAAGGCACTTCTCCACCCAATGGCTTTTGCCTCTCGTAAACTAAGCCCACCTGAGAAAACCTACGACGTAGGTGATCGGGAACTATTAGCCATAAAATTTGCTCTGGAAGAGTGGAGATACTTATTGGAGGGTGCGTCTCAGCCCATCATGATCTTCACAGATCACAAGAACCTGGAGTATCTCAGAACAGCCAAAGTCTTAGACACCGACAAGCCCGATGGGCATTATTTTTCTCCAGGTTCAGCTTCCACATCTCCTACCGACCTGGCTCAAAGAATGAGAAAGAGGACGCACTCTCCAGAATGTTCCCAGAAACCATCCAGTCAACAGAACCTGGTACAATCTTATCCCCACACAACTTTCTCCGTCTCATCCAGCCGGATCTTAAAACTGCCATTAAACAGGCCTCCAGCCAATACACTGAACCAGAAATGTCTTTCTTAGAAAAAAAAGATGGTTTGCTATGGGCCCAGAACAAAGTATTGGTTCCACCACAAGTAGGACTTCAAATCTTAAAAACCTTCCATGACCATAAAATGGCAGGACATTTTGGAATACAAAAAACCTCTGAATTAGTTCATCATTCTTTCTGGTGGACGGGTTGGAGACGGGACTTTAAGGACTATGTTCAATCCTGCATTACCTGCCAACGCAGCAAGGGGTCAAACACTAAGGCCTGGGGCTTACTAAAACCTTTACCTGTTCCTGAACAACCCTGGAGGGAAGTCTCTATGGACTTTATCGTCAACCTGCCTCCCTCTGAAAAATTGACCATCATTCTGGTAGTAGTCAATCACCTCTCAAAGATGGCGCACTTCCTGTCCATGATGGGCACTCCTTCTGCCCTGGATACAGCAAATATATTCATTAAAGAAGTGGTAAGACTTCATGGTGTCACCCACAACATCGTGTCCGACACAGGAATCCAATTCACCTCCAAGTTCTGGAAGGACCTCTGTAAATCCTTGGAAATTAAGATCTCCCTCTCTTCAGCATACCACCCTCAAAGCAATGGCCAAACAGAAAGGACTAATCAGACTTTAGAACAATATCTCCGCTGCTTCTGTTCTTGCTCCCAAGATAACTGGACTTCCCTTCTCCCCTGTGCGGAGTTTGTCTACAACAATTCCATATATTCTGCCATCAAGCAAACTCCCTTTTCGGCCAATTATGGTTTTCACCCCTCCTTTCTGCCAGATTCTATTCCCGAAGTCTCAACTCCTACAGTACAAGACCGGATAAACTTCATCCAAACAAATTTTTTGCAGATCCAGGAAGCCATGAAGAAAACCCAAAACAGTTATAAGGAATATTATGACAGGGGGAGAAGGAGTAACCCAAACTTCAAGAGTGGAGACAAGGTATGGCTATTCGCTACCAATCTCAAATTACCATGTCCATCACGAAAATTGGGCCCAAAATTCATTGGCCCCTTCGAAAAAAAGGGTGTGGCCTTCTACCCAGTTCTTACAAAATACACCCTTTGTTCCATGCATCTTTACTGAAGCCGGTGGTCCCCAGCCCTTTTTCAGAAAGAGAAGTCTTACTGCCTCCACCAGTTGAAGTTGAAGGTGAAAATGAGTTTGAAGTGGAGGCAATAATGGACTGTAGAAAAGGGGGGGAACAGATCCAGTATCTCATTAAATGGAAAGGGTAACCCCCAGAAGATAATTCCTGGGAACTTTCGAGCAATGTAAACTAGACATGTGCACACTGAAATATTTCGTTTCGGAATTTCGTTTTCGTCCGAAAAATAAATTTATTTAGTTACTCCCGAAATTCGTTTTTATTTATTTCGTTTTTCGTTAAAAATTGA
Organism: Lithobates septentrionalis; assembly: GCA_037952835.1. Lineage (NCBI taxonomy): Eukaryota > Metazoa > Chordata > Amphibia > Anura > Ranidae > Lithobates > Lithobates septentrionalis. The sequence continues at coordinate 951,490 of JBBDGP010001706.1, read as the reverse complement.
ATTCGTATGAAAATCCAAATTAAGGTCGAATCTGTCATTGAAGGCTTATGGTGTCTGTCGAATGTTCAAAGAAGATTCGACGGAACAGCTAAACTGTACGACGCCGTATAGTTTACCTGCTCCATCGAATCTTCTTAGAGCTTTCAACAGACACCATAAGCCAAAGTACGTGTGTACTTAGTTCTAGCTATTTTACTGCTCCTCCTCTTTGGTTACAATCAGCCAATAACATTCATCATCATCATTATTTTTATTTATCTTTTCTCCCCTACGTCGAATCTTTTCTCCCCTACATTGAATCTTTTCTCCCCTACGTCAAATCTTTTCTCTCTATGTCAAATATTTTCTCTCTATGTAGAATAATCTTGGACTAATAGAGTTAAGGTTAGGCACATTCGACCAACGGTTTGATGGACACAGATTGTTATTGTCATCATCATGTCGAATCTCCTATCTATATCGAACTGTTGTAGCAACAAAAGCGAAAATAAAGCATTTGTTTATGTCGGATCTTTCGTTTTTCAGATTCTGCACTTTCGTTATCGTTTGTTAAAACGATAACGAAAATACCTGAAATTCGGACGAAAATGCATTCGGACGAAAACGAATGCACATGTCTAATGTTAACGCTCCTCAAGATTTTCACAGAAGATACCCAGGAATGCTGGCCAGGTTGGGCATCCGGAGGCTGCCCCTTGGGGGGGCGCACTGTCAGAGAAATGGCAGAAACCGTACTTGCCAGTATTGGTGCTTCCCTGTGAGCCTGCATGGCAGAGTAGTGCTACGGCACATATGGGCGCAATACAGCGGGCCGGTGCATACAGGTGCACGATGCAGCGTATCACACACACATGGTGAGATCCCCCTGGCGGGCATATAAAAGACAGTTTAGCCCCTTGCTTAATTGCTGGTTTGTCTTTTCAGCTTCCAGTGTTCCTGTTCCAAGCTCTGTGTACCTGTGCCTGCCTGTTGTGACCCAGATTGACCCTGATCTCCTCTGAATCTCTCCAGTACCTGACCCTCGGCTTGCTCAAAGGACTTCTCTATTGGCCTGATCTCTGTGTTTGACCCTCGGCTTGCTTAAGGACTTCTCTATGGCCTGATCCCTGCGTTTGACCTCCGGGTTGCTCAAGGACTTCTCTATTGCTTGATCTCTGTGTATGACCATGGCTTGCCTAATGGACTCCTCCACTGCCTGATCTCTGTGTTTGACCCTCGGCCTCCTCCTTAAGACTCTACTCCAGTCTCCATTTCTGGATCAAGGTGTCAGAGCCCCGGCCGGGCTTCGCATCCAGTCCAGTGTCAAGTCCACCCTGCATATTTCATTCATTCTACAGGAAATATTTTACGCAAGCCTCTTTCACCTGCTGGTGACCCGTGCCTCTCTGTGCCCTATACCCTCTGTGCCACCTTCAGGGGTAGAATGCACTTAGCTGCAAGGGGAGCCGCTCTCAGCATCTTGGCCTTGGTGAGTACCTGACACCTTAACACTACATAAGACTGACTACATCCCAAAACCAATCCGACTTCAAATAACTAAAGATACCTACTCTAGTAACCCACAAAAAATCCTGAACGAGTTCCACAGAAAACTCACTGACTTATATTGAGATACACAAAAATTCGACCAAACACGCTTATTATCCTCTATTCAACTCCCATCCCTCTCCATGGCTCAACAAGAAACCCTTGACAAACCTATCACAGATTTAGAAGTCCACACCGCAATAAAAACATTGAAACCACACAAACACAAAGGCCCTGACAGCTTTTCAACTACCTACTATAAACACTTTAACACCTTACTATCCCCCTTATGGTTGAAGCCTTTCATTCTCTCCTCGTAGGACGTTCCTTTTGCACAGAATTCCTGTTTATCATCAATTTTTGCACTGTCATCACAGACTTTTTGCTTTTGTTTGTTCACTCATTTGGACTTTGTATTCAATATTATTTTGTGACTTTTTACACTACCTAATTCAGTTTACGTATTTAAGTGTTATTATTTGTCACTATCACATCCATCCACGTAGATTTTTTCTGACTTATACCGGAATATCTGCTTTTGAAGTCACTGAATATGTAATATAATTTTTTCGTATTATTCACTTATCACCTTTACACATAGCTTATAGCGCCACACTTTTTGAATTTTTTTATTGTTAATTTGATCCTGAGTCTACGGGTGTGTTGGCTGCTGTTTATATCTTCTAGCGCAGCGCTGTACTTGACCTTTACATACCTATTAACAAGAAACCCTTGACAAACCTATCACAGATTTAGAAGTCCACACCGCAATAAAAACATTGAAACCACACAAACACAAAGGCCCTGACAGCTTTTCAACTACCTACTATAAACACTTTAACACCTTACTATCCCCCTTATGGTTGAAGCCTTTCATTCTCTCCTCGTAGGACGTTCCTTTTGCACAGAATTCCTCTTAGCATCCATTTCCATGATCCCTAAACCAAACCTTGATGACACATCCTGGTCCAATTACAGACCAATTTCTATACTCAACCTGGATATTAAAATACTAGCTAAGATACGCTCTAACCGACTTAACCCTATTATAGAAACCCTGATTCACAAAGATCAGACTGGGTTTATTCCTTCCAGACAAACGGGTGACAACATTCGTCGTGCTACCCTCCCTGCCCACATGGCACGAACCCGCCACATCCCTGCCTGCTTCCTCTCCATTGACATACAGAAGGCATTCGATTCATTATCTTGGCCTTATCTTAATGCTATCCTATGCCGATGGGGATTCAGAGCGCATTTCCTAAAATGGATCTCTTCTCTGTATCAAAACCCGAAAGTATACCTATCCTATTTGGGATTCCGCTCTGACCCCTTCGTCATTGAAAGAGGAACCCGGCAGGGATGCCCCCTATCCCCTCTTCTCTTTGCCCTGGCAATTGAACCCCTAGCCCAACTCATACGCTCCAATACGAATATTAAAGGCCTTGAACTAGGTGGTAATCAGCATAAATTATGGATGCTTGCCGATGATGTCTTGATATTCCTCACTTCACCTCTAATATCAGCTCCAAACCTCATTGACACCCTTGCTAAACTTGGTTTAATATCTGGCCTTAAAATAAATCCTCATAAATCTAAAGCCCTAAATATTTCACTATTATCTGATTTACAGACACAACTACAGGACTCCCTCCCATTTACCTGGTCGACAATGCATATTACCTACTTAGGAATCACATTTACAGCGAATCCAGTGAACCTATACACAGCAAATTACCCACCTTTGCTGACTCAACTCACCACTCTAATGAAGAACTGGTCTTCCCTGCCAATAGCATGGATGGGTAGAATCACTGTGGTCAAGATGTCTATTCTGCCTAAGATCTTATACCTTTTTAGAGTGCTCCCAATACAGGTCCCAGCATACTTCCTACGCATCCTTCAATGCAAAGCCGCCCAATTCATTTGGGGCACACCTAAACCCCGTCTACCACAACCTACCCTGTATATACCCCAAATCCGAGGAGGGTTAAGTGTTTCTAATTTCTCAAAATATTACTACGCCGCCCAACTAGCACAGCTACCCAAATACCACGCCACCAAGGAAATTCCTCATTGGGTCGCGATTGAGTCAGTTAATTGTGACCCGCTTTCCATCGCAAACCTCCTATGGCTCATACCAGCTCAACACCGCATAATCACGAACCCTGTCACTAAACATAGCCTCTCAATTTGGGATAGGCTCAGAACTCGCTTTGGTCTCCAATCTCAACATAATCCCCTCCTCTCTTTCCTGAATAATCCCTCTTTCTATCCAGCTTGGACTTCTCCATCCTCCTTCTCTGCATGGTCAAATGCAGGACTAATACGAGCACATAATTTCTACAAATCCAATAATATCACACCTTTTCCTACACTTTGCAAAACACATGATCTACCATACAATGAAACTTTTAGATATCTACAAATAAAACACTTCCTGTCCCAAAATGCTCCCCCAAACTCAACAACTCCAGACTATACAACCTTTGAACAAACTTATACATCAGACCTTCACAGACGTGAACTCATCTAAGATTTGTATGCCCTGTCACATTGTCACACACAACCTCTTCTCTCCCATCCTATACTACCAAATGGGAAACCGATTTGAACCTCCAATCAGTCACATTCGATTGGGCTCAAATCTGGCAAGTTACAAAATCAGCTACACCAAACATTGCAGTCCTTGAAATGAATTACAAGGTACTTACTAGATGGTACCTGGTCCCCGCAAGAATTTCAAAATTCCTATCACAATACCCCTCCCACTGCTTCCGAGGCTGTAGTGACCCTGGTACGCATCTGCATATCTGGTGGACCTGTCCCATAGCCCACGCCTTTTGAAAGGCCTTTTGAAATACTGATCCCCTCTGGAGACACCTCCTCTCCACCAACTTCCATCCATACCCCGCTCCCCACCCACCTATTATACCTTTGTTCTCAAATCTCATACTACCTATGACCTATCGATACTTCAATACATAAGAACCCATTATTTTTAGTTCTAACACAACTCTTTTAGTTATTTGTGAGAGACATAGACTAAAGATATACCTAGTAGAATACCCACCGTATTGCATAACTTAGTGGAAAATAACATTTGTTTTGTCCTAATTGATTACTGAGAAGCTTTACTACCTAAATCTGTTTATCTTGTTTTCTTTCAAAAATCTGTGTTAATAACATGTACTGTGTTATTCTCAATAAAATATTTGAAAAAGTGAAGCTAGCTCAGCTTTAAAGAAAGACTGTAAAGTGACATACATATGGTTCCAAATAAACAATAATAGCCAAGGTACTTTGGTAAATGGGTCACTTAAACTGTAAAGCCATTGGACACAATTTAGGAAGTCAGAACTATCAATCTTTCAGTTATGGTTTCCCAGGCAACTATTATGACTCAGAGAGTAATAAAACATTGACACAAAATAGTTCATAGCTCCCAATACTCATGTAAAAGTAACTTCTTTTTGTTTCTACATATGTCAGCTAAGACACAAATCAGTAACTGCTTGTAATGATCATGCATATTGAATGTAAGGGAAGGAGAAGTTGGGTCAAGATGTCATGGTGCCTAGAACTGCTGCCCTGCAGTGTTGTCATTTATTTAAACTGTATTTACAACAGTGGTCCTAAACTGGGCTGAAAAAAAATATGTTTCAGCAACCTAAAGTGTAAAGGCCCTTTTAGTCAAAAAGAGCATGCTGTTAAATTGCTATATGAATACATGCTTTGTGGTAATAATGACATTAATTTGGCTTTTAATGTTATATAACATTAATTTTAATAGTTAATTAAGTAATCACTTCTGACAGCCCCATTTTGTTTGCAGCATTTTTACGTTTGATTTGATGGCCACTTATATTTCCCACTGATAGAACAGGAAACATATTCAGTAGGCAGACCCTCAGGATGACCTTAATTAAAAAAAACCTTAGGGCACGCTAACCTCAAAACGTACTTTCATTAATTATGTCTTGTGCAAGGATATATATTTACTATAAACAAACTTAAACTAATTTTTTTTTCATATTGTATGCACAAATTTGGGGTTTGGGATTTGGTTGATATATGCTAACTGCCAGAATGATATAACCTATGTCCAAATTTTTTTTCATGAGCCTCCTCATACTACGTTTACACGTATGTATTTTCCTTCCAAGCCCCAACCTTAAAGTTGATCAGTATCATAAATGTAGCACCCTCTACCTTAGGTAGGTGCTAGAGTAAGATGTTTCTTTGCAGTGCATGTAAATTTAAGCAGGCCTAGCCAAAAGCTAGGTCTGTTTGTTTTGAACTGTGGGCTGGGAGTGGCCTAGTGTAGGCTGGTGACTCATAGCTAGCTTTACCTTTTGGTTACCTCCTTTCTGCTTCTAGAGGCTTTTAGAAGGAAGGTGGGAAAGAAGTGTGGAGCTGTCTGGGGTGTTCTAAGGAGCTCTGACCAATCCCCAACTTGGATTGGCAGGGGGTAGGCCTCCGTTAATACCTAGAGTCAGCCCAGCTGGGGAGGAGTTGTTCAGGTGGAAGAACTGGAGATGGAGTTTTAGGCTGTCAGAGCCTTGGAGGAAGCTCCCTAGTCTGGGGGGGTGACCTTGGGCCAGGGGCTCTGAGATGAACAGGAACCCCATACACCCCAAAGGTGTCCTGAACAGGAGCAGGAGGGGAAAGAGAGGAATACTGCCAGGCAAGTCTCCAGGAGGGATTCACCAGGTGTTGGTGAGTGGCAGGCACAGTTGGGAGAGCTGGGAGCCATATCGGAGCGGACTGGGAGTGTGCAGTCTGAGATGGATGTAGAGCCAGTGGGAGAGACTATGGTGACATGGGTAGTGGAGACAGACAGCTGCAGCCAAGCCAGGAGGGCTGTCAGGGTCTGAAGAGGACTGACTAGGTGCAGTAGTCCACCAAAGAGAGCAGCTGGCACTTGAACTTTCTTTGCCACATCATAGGGGCCCGCTATCCCTGCCTGTAATGAGGTACTGTTGCTAAGGTCTGGCTGAAACCAGTGTCAGGCCAAAACATGTGCTACCTGCGCCTGAAGGACTGTGCTGGAGGGAGAAGGAGAGATAGTCTGCAGCAAGTGTTGTGCAGGAGGAGAGTATCTAAATTGTCCCAAGACATGTAAGAATCTTTTCTGGGCATCCCATAAAGTCCCTAACCTCATCCAAGTTCTAATCCCTCAAAAAAATACAAAAAAACAAAACTGATAAACACTGGGCTGGGCAGGGTGACAGGTGGGCCATATCACTCAGCAGCCCCTATGGGGGGGTACCGCTACATAAACAATTTGAAATAAATTACTTCTTTTCATCTTTTTTTATCCTTTGTTGTGTCTCAGGGCTGCAAGACTGCAACCACTTGCAGTCTCCTTTGAAATCCATTGTAGCAGACTCACAATGCAGGAGCAAAGAACAGAGCAATTTCTGGAACAAGGCCTTTCAAGGCAGAATCACTTGGTATTATTTTAACAAATGCCTCAGATATGAAAGTATTAAAATAATTTTGAAATTATAATAACACATTGAAGTTTATATGAGAGTGTAGTGATGGTTTTACATATACTTTAAGCTATTGCTTTGTTAGGATGACAGCTGCATGGATCTGGAAAGAGATTAAGAGTAGTATTTACCAGAGGAGAAATCTTTTCGCTATATTAGGAGCTTCCCCTACAAATAAATTGATGTGCAATGCAGGCCAAATCCCCAACTTGGATTGGCAGGGGGCAGGCCTCCGTAAATACCTAGAGTCAGCCCAGCTGGGGAGGAGTTGTTCAGGTGGAAGAACTGGAGATGGAGTTTTAGGCTGTCAGAGCCTTGGAGGAAGCTCCCTAGTCTGGGGGGGTGACCTTGGGCCAGGGGCTCTGAGCTGAACAGGAACCCCATACACCCCAAAGGTGTCCTGAACAGGAGCAGGAGGGGAAAGAGAGGAATACTGCCAGGCAAGTCTCCAGGAGGGATTCACCAGGTGTTGGTGAGTGGCAGGCACAGTTGGGAGAGCTGGGAGCCATGTCGGAGCGGACTGGGAGTGTGCAGTCTGAGATGGATGTATAGCCAGAGGGAGAGACTATGGTGACATGGGTAGTGGAGACAGACAGCTGCAGCCAAGCCAGGAGGGCTGTCAGGGTCTGAAGAGGACTGACTAGGTGCAGTAGTCCACCAAAGAGAGCAGCTGGCACTTGAACTTTCTTTGCCACATCATAGGGGCCCGCTATCCCTGCCTGTAATGAGGTACTGTTGCTAAGGTCTGGCTGAAACCAGTGTCAGGCCAAACCATGTGCTACCTGCGCCTGAAGGACTGTGCTGGAGGGAGAAGGAGAGATAGTCTGCAGCAAGTGTTGTGCAGGAGGAGAGTATCTAAATTGTCCCAAGACATGTAAGAATCTTTTCTGGGCATCCCATAAAGTCCCTAACCTCATCCAAGTTCTAATCCCTCAAAAAAATACAAAAAAACAAAACTGATAAACACTGGGCTGGGCAGGGTGACAGGTGGGCCATATCACTCAGCAGCCCCTAAGGTGGGGGGGGGGGGGGGGCGGGGGGAGGGGGTACCGCTACATAAACAATTTGAAATAAATTACTTCTTTTCATCTTTTTTTATCCTTTGTTGTGTCTTAGGGCTGCAAGACTGCAACCACTTGCAGTCTCCTTTGAAATCCATTGTAGCAGACTCACAATGCAGGAGCAAAGAACAGAGCAATTTCTGGAACAAGGCCTTTCAAGGCAGAATCACTTGGTATTATTTTAACAAATGCCTCAGATATGAAAGTATTAAAATAATTTTGAAATTATAATAACACATTGAAGTTTATATGAGAGTGTAGTGATGGTTTTAAATATACTTTAAGCTATTGCTTTGTTAGGATGACAGCTGCATGGATCTGGAAAGAGATTAAGAGTAGTATTTACCAGAGGAGAAATCTTTTCGCTATATTAGGAGCTTCCCCTACAAATAAATTGATGTGCAATGCAGGCCAAATACGTAGTGAATTTCTTTCCTGCAATACTAGCTGCTAGCGATAATCGCATGCAAAATTTGGCAGGCTGGTTGTACCCAAGTCGATTCATTGATCAACTTGGTACATTAAGCCTGCCCATTCAGCCAGCCCATACATGGTTCAAAGGGGAAAGTCTGCAGTTCAGTTGTCTAATAGTAAAGCACTGTGTCCCTTCTACCAACATCCTTTTTTACTGCAAATAAAGCTACTGGTTACAGATCAAAATGCCTGCCTGCTGTTTTCAGATCAGAGAAGAGTACAAGTGTAAATTTTTGTGGCTTGTGTTGTTGTGCAAGAAAGCAGCACCGTCATTTACAAAAGAAAAAAGTGTTTAAAATTGCCGGCAAATTAATTTTTTTTTGTCATACAAGACCCTTCAGGCGTAGTTTTAAAGGGGAATAAATGCAAAATACAAAGTGTGTGGTCCCTCTAAAAATCAATACCAGACCCTACAATTATGCATCCTGGGTGGGGAGGAGAGGGGGTTGAGTGTCCACCCCTCCCTGAAACATATCAGGCCACATGCGCTCAACATGGTGGGGTACCTGTTGATGAGGACAAGGGCCTCTTCCCCACAAATATGGCCAGTAGATGTGGTGGCTTGTAATCTAAAAAAAAAGACACCCAAATGTTTGAGTCCTTTATTAAAAAGATAAATATTGCCAAAACAGTTCCTGGATGTAATAGATCATCAATCATGATGCCCACCAACTCACCAAAAAAAAACACCTGATGACCCAGCACACACAACCGATCCCGATGGTACTCATCAAACTTATTCTTGTATCTACAATTAATGGAGAAGTATAGCCACATTTTTGACAGGGGAGTGAAGCCTGCTGTTGCTGATGTCACACAGCAGTATTCACCCAGAAGCCTGGATTGGCATCTGGCTCAGCCTCTCAGCGATTCGAACCCCCTTTTTTGAAGCTTTTAAAATTCTATTCAACTCCAATTTGTAAATGTTGACCACAGATCTTAATGGGAGTAGTGATGACCACTTTAAAAACAAGCTGCTAGCAGGCGTCAAAACTTCTTGAAGCTTGTTGAAAGCCTGCTAGCATCTAGCCTAAAGTGGCAATCAACTCTCCTTTTAGAATCTGTGATCAACATTTTCAAACTGAGGTTAAATGGGTTGTAAAGAAAAAAGTTTTTTTTTTTATCTTACTGTATTCTATGCAGTAATGCCGCGTACACACGGTCGGACTTTTCGTCTACAAAAGTCCAACGGACGCTGACGGACTAAAGCTGGCTGGTAATCCGATCGTGTGTGGGCTTCTCCGGACTTTCAACATACTTTTTTAGCCTCAAATCCGATGTACTTTAGATTTGAAACATGCTTCAAATCTTTACTTCGTAACTACGACGGACCCCGAAATCCGCTCGTCTGTGTGCTAGTCCGACGGACAAAAAGCCACGCTAGGGCACCTATTGGCTACTGGCTATGAACTTCCTTATTTTAGTCCGGTGTACGTCATCACGTAAGAATTCGATGGACTTTTGTGTGATCGTGTGTAGGCAAGTCTGTTCGTTAGAAAGTCCGCCGCAAGTCCGTCGAAAGTCCGCCGAAAGTCTGCCGGAAGTCTGTCGGACGGGCTGTCTGACTTTTGTAGACGAAAAGTCCGACCGTGTGTACGCGGCATTAGATAAAAAGCCTCCTGTGTGCAGCAACCCCTCTCAGCCCCCTAATACATAACTGAGCCCCATCTGGACCCAGTGATGTTGTAGGAGTTGAGTCTGGGACTCCCCTCCTCATTGGCCGAGAAAGCAGCACAGCGCCATTGGCTCCCACTGCTGTCAATCAAAGTCAGTCAGCCAATGAGCAGAGAGAGGGGGTGAGGCTGGGCCGCGGCTCTGTGTTTGAATGGACACAGGGAGTTGTGGCTCAGCTCAGGTGCTTCCATAGCAAACTGCTTGCTGTGGGGGCACTCAACAGGAGGGAGGGGCCAGGAGAGCCAAAGAGGGACCCTAGAAGAGGAGGAACCAGGCTGCAAAACCCCTGCACAGAGCACATGTTTGTTATTTTTTCAACAAAAAAAAAACACACCAGACAATCACTTTAAATGGTACTTTTAACTGATTTGCAGTTGTAGCCATGTGCATGAAGCCAAAAATGTTACAATGTTACACTGTGTCCAGAACAGTTCTGTCTTAACATTTTATCTTTTCTAGACATGATTTTAAAGATGCAGATTCTACATAATGTATGTGTAGCCAGGTACTGGATACCTACCTATTCCTGCAATTTAGAAGATGCTGTGTGGCATTGTGGGATGTCCAGTACCTTCTTAATCAGAGACAAGACAGAGCAAAGCATCTTTGGACATGTAGTCCATTTGGATAGGATTCCCCTCTGGCTGTATTATGTGAAACTACAACTACCAGCTGGCTGATGGAGAAGAGCAGACTGCTGGGAGTGATTATAAGAGGGAAGGCTTGAGGCCTGGTGTGCTCTCTTGGGACTGGCGTGGATCTGCATGCAGAGAATCTGTTACAGGGTGAGCTGCAGCTGAGTTGTGGCCTTCTCTGGCGGAGTTACCCAGCGGATATTTGGAAGGACACCTGTGGACAGTTCCTCTTCACTGTTTGGCGACAGCCCTGGGGCCGCTCCTCTTCCATCCACCTTGCAGACATATCGCATTCATGTGAGCCCCGGTGCGGTGTGCTGGAGGCTGGATGTAATCCCTTGAGCCACATCTCCTGTTCCAGTGTGGTGAGCAGGTGATAGCCCAGTCTTATAGACACTGTATATAGACATCATTGTCTCCTGCACTCATTAACATCTTTAGTTCAAGGATCTGTTCCAGCTTATCATAGACACTATATACAGACATCTATGCCAACCATAGTTCTGCTGTTGCTTGTAGTTCGACAGAATTTTAACATCTTTAAGTCAATAATCACTGTGAATCCAATTACAGTTCTGATTTGCACATGAATATTGTCTGTTGGTTATACACCATCTATTGGATCCACCGATGACTATACCAGGCCTGTCAACAAGTGATTAAGGAAAAAAAATGCCCTTGTCGAGGGTGTGGGGTGGTTATGGAAGTTAAACACAAAAGATGCTACAGCCTGGAGAAATTGCTTGACTAAAGGCCACTGTCAAACTTACTTGGGAGCATCCAGGACCCTTTGTTGTGTTGGAGACTGACGCACAAGCAGAAGCTGCTGGGATAGCGATTGTTCCAGAGTTGGTTTCCACCAAGGCCCTTGCCCTGGTGGGGCTAGTGAATCCAGAAGTCCCTACCCTTCACTTATCGTGGTGGTGCTAAAGAAGAATGGGACACTGCGCATGTGTATAGACTATTGAGCACTTAATCAACAATCTGTTCCTGATCAATATAAACTCCTCGATTCAAGGATGCTCTCCAGTGCCTTGCAGGAGCTAAGGGGTTTAGTGTGCTGGATTTAAAAAGTGGGTATTATCAAATACCGATGCACGCTGAAGATAAAGAGAAGAAGATTTAATCTGCCCGCTTGGGTTCTTTGAATTCGATCGGATGCCACAAGGATTTTTCGGGGGCACCAGCAACATTTCAATGATTAGTTTGAAGCTGTGGAGCTTGGTGTAAGTGGAGCTTTTTTAAGTGGGAGTTATAAACAAGAGTTAGAGTATACAAGTCTTGCTGTCTGTTGGTGTTTGCTGTCTGCTGGTGTGTGTATTGCTGCTGTCTGTTGGTGTGTGTATTGCTGCTGTCTGTTGGTGTGTGTATTGCTGCTGTCTGTTGGTGTGTGTATTGCTGCTGTCTGTTGGTGTGTGTATTGCTGCTGTCTGCTGGTGTGTGTATTGCTGCTGTCTGTTGGTGTGTGTATTGCTGCTGTCTGTTGGTGTGTGTATTGCTGCTGTCTGTTGGTGTGTGTATTGCTGCTGTCTGTTGGTGTTTGCTGGGTTGCATTTTGGGGACTTTTCCTTTTAGTTTTTATCTTGCCTTTTTCTGTCACTTTTTAAATAGCTTTTCTTTTTTTTTTTTTGTTTCATCAGTCTATCAATTAAGGGTGTGGTTAATTGCTCCCAGGTGACTATTTAACTTGTTGTAGGACTCAGTTGAGCGTGCTCAGTTTGAAGCTGTGGAGCTTGGTGTAAGTGGAGCTTTTTTAAGTGGGAGTTATAAACAAGAGTTTAAAACAGGAGGTTATAACAGGGGTCATAGTACCTGTGTAGTGTGAGTATCTGAGTGTTGTCTGAGTAGTGTGTGTGGATCGTTAGTACTTGTGTATTGTGTACCTGTGTATTGTCTTGAGTATTAGTGCCAGGAAGCTAGTTGTTAGGTAATTTGGACAGGGTAAAATCCCCAAATCCTCACTAAACTTAATAGGTACGATGCCCGGCGGGTGTGGAGAGGCGACTCTTTGTACATCTTGCCGCATGTATGCGTTCCTTGATCATCCGATCGAGGGCGAATACTGCTGTGCAAAATGTAAGCACATTGTTTCCCTGGAAGCCCAGGTTCTGAATCTGGGGAAGCAACTGTCAGCACTGAGAAGTCCCTCCATACTAAAGGTGAGCCAGGAACGTACACGGCAGGTGCCGGCAGGGGCCAGCACAGAGGCGGGTGGAGACAAAGAGGTGCAGGCACTAGCAAAGAGTAGATGGGTGACAGTCAGGAGGGGTAGAGGGGGAAGTGCCAGGGAGGCCGATCCAGGACTGGAGCATCCCAATAAGTACGCTCCATTGAGTGACATTGGTGTAACCAGTCAGGGACCAGCACTGCTGGAGTTGAGGGACTCTCCTAGCTGCCAGGGGAAGAACTCCTCCAGTGAGAGTGGGGGGGCAGCAAAGGGAAAGGAAAGACAGATTCTGGTGGTAGGGGACTCAATTCTTAGAAGGACAGAGAGGACAATCTGTAACCAAGACCTGAAGCGCCGAACAGTATGTTGTCTACCGGGCGCTCGGGTTCGGCACATCACGGATCTTGTGGACAGATTACTGGGAGGGGCAGGGGAAGACCCGGCTGTCATGGTGCACGTTGGCACCAATGACAAAGTCAGAGGCAGATGGAGTGTCCTAAAGAACGATTTTAGGGACTTAGGAGCTAAATTGAGGAAAAGGACCTCCAAGGTAGTGTTCTCAGGAATACTACCGGTACATCGAGCCACACCAGAGAGGCAGAGGGAGATTAGGGAAGTAAACAAGTGGCTGAAGAGCTGGTGTAGTAAGGAGGGGTTTGGGTTCCTGGAGGACTGGGCCGACTTCTCAGTCGGTAACTGGTACTATAGAAGGGACGGACTGCACCTAAATGAGGAGGGTGCAGATCTGCTGGGAATGAAGATGGCCAAAAAGTTAGAGGGGTTTTTAAACTAGGCGATGGGGGGGGGGTCCAGAGACAGTGATAGCCAGCGTGGAAGATATTCCAGAGGGTAGTATTGGGGGCATTAGTGGTAGGTTAACCAAAGCACAAAAACACAAGGTGAGTATAGTAGCAAGTCCAAGTTGCAATCTTGAAACACCCAATACGAGGACAATATGCGACCGGTCTAAACTATGTGGCATGTTCACCAATGCCAGGAGCCTGGCGGACAAGATGGGTGAACTAGAGATACTGTTGTACAAGGAGGATTTGGATTTTGTGGGAATTTCAGAGACCTGGTTCAACAGCTCTCATGATTGGCTGGCAAACATTCAAGGGTATACCCTATACCGCAAGGATAGAGAGGGTAAAAAAGGGGGAGGGGTATGCCTATATATCAAGAATAATGTACAAGTGAATGTGAGAGATGACATCACTGAGGGGGCTAGGGAGGAGGTGGAATCTTTATGGGTAGAGCTCCAAAGGGATGAAGCTAAGGGGAAAATAATACTGGGAGTATGCTATAGGCCCCCTAACCTGAGGGAGGAAGTGGAGACGGATCTCCTATCACAAATTGGATTAGCAGCAAGGATGGGAAGTGTTATCATAATGGGGGATTTTAATTATCCAGACATAGACTGGGCGGAGGGAACCGCGCATTCATTTAAGGCTCGCCAGTTCCTTAATGTCTTGCAGGACAATTTTATGGGTCAGATGGTAGACGCACCAACTAGAAATAAAACATTACTAGATCTACTGATTACCAACAATACAGACCTGATAACAGATGTGGAAATACGGGGCAATTTAGGTAACAGCGATCACAGGTCAATTAGTTTCAGTATAAATCACACAAATAGGAGACATGAAGGGAACACAAAGACACTGAATTTCAAAAGAGCCAACTTCCCTAAACTACAAACCTTGCTAAAAGGCATAAATTGGGATAAAATATTAGGAACAAAGAATACAGAGGAGAGATGGGTTTGCTTTAAGAGCATATTAAATAAGGGCATTAGCCAATGTATCCCATTGGGTAATAAATTTAAAAGAGCGAACAAACATCCTGGATGGCTTAACTCCAATGTAAAAATGCATATAAAAGCAAAGGAGAAGGCCTTCAAAAAATACAAGGTTGAGGGATCATCCACAGCATTCAGAATTTATAAAGAATGCAATAAGAAATGTAAGGGTGCAATTAGGATGGCTAAGATAGAACATGAAAGACACATAGCGGAGGAGAGCAAAAAAAACCCCAAGAAATTCTTTAAGTATGTAAACAGTAAAAAAGGGAGGACAGACCATATTGGCCCCATAAAGAATGAGGAAGGACATCTGGTTACAAAGGATGGGGAGATGGCAGAGGTATTGAATTTATTCTTCTCCTCAGTATTCACGAGTGAATCGGGGGGCTTCAGTAACCAAAACTGCAGTGTTTATCCTCATGACACAACACAGGAAGCACCTACATGGTTAACAGAGGACGGAATTAAAATTAGACTTGAGAAACTTAACATTAATAAATCACCGGGACCAGATGGCTTGCATCCGAGGGTACTTAGGGAACTCAGTCAGGTGATTGCCAGACCGTTGTTCCTAATTTTTACAGACAGTCTATTGACTGGAATGGTACCAGCTGATTGGAGAAAAGCCAATGTAGCACCAATATTTAAAAAGGGCCCAAAAAACATCCCTGGGAATTACAGACCAGTTAGCCTAACATCAATAGTATGTAAACTCTTGGAGGGGATGATAAGGGACTATATACAAGATTTTAGTAATAAGAATGATATCATTAGCAGTAATCAGCATGGATTCATGAAGAATCGTTCTTGCCAAACCAATCTATTAACCTTCTATGAGGAGGTGAGTTGCCATCTAGATAAAGGAAGGCCCGTAGACGTGGTGTATCTGGATTTTGCAAAAGCATTTGACACAGTTCCCCATAAACGTTTACTGTACAAAATAAGGTGCGTTGGCATGGACCATAGGGTGAGTACATGGATTGAAAACTGGCTACAAGGGCGTGTTCAGAGGGTGGTGATAAATGGGGAGTACTCAGAATGGTCAGGGGTGGGTAGTGGGGTCCCCCAGGGTTCTGTGCTGGGACCAATCCTATTTAATTTGTTCATAAATGACCTGGAGGATGGGATAAACAGTTCCATCTCTGTATTTGCAGACGATACTAAGCTAAGCAGGGCAATAACTTCTCCGCAGGATGTGGAAATCTTGAAAAAAGACCTGAACAAATTAATGGGGTGGGCGACTACATGGCAAATGAGGTTCAATGTAGAAAAATGTAAAATAATGCATTTGGGTGTCAAAAATATGAATGCAATCTATACACTGGGGGGAGAACCTCTGGGGGAATCTAGGATGGAAAAGGACTTGGGGGTCCTAGTGGATGATAGGCTCAGCAACGGCATGCAATGCCAAGCTGCTGCTAATAAAGCAAACAGAATATTGGCATGCATTAAAAGGGGGATCAACTGCAGAGATAAAACGATAATTCTCCCGCTCTACAAGACTCTGGTCCGCCCGCACCTGGAGTATGCTGTCCAGTTCTGGGCACCAGTCCTCAGGAGGGACGTACTGGAAATGGAGCGAGTACAAAGAAGGGCAACAAAGCTAATAAAGGGTCTGGAGGATCTTAGTTATGAGGAAAGGTTGCGCGCACTGAACTTATTCTCTCTGGAGAAGAGACGCTTGAGAGGGGATATGATTTCAATTTACAAATACTGTACTGGTGACCCCACAATAGGGATAAAACTTTTTCGCAGAAGAGAGTTTAATAAGACTCGTGGCCACTCATTACAATTAGAAGAAAAGAGGTTTAACCTTAAACTACGTAGAGGGTTCTTTACTGTAAGAGCGGCAAGGATGTGGAATTCCCTTCCACAGGCGGTGGTCTCAGCGGGGAGCATTGATAGCTTCAAGAAACTATTAGATAATCACCTGAATGACCGCAATATACAGGGATATGTAATGTAATACTGACACATAATCACACACATAGGTTGGACTTGATGGACTTGTGTCTTTTTTCAACCTCACCTACTATGTAACTATATGTAACTATTAATGGAGAGAACTGTGGGAGATATGAATGTGATTGAAGTTCTGGTATATCTGGATTACATCATAGTGTTCGGGAAGACCTTAGAAGAACATGAGGCACGATTGGTGAAAGTGGTGGAAAAACTACATGAAGAAGGGCTTAAATTATCTCTGGAAAAGAGTCAGTTTTACAGAACTTCTGTCACCTATTTAGGACATGTTGTTTCTGCCAAGGGAGTGGCTACAGATCCGAAGAAGCTGGAAGTCATCACTGCATGGCCTAGACCAGAGACTGTAATGGAATTAAGGTCTTTTCTGGGGGGTTTTTCTCCTATTACTGAAGGTTTGTAGCTAATTTCACAAAAATTGGCAGACCCCTTAATGATTTGCTACGGGTGGTTTTGGGCGAGGAGGAAGGTAAGATGAAGGTGAAGAAGCCGAGAATGAGAGGAAAAAAGAATCCATCAGCGAACAATGGACTCGTCCATGTGAGGAGGCTTATCAGCGTTTAAAGAGGAGTCTTACAGAAGCCCCGGTCTTGGCATATGCTGATCCATCTAAGCCCTATGAGCTCCATGTGGATGCTGGTCGAGATGGGTTGGGGGTGTCCTTTACCAAGAACAAGATGGGCTCAGACCAGTAGCATATGTGAGCCGTAGCCTCGTCCCCTCTGAGAAGGACTACCCGGTGCACAAATTGAAGTTTTCGGCCTTGAAATGGGTGGTAGTTGACAAGTTGAAGGATTATTTATATGTGGCCAAGTTTGTAGTCAAGACAGACAATAATCCTTTGACCTACCTCTTGACCTCTGCTAAGCTGGATGCCACTGGACATCAATGGTTAGCTGCACTGGCTGGATTCCAGCTTAGATTGAAGTATCAGCCTGGAATTGGCAATAGAGATGCGGATGCACTGTCCCATAGGCCTCATCAGCCAGTAGAAGAACTCAGAGAATGGACTTTTGTGCCTACAGGAGTGCAAGATTTATGCAGAAGTCTGGTCCAACACCTGAAAGAGACTGTAGGAAATGAATCTATAGGAGTTCCTCCTTCTGGAGTGCCTCAGTTTTACTGTGGATTGACACAAGTGAGAGGTGAGGTTCTTCCTCAGTTATCAAAAAGAGATATAAAAACTGATCAAGAGCAGGATCCTCAATGCCACTTGGCCCTTGAAGCTCTGGCCAAGCAAGATCCAGTGCTGCTGTTGAAGAGTCCTGTAGTCAACACAGAGAGTGGAATCGGTTGCAGCTGAGAGACGATCTGTTACATAGGAGGGGCCCTGCTGAGGAATCAGAGGAAACATGGCAACTTTTCCTCCCTGAAAAGCATTGCACCTCAGTGTTGGTAGCTCTTCATGATGAACATGGACACTTGGGCATAGAAAGGACTTTCCGCTTAGTCAGAGATAGGTTCTATTGGCCTGATATGAGAAGGGAGATAGAGAGCTATTGCTGTTCCTGTTTACCCTGCATTCAGAGAAAAACTCTCCCAGTAAGAGCTGCTCCTTTGGGACATCTGCAGAGCCAGGGGCCTATGGAGTTGGTGTGTATTGACTTCCTCTGCCTGGAACCTGATACAGGTGGAAGAAATAATATTCTTGTGGTGACTGACCATTTCACTCGGTGTGCCCAGGCTTACCCTACCAAAGATCAACAGGCTACTACCGTGGCAAAGGTCCTTGTAGAAAAATTCTTCATTCATTTTGGGCTACCTGTCAGGATTCATTCTGATCAAGGAAGAGATTTTGAAAGTCGGCTCATACATCTGTTGTGCAAGTTATTGGGCATCAAAAAGTCCTTAACTACACCCTACCATCCACAGGGAGATCCCCAACCTAAAAGGTTCAATAGGACTTTACTGAACATGCTGGGAAATTTACCCGCTGAAAAGAAACAACATTCGGGAAACTATATTGCCACAGTTGTACATGCGTACAACAGTACAGTGAGTGATGCCACCGGATACTCACCATACAGATTCATGTTTGGGAGAGAAGCTTGATTTCCAGTTGATCTGGTTTTTTGAGCATCTGCAGATGATACTTCTTTAACTTCCCATAGGGAGTGTGTAGAACATTTACAAAAGAATTTGAAGCAAGCTTATGAGAGAGCTATGGAACATGCTGCCACCTGAGATTTGAGAAACAAGAAGAATTTTGTCCTCAAGGTGAAAGTGCAAGATTTACAGCCAGGGGACTGAGTGCTGCTAAAGAACTTGGGTGTGCCAGGAAAACATAAATTGGCTGATGGCTGGAGGCCTCAACCATATGTCATCTGTAAGCAGCTTCCAGGACTACCGGTTTACCAAATCAAACCTGAAGGGAAGCTAGGGCCTCTCAAAATGCAGCATCGTAATCATATGCTTCCTTTATCAGATGCTGTTCGAGTGTCTCCTGTTTCTTTTCCTCCTCCCATGGAACCGAGTTCACCCAGAACTCAATCTCGTTGAAAACTTCCCAGTCGCTCTGTGGTGTCGGTACAAGAAGAGAGTGAGGATAAGGAGATAGTGCCTTGCTGGTTGTGGTCCCCAGCTGTTGATGCTGAAGCAGGAGTCAGTAATTGGACCAGAAGTACAAGACCAACAAAAGAGGTGGAAAAGTCACCTGGTCAGGAAATGAATGCTTCAATATCACCTAGGGGAATAGATGCTCCTAAAACTGGAAATACTGGACCAATTCTGAACTCAGCTGAAGGAGACTTGATTAGCTTTACCGATGAATATTTACCTGTAATGGAGTCAATAAGTCAAACAGAGAAGGAAACATCATTGTTAGAGGAGGAAGAAGGTGGAAGCAATGTACTGAACTGCCATTGATGAGGCTGGTTTTACCATTCTCAAATCATGGCCCTCTACTCCAAGCCCAGATTTATTGACGGGGACTCATGACCTTACCCTCATGAAAAGTCCTGAGAAGATTTTTGGGCATGTGGTGCTACTTTGCAAACTTGAACCAAATTGAATCAAACTTTCAGGTGCAAGCTGATGAAATTAAAAACTTTAATCTGATTGGTGGCTATAAGGGAATGTAGACAGTTATTTTTTAAGACAGCTTACAAACTGGTCCTGATATTCCTCAAGCATTTTTCATAAATATCTGAGATATAGTTTAAAATCTAATGATATCAAAATCAGAAAGTTTATGTACGACATAATGGTTAACCTGTCATATCTACCTGAAATGTAAAAAGAAAAGGTTTGATTCATGTTTCATTTTAAATCCTAGTCTATTTGTCAGAAATCTAAAGATCTGTCAGTTGCTTGTGTCTTTTGCATACATTTCTATTTTCAGTATTTGACTAACATATAACATGTCTCATATCGAAAATGAAGAGGTTACCAAACTTACGAAAATTCTCGTACGACAGAATACAACTTCGGATGATGTAATGTATGTGTTGTACTGTATTGTAATATATTCTTTCGTTTACAAGCATGCGTGGTCTTGCTCTTCCAATTTTTTCCAGACGAATACTGTACTGACTAAGCAAAAATGTTCATGTCTAACCCTTCAGATAATTTCAGATGAACTGTCATGATTGGCTCTCGAAAGCTGTGTACTAATGATCAAATTATTGTATGCTCGATTCAAAAGCAATATTTTTCATCCGATTTTCTGATTGTGTGTACTAGGCTTTAGAGAAAAGTAATCTCTGAATAAAAGAAAAATTTATTCAGGTAAATTGGTGTCTAATGAGAAACCGCATTATGTACGTAGGTTTTGTAGATAAGGATAACAACATATTGTGAATGCTGTTTGGGTGTAAGCAAACCAATTTGTAGCACTCACAGATTGATTTGAGGCATCTTCATTTTTGGCAAATGCTCCCTGATAATGATGTATCTGAGCAACTCAGATTTGTAAAGCCTTGGTGCCACATGTGCATTTGCTGTGGCAGTGGTGGTCATCCTTATCAACTTTAGCATCACCTTTAATGAGGGATAAAGTTATTGGACATTCCTCTATATAGAAACCTTAGACAACCTACACATGGGCTGGCATTTTCCTCTGATTTTAGCACTTGACAGGGAACAAAAAAAAACAGTCACTGAAAGTAGACTGGGGACTAGGTCAGTGACTTCTGTTAGGTGGGAACTTTGTTCAAATCAGCATTAGTTGTTTGACATGCGTCGCCCTTCTATGTGCTCCTTGCTGTTAAGGCCAGTTAAAGTTTGGGGCAGTTGCCATTTGTTTGTACCATTGGTTATTTGGTGAGGGAGCTCACTGAACACGTTCGCTGCCATTGTGCTATTTGCTGGGTGTCCAGTGTGCCCCTGTGCCTTTAACCACCTCCCGCCCGCTGTATAGACAAATGACGGCAGAGCAGGGAGGCTCTTGTTCTGGGACGACGTCATGAGACAGTGCCCAGTTTAGTCGTGATTGCACGCCCGTGGGGGCACGCAGCACTAATCATCAGTGCCCTGATCACAATGCAGCCCCAAAAGTACCCATCAATGATGCCACTCTGTGCCCATCAATAACACCATTCTGTGCCCATCAGTGACACCACTCTGTGCCCATCAGTGACACCAGTCTGTGCCCATCAGTGAGGCCAATCAGTGCTGCCTTTCAGTGCCCATCAGTGCCGCCCATAAGTGCCCATCAGTGCTGCCCATCCGTGCCGGCTATCAGTGCCCATCAGCTCCACCTATCAGTGCCTCCTTATCAGTGCCACCCCACCAGTGCCCTTCAGTGCTGTCTCATCAGTGCCCATCGGTGCAGCCTATCAGTGCCCACCAGTGAAGCCTCATCAGCGCCCATCAGTGAAGGAGAAAAATTACCTATTTACAAAATTTTCTGACAGGAACTAAGAACTTTTATTTTTTTCAAAATTTCGTTTTTTTTTCCTTTTTTTATCAAAAAATAAAAAACACAATTGTGATTAAATACCACCAAAAGAAAGCTCTATTTGTGGGAAGAAAATTATAAAAAATGTATTTGAGTACAGCGTTGCATTGTCATTCAAAGCACTGAAACTTGGCCTGGGCAGGAAGGGGGTGAAAGTGCCCAGTATTGAGGTGGTTAAGGAGGGGTGGGCTCCCTCTGGGTATAACTACCTACCCTCAATCTATCCATTATTATATATGTGCTCCTACTATGGAGGCTTTCAAAATGTATAGACTTAGGACTGCAGATAATACTGGGGTGCCATGAAGTTGCCACTGCAGCTTCCACATGTATTTTCACAGGTGTGCAAACCAAACCCCTGTTTTTAGTGTGAACTGTTAGACAGGACAATTAGATTTGTTGCAGGCTGGCTAGTAAGTTGAGCTGAGAATTTTTCTTTGTTGTTTGACAGTCTACAGAAAGGATAAACGCCTGGTTTACTGTTTGAAGTGGTCACATTATCAATTCCATTTTGAATCAGCAGGCTAAAGCACAATTGACCTTCTTCTTCTCAGACCTAGACTGATCACGGGAGTGCATTTTCAGACCCCTCTTACAATTGCTTGTCAACTCTAACAAAGCTAATAATGATATGTTCTATGACCACAGGCTCCATGTTAAACTTACAGGGTGTTTTAAAGAGGAATCTCGTGTAAACCATTTTCTGGGCTTCAGTACTGACCACCCTGATCTATATATATATATATATATATATATATATATATATATATATATACAGTATCTCACAAAAGTAAGTACACCCCTCACATTTTTGTAAATATTTTATTATATCTTGTCATGTGATAACACTAAAGAAATAACACTTTGCTACAATGTAAAGTAGTGAGTGTACAGCTTGTATAACAGTGTAAATTTTCTGTCCCCTCAAAATAACTCAACACACAGCCATTAATGTCTAAACCACTGGCAACAAAAGTGAGTACACCCCTAAGTGAAAATGTGCAAATTGGGCTCAAAGTGTCAATATTTTGTGTGGTCAGTGTCACCATTATTTTCCAGCACTGCCTTAACCCTCTTGGGCATGAAGTTCACCAGAGTTTCACAGGTTGCCTCTGGAGTCCTCTTCCACTCCTCCATGAGGACGTCACGGAGCTGGTGGATATTAGAGACCTTGCACTTATCCACCTTCCATTTGAGGATGCCCCACAGATGCTCAATAGGGTTTAGGTCTAGAGTAGGGATGAGCCAAACACCCCCCAGTTCAGTTCACAGCAGAACATACGAACAAAAAATTTGTTTGAACATGCGAACACCGTTAAAGTCTATGGGACACGAACATGAATAATCAAAAGTGCTCATTTTAAAGGCTTATATGCAAGTTATTGTCATAAAAAGTGTTTGGGGACCTGGGTCCTGCCCCAGGGGACATGTATCAATGCAAAAAAAAAAGTTTTAAAAACAACCGTTTTTTCGGGGGCAGTGATTTTAATAATGCTTAAAGTGAAACAATAAAAGTGAAATATTCCCTTAAATTTCGTACCTGGGGGTGTCTATAGTATGCCTGTAAGGTGGCACATTTTTTCCCGTGTTTATAACAGTCCCTGCACAAAATGACATTTCTAAAGGAAAAAAAGTAATTTAAATATACTCGCTGCTATAATTAATTGTCGATCCCGGCAATATAGATAAAAAAAGTACCGTATTTATCGGCATATAACACGCACTTTTTTCCCCTGAAAATCAGGGGAAAATTGTGGGTGCGTGTTATAGGCCGATCCCCGCCGATTTCTGTGTCATCAGAGCGATCGCGGCAATTGCCGCGGTCGCCGCCGACATACACAGCCGTGGGTAGATTTAAATATGGTGCCGAGACTGCAGGGAGCCGAGATACACGTACCCGAGTGTTCTCGGCTTTTTTCGGCACTGCCGTCACGCCCAGTCCCGCCCCTGGACCTGTGTTATGTCCATCATAGGGCGGGACTGGGCATGACTATGAGCGGCGCCGAAAAAAGCCGAGAACACTCGGGTATGTGTATCTCGGCTCCGACAAGAGCCGAGATACACATACCCGAGTGTTCTCGGCTTTTTTCGGCACCGCTCACAGTCACGCCCAGTCCCGCCCTATGATGGACATAACACAGGTCCAGGGGCGGGACTGGGCGTGACGGCGGCGCCGAAAATAGCCGAGAACACTCAGGTATGTGTATCTCGGCTCCCTGCAGTCTCGGCGCCATATTTAAATCTACACCGAGTGCACAAAGCTGCACTGACATGGCTGGTCTGGGGCAAACCTGCACTAACAAAGCTGCACTGGGGCAAAGCTGCACTGACAAGGCTGCACCTGCACTGGGGCAAAGCTGCACTGACAAGGCTGCACTGACAAAGCTGCACTGACAAAGCTGCACTGACAAGGCTGCACTGACAAGGCTGCACTGACAAGACTGCACTGGGGCAAGGCTGCACTGACACTGAAAAGGCTGCAGATGGACAGATAAGGCTGCATTGATGGGCATTTTAATGTAAGTTTTTTTTCCTTAAACTTCCCTCCTAAAAGTTTTTTTTCCTTAACCGGTTCAATACAGTGCAATTTCACCCCCTTCCTTCCCAGGCCAATTTTTAGTTTTCAGCGCTGTCGCACTTTAAACGTCAATTGCGCGGTCATGCGACGTTGTACCCAAAAAAAATTGACGTTCTTTTTTCACCACAAATAGAGCTTTCTTTTGGTGGTATTTGATTGCCTCTGCGGTTTTTATTTTTTGCGCTATAAACAAAAGAAGAGCTACAATTTTGAAAAAAACATAATATTTTTTACTTTTTGCTATAATAAATATCCCAATTTTTTTTTAAAAAAACTAATTTTTTCCTCAGTTTCGGCCAATACGTATTCTTCTACATATTTTTGGTAAAAAAAATCACAATAAGCGTATATTGATTGGTTTTCGCAAAAGTTATAGCGTCTACAAAATACGGGATAGATTTATGGCATTTTTAAAAAAAAAATTATTTTTTTATTTTTTTAGCGGCGATCACGATTTTTTTTCGTGACTGTGACATTATGGCGGACACATCGGACACTTTTGACACATTTTTGGGACCATTCACATTTATACAGCGATCAATGCTATAAAATTGCATTGATTACTGTGTAAATGTGACAGGCAGTGAAGGGGTTAACCACTAGGGGGCGGGGAGGGGTTAAGTATGTTTCCTAGGGAATGATTCTAACTGAAGGGGGAGAGGACGCACAAGGGGAGGAGACCGATCAGTGTTCCTCCGTTCTGGGAACACAGATCGCTCTCCCCAGAGCTGACAGGCTGTGGATCTGTGTGTTTACACACACAGATCCACATGCCGGCCCGGTTAACGGGCAATCGCGGGTGCCCGGCGGACATCGCGGCCGCTGGGCACACGTACGGGGTCCCGAGCAACGCGGCGGGCACGTGCGCGCCCCCTAGACGGCTGGGAATCCCAGGACGTCATATGACGTCCACCCAGGATGGGAGATCCCATGTGGACGTCATATGACTATGGCTGGGTATTGAAGTGGTTAAAATTCCCTCCTAAACTTGGGGTGCGTGTTATACGCCGGCGCGTGTTATACGCCGATAAATACGGTAATTGAAAAAAACGGCATGGGATCCCCCAGTCCATTGCCCTTTGGGTCTGGTATGAATATTAAGGGGTACCCCAAACCAAGATTTTAAAAAAAAATTGCGTGGGGGTCCCCCCAATTCCATACCAGGCCCTTCAGGTCTGGTATGGATATTAACGGGAACCCCGCGCCAAAATGTAAAAAAAATGGCATGGGGGTCCCCCTCAAAATCCATACCAGACCTGAAGGGTCTGGTATGGATTTTTTATGGGGAACGCCGCACCAAAATTAAAAAAATGGCGTGGGGGTCCCCCCAAAAATCCATATCAGACCCTTATCTGAGCACACAACCTGGCAGGCCACAGGAAAAGAGGGGGGATGAGAAAGCGCCCCCCTCCTGAACCGTACCAGGCCACATACCCTAAACATGGGGAGGGTGCTTTGGAGTAGCCCCCCAAAGCACCTTGTTCCCATGTTGATGGGGACAGGGGCCTCATCCCCACAACCCTTGCCCAGTGGTTGTGGGGGTTTGCGGGCAGGGGGCTTATCGTAATCTGGAAGCCCCCTTTAACAAGGGGACCCCCAGATCCCATCTTCCCCCCCTGTGTGAAATGGTAACGGGATACAAATGTACCCCTACCATTTCACAAAAAAAGTGTCAAAATGGTACAAATGACAAGACACGGCTTGGGATAAGTCCTCTATTAAAAAATAAAAAACTAAAAATGTCCCACGAAGTCCATCCATCTTCTTCTCTTGCTCCGCGGACCGAAAAAGAAAAAAAAAAGCCGCGACCGACCCGCCTCCATGGGAGGCACCCGGTACGAAATTTAAAGGAACATTTCACTTTAATTGTTTCACTTTAAGCATTATTAAAATCACTGCTCCCGAAAAAGCCTCTTTTTTTAAAACTTTTTTTGCATTGATACATGTCCCCTGGGGCAGGACCCAGGTCCCCAAACACTTTTTATGGCAATACCATGCATATAAGCCTTTAAAATTAGCACTTTTGATTTCTCCCATAGACTTTTAAAGGGTGTTCCGTGGCTTTCGAATTTGCCGCGAACACCCCAATTGTTCGCTGTTTGGCGAACAGGCGAACACCCGATGTTCGAGTCGAGTCTCCGAAGGGAGGGGATAATGGTCGGCTTCAGTATGTCACAGTACATGTTGGCATTCATGGTTCCCTCAGTGAACGGTAGCTCCCCAGTGCCGGCAGCACTCATGCAGCCCCAGCCCATGATACTCCCACCACCATGCTTGACTGTAGGCAAGACACACTTGTCTTTGTATTCCTCATCTGGTTGCCGCCACAAACGCTTCACACCATCTGAACCAAAAAAGTTTATCTTGGCCTCATCAGACCACAGGGCTATCTACCACAAGGGGACACTGCTGGATCCCAGCTTACACGCCTGTTAACCCTGCAGGAGTTAGGCGCTCTGGTGAGTGCGGGGTTACAGATGAAAGCGGGGAGTACTGAAGAATCATCACACTACTATTCTTGAGTTTATGTACTGAAACTCTTCACAGACTATATATACATTTTTTCAGCATTTAGCTATATATATACACTTATCCAGTTGAACTTTTTATCACCATTTTTTATATATATATTTTATATATATATTTTTTTATTTTTTTTTTATTTATTTATTTTTTTTTTTTTTACACCATACATCAATTTTTTCAATTTAATTTTATATATCAATTCATGCTATTTATTCACTGTGGACTGCTGTGGACTCATTTGGGGACATTGTTTAATTTTAATTAGCTTCTTTGGCTACGCATCTATTCAGCACGTTATTTGGTGTTATTAATATCACTGTTATTTACTATTTATTGTTTATGAATTTTATTTATTCCTTTTATATTTCAGATACCAATTTTTTAGCACTTTGCACTTTATTGCACATTAGTGTGTATGGCTTAGATTTATTACTCAGAGAATATTTTTATTTTATTTTATTTATTTATCATTTATTTCTTATTTAATATATTTTTTTATCACTTTTGAACAGCGCCAATTCCCCTGTAATAGTATTTTCTTGTTTTTTGAACTTCACTGAGGTAATGTTCTTTGCTGGGGGGGCTGCAGTTCCTTTTTTCCTAAGCGCGGAAATTTGGTTTTTATGTTTCCTGTTCTGAGTGGAACCTGTCCTGTTAAACTGCTGTATGGTCTTGGCCATCATGCTGCAGCTCAGTTTCAGGGTCTTGGCAATCTTCTTATAGCCTAGGCCATCTTTATGTAGAGCAACAATTCTTTGTTTCAGATCCTCAGAGAGTTCTTTGCCATATGGGGCCATGTTGAACTTTCAGTGACCAGTATGAGAGAGTGAGATCGATAACACCTAATATAACACACCTGCTCCCCATTCACACCTAAGACCTTGTAACACTAACGAGTCACATGACACCGGGGAGGGAAAATGGTTAGTTATGCCCAATTTGGACATTTTCACTTAGGGGTGTACTCTCTTTTGTTGCCAGCGGTTTAGACGTTAATGGCTGTTTGTTGAGTTATTTTGAGGGGACAGCAAATTTACACTGTTATACAAGCTGTACGCTCACTGCTTTACATTGTAGCAAAGTGTAATTTCTTCAGTGTTGTCACATTAAAAGATATAATGAAATATTTACAAATATGTGAGGGGTTTACAGACTTTTGTGAGATACTGTGCAGCATATATTAGGAAAACCTGTTATTACTCCTGGTGACACAGCATAGCCAAACCAGTCTGTTTGTTACTTCTGATGATGCAGCATATTCAAACCAATCTGTAAAAGTTTTTAAAGTCCTAGTAGCCATTAAATTCCAAGCCCTTCACAAGCAATTCTCCACCACTCAAAACAAGAACCCTTTATTATCATTTTGTGGCCTTTTTACATAAGAAATGGCAGATTACATTGGGCAATGACTAGTACTGGGTTTGATTAGTAAAAGAGAATGTGTACGCTGTTTACAAAGTCCAGAAAACCTCTAATCGATTCTAACATAATGCACCAGATCTGATTGACTGATCCTTCTAATAGGGCGTACACACGGTCGGACTTTGTTCGGACATTCCGACAACAAAATCCTAGGATTTTTTCCAACGGATGTTGGCTCAAACTTTTTTTGTCTACACACGGTCGCACAAAGTTGTCAGAATTTCTGATCGCCAACCACGCGGTCACGTACACCAGGTACGACGAGACTAGAAAAGGCCGGTTCAGAACCAAGCGCGGCACCCTTTGGGCTCCTTTTGCTAATCTCGTGTTAGTAAAAGTTTGGTGAGAGACGATTCGCGCTTTTTCAGACTCGTGGCTTTCAGATCGTTTTCTGCCGTTCAGTTTGTGCTTGTGGGTTTGTATCTGCTCTTCAGTGCGTGCAAGCAAGTTCCGCGTGACTTTAAGTCATTGTATTCTTGTTCGTTCGTTACTGTTTTTCAGGTCGCTCTTCACAGGCCTTGCTGTTCTTCAGTGCGTTCTGTTACTTCGTTCTGAGCAGCCGACCGTTTTCTAGCCATGTTTCGTATGCATACTCCTCGTAGAGTTCATGCTGTGCGGGGGCTTGGTGTTGGGGTCCTGACCTTGACACAAATCCAGTCCATGAACAGGGTGGGGAGGAGTTCATGGACCAAGAATTGGTTGCTTCAGCGTGACCAGTTCTCTCATATGCCTTTGCTCCGTGAGATCCGTGAGAATAATCCTGATGATTTCAGGAACTTTCTCAGGATGACGGACCCCGTATTTCGCCGTTTGTTGGCTTCGCTGACCCCCTATATTAGCAGGCAGGATACCTGCATGAGGCAAGCCATCACTCCGGAGCAGAGGCTGGTCGCTACCCTGCGGTATTTGGCAACAGGGAGAAGCCTGCAGGACCTCAAGTTCTCGACAGGCATCTCCCCCCAGGCTCTGGGGATCATTATCCCGGAGACCTGTTCTGCCATCATACAGGTCCTGCAGAAGGAGTATATGAAGGTAAGATTTTTATTCTTTTATATCACATTTTATTGTATTGAATGTTTGATAATATATTGTATTTCTTTCCTCATTCCCTAATTACCATCATTGTAATATGCTGTGAATGTCCCCTTTGTTCTCATGCATGCTGGATTTTTATGTAATTATTATTTTAGGTCCTTCATACATATTTTCCCTTCAATAACCTCCCCAGCATGGTGTCTCCTGGCCCTATATTCACCTCATGTAGTCACTTAACAATGTATTTTATCAGCTCCATAGTAGTGATTTACCCCAAACACCCCCTAAAATGTTTGGAAATGTTATTTTTGATTTAAATTCAGGCAGAGTGGCAGAGGCTTTTTTTTGGTGGTGTCCCCAAATAATTTTTAGTAACTCTCCCTCCCCCAACTGCTAAGTCAGCTGATCCCAATTCTCTATCCTCAATCATCTATCTGCTGACTTTGCCAAACCCATACACACTATACCCACCTCTTTACTGGTCAGATTTATGGATGAATTGCCCAAAGCATGTAGTGCAAGGGTCTGCCTGTATACTTTCAAATGGTACTGTTTCAAGTTTTTGTATTCTATTATTATCTTGATAGGTAATAGCAGAATGTCCAAATGTCCTCAAATGTGTACAATGTGTATTTATATCTTTGTATTATGACACTTCTTACCTGTCCAGTGGTCTGCCAATAGTGTAACTAAGGAGGGGCTGTTCCAAGTAATACCCATTATTTAGGCATTCATCTCTCAATGAAGTGAAGAGGGTTACCTGTCCAAGAGTTCCCCCCCCCTTTAATGTTAGAAATGGCCCATGAGAGGGGGGGGGAATATGATAGGTGTACCTTATACTTTGGCCTTGTTAAATTCCACTTACTAAATGCTATCTGGAGGTTGCCCCATAATGTTTGTGTCTAATCTGCTTCCCATGTTTCTGTGAAAAAATAGTAATGTTTATTGTTTTTTCCTCAACAGTTTCCTTCCACGCCACAGGAATGGCAGACTGTGGCCTCCCACTTTGCCCAGCGGTGGGACTTTCCTAACTGCGGAGGGGCAATTGATGGGAAACACGTCCACATCGTCCCACCACCCAACTCGGGGTCGTACTATTATAATTACAAGGGGTTCAATAGTATAGTGATGTTGGCGGTGGTGTCGGCTAATTACGACTTCCTGTATCCACCTGATGCGGCCATTCCCAATGAGGACCCTCACCCCGGAACAGAGGGTTTTTAATTACCGGCTGGCCAGAGCCCGAAGAGTGGTGGAGAACACATTTGGAATCCTGGCCAGCCGGTTCCGCCTATTTCTGACACCCATCCATATGGCGGAGTATAAACTGAACCATATTATACTTGCGTGCTGTGTTCTCCATAACTTTTTAAGGAAACATTCGGCCAACTATGCTGGCTCAGTTGGGCCTGAGGCTGGAATGATACATCAAACCACACCTGGCTTGCCCTCCCTGAGTGCCCGTGATGTCCGGTTACGATACCAGGAGTTCTTTGCGGGTAGGGGGGCTATCAATATACCAGCAAATATGTGAAGCCTTTTTATAATAAAACAAAAAAAGAAATTCTTTTCAAACAAACCAACATGTTTGTTGTATACCAATTTTTGTGGTGGCATTATCAAAACTCAAAATGTCCATTTTAGATAAAACAGGCATGTGTAAAACCAACAAGAAAAGACACAAATCTTGAACTTACAAACGTCACATTTGGTCGAATTTGAAGGCAATATCAGACATGAGTATTTAGGAAATGTGTTTGATATTGCGTTCAGATGGGGTGAAGTCACCCCAGGAAAAGCCCAATTTGAAAGATGCACACCAATTTAACAATGTCAACATGTGCTAGCTGCCATCACGGGGGATCAAGGGATGTGTTTTGGGGGAGCAAGCCCTTCCTCACCGCTACTTTATTATTGAGGAAGGGGTTGCACCCCCAAAACGCGTCCATTGATCTCCCGTGATGGCAGATAGCACATGTTGGCAGACTGTGTGCATCCTCCAAATTTGGCTTTGGGAAAAATCACAAAAACATTTAGCACATTGTAGCACACAAAAGAAGAAAGTGATTTGGAGGGGCTTTAAACTCGCCCCAAAACATCAATGATGTTTTTATTTTTTGGAATAACATCATTGATGTTTTTCTTGATGATTTCCAATTGTAAATTACACCCCATGATCTCCCCGATCAGGATCTGGGCACTTTCGGATGTGAAAGGATCTGGATCCACACCCTCACGATCACCTAAAAAGAGAGGAACCCCAAAATAAATTAGGTTTCAAAAAAATGCCGCCATCCATCTCTTATCTGAGCCTGTGGTTGCAGACACTCACCTGTTGTGGTGACTAGTTCCACCACGTCTTCTTCCTCCTGCTCAGATTGTGTTGGGGGGATTTCCCCTTCTTCCAGAGGGGGGGCTCTGGTCTCCTCAGATGAGGGGTGTCCTCCGAGTCTTTTATCCCCTATGTAAAACAAAAATGGTATACTTAGCACACAGATATTTGATGGCAGAACTATAAAGATGAAACATTGCTTGGAAGTGGGGTACAATTGTCAATTTTAGCAGAGTTCCAAGATGTAGCTTTTTTAGTGTCCTTTGTCAACATGCAATACTTTACCTGTTTTGTACAAGCTTCGCAGATGTAGCCCCCCCCCCTATAGTATACACTGGAGCACCTGTGTGCCCCCCTAATAAAAATGGTGTTCTTGTGTCCCACACTAGTGCTCCAGTGTCCAGATGTGAAAACAGCTGCTCAGTGTCCTCTCCTTACACAGAATCTAGTTTGCATTTCATTCTAGTAACAAAGTCATCTACACAACCCAATTCTTTGAAGACAAGTATAGGGCGTCAAAATGGTGGCCAAATGCATATGGGCTAACCAATGGTATTTTATAGTTGGAACGAAAATTGTTTGATCCGAACGAATAATGTGCCCATGAACATGAAAGTTGCCTTTTTTAACTGTACAACAGTTCCTAAAAGCATATGGAGCAGCACAAACGTAATAAACATAAAGAATAGGAACACAGCACAACTACTTACTTTTTTGCAGCGCTCTCCGGATCTTTCTGTACTGCTCATGTTCTCGTAATTTGAGGTCCGACCACCGCTTCCTGAGCTGATCTTTCGATCGTCGTACCCCGAAATTCCGGTGCAGACTCCTGACCACTTTCGCCATGATCTTGGCCTTTCTGACATTGGGGTTGGGGTAAACCCCATACTTTCCATCATAGTCGGCCTTCTTCAGGACATCCACCATCTCCAACATCTCCCCAAAGGACATATTTGAGTCCTTAAATCTCCTTCTGGATCGGGACGTTTCAGGCTCCGGCCTTTCCTCCTCCTCCTCCTCATTGCTATAATTAGCACGCACCTGCTGTCTATCCGCCATGTGCTCTACCCCCACTGCGCCGAACGAAAAGGGGCGGGGAATAGACTAGAAAGAACGTCAGGGGCGGGCGGAGTTATACGCATGCGCAGTGTGTATAAAGCGTAACACACGTGCGTATTACGTACGATCTGTGAGCGGAGGAAGGAGCATCGGAGACGCCGATCGTGATAACGAAGGTAAGATCTAAACTTGCGCCTATACTGCTTCGAAATGGAATCCTATATTGTAACAAGATTAGGGGAGTTTGGCCTGACATTAGGGTTTGTCTTGTGTTGTGTCTTGCAGAGAAAATGGATGGGTTCAACGACCACAATTTCCTGCCCCTGTTCATTGACAAATACAGGGAGCTGCCCTGTCTGTGGCAGGTCAGACACCCCCACTATAATCACAAACAGAAGAGGCAGGCAGCGCTGGAGAAACTGCTGGAGTTGGTGAAGTGGGTAGTCCCCACAGCAACCATCCCTTATTTAAAAGCCAAAATTGGTGGCCTGAGGAGCACTTATCTCAGGGAGCGCAAGAAGGTCACAGATTCCCAGAGATCCGGAGCTGCAGCAGATGACGTTTATGTCCCCAGGCTGTGGTACTACGAGAGACTGCGATTTCTGTCAGACCACACTGAAGTCAGGGAATCCCTCTCTACTCTTCCTTCCACGCTTCCTTCCACCCCAGCTGAGGCTTCCGATGTCCAACCTGGGCCTTCCAGCCAGGAAGAAGTGGAGGAGCCCAGCTGGAGTCAGGTATAGCATTGTTCTACTCATTTCTGGTCAATAAATAAATGATGTTTACTAGATGTTATTATTGATCACTAATTGCTGCTTGAAAGTGTTTTACATATCAATAGACAGTAGTGGGCACCCAAAATTGGGACAAAAATGAAAACTGCTGGGCTCAGAAGGATAGTCTGTTATATTTGTTAACATTCAATTTGCAGCAGTCAGGAGGTGAAAATTGTGTGTGATTGATGAATAAAAAACTAAAACTATCTCCCTTTTTCATACACAGGAAGACCTCAGCCAGGAGGAGGCTGTGGAATGTGGCAGTCAGGAGGAGGCGGGGATTAGTTGCAGCCAGGAGGAGGCGGGGCTAAGTGGCAGCCAGGAGAAGCCAGGGACCAGTCGCAGTCTGACTGAGTCTCAGGTCCCTCCCCTCCGCCTGCCATATAAACGAGCCAGGAAGGCCACTCCGAGTCCCGTGCAGGATTCAGCGTTCAGGCTGATCCAGGAGGCTTCGGCGTCCCTCAGAGCCTTACCCACTCCTGAAGAGGCCTTTGCCTGCATGGCTGCCACCAAATTGCAGGGCATGCAGGAGGGTCAACGCAGGCTCTGTGAGGACCTTATGTACAAAGTCCTACGTAAGGGGGTGAGTGGTGAACTAACACCAATTTCCGACGTGGTTGAGTTGGACCATCCTCCTCCTCCTCCTCCTGCTGCCACAACTCCACCACCACAGCCACAGCATGGAAGGAAGCGTGGAAAGAAGACCAGAGAGTGATTGCTCTGGGTTCAGTCTGGTCTGACAGAAGCTGCAGTCTCTCGTATGACCACAGCCTGGGGACACAGATGTCATCTGCTGCTGTTCATGATCTCTGGGACTTCTGGACCAGACTGCCCTCCCTTAGATAAGGACTCCTCAGGCCACCAATTTTGCTTACAAATAGTTGATGTCTGCCCTGGGGGTCCAAGGCTTTGCCCACTTTTGCAGTTTCTTCAGCGTTGCCTCCCTCTTTGTTTATTTGTGAGCCCTTAATAAAAAAAATTTTGGGAAATTATACTCTCCTGTGTGTGTTTTCAGCCAAAAAAGACAGTTTGTTGGTGTAATGGAAATTTGTAAGTTCTGTATATAATTGTATTGTATTTTGTATGTATTGCACACTGCCCTCACTGTGCAACAGCACTAATAATGTTTTCAGTAAATGTTTACATTCTTTCGAGTCCTGATTAGAATAAGCCTGCCTATGTAACGCCCCTTGTTACCATAAACGTACAATTGTAATATTAATGTGATACCTACGTAATCATGTGCATAAAAACCTTCAATTGCGTCATAATAAAGCAGAACAGTAATTTGGAAAGATGCTGAGCGTATCTTTTGTGTCTGTTCCCTACTGCAGTAGATATTATTAATTTGGAACCACTAATCAATATGAGGATAGGAGTTGCCTATCATCAATTTAACCGAGTCAGCATGGCGAGCCAGCCAGGAGGGGGATTCCAGGTGACCCTGAGTATCCGAAACGAGGAGCTTGAGACGATCCGGGAATTTCTGATAATCAGCCGGCTGAGGTAAGCCTTTTGCTTACATTTGAGTTATCAGAATTCCTTGATCGGTAAGGCATTTTCGGGACAAAGGGTACCTATTTTACTCCCCTTAATCGAACTGTATTGATTGGTGGTTATATGTTATGTTGTCCCTGTCTATTGTCCATTGGAGTGTTATAGATAAGAAAGGGAAGAATAGTGCTGTTCACAGGTATATGTAGTAAATCTGCTAGATAAAGTAGTTTAGAGGCAAGAGGGTATAGGCACAAGTAGAGATGAGAGAAGACTGGCCAGTCATTATGGGCATTGAATTAAGTAAGGGAATGAAGGATAAGAGACCCTCAAAAATGCCCAGCGCAAGAGGAGCGCTACATATGAACCAAAGGTGCGGTTCCGCCTATACTGAGCCCCTAGATTAATGGTTAGAGTGGACAGGGATCCACATTGGGTAACTGGGTTACCAAGGTCCACAGGGACTAAGAATCGTGCAGAGTAAATAGCTAAAGAAACAGTTATCAATGTGAGCAGGATGGATCAAGGGTGACATTAACACTAGACAGAAAGGGACATTTTCATGTTAAGTTGTGGGATGAATTTGGGGTCAGTCACTACAACTATTAGAATCAGAAACAGAGAAATGAGAGTTAAAACAGAACACTTTATATGTTGTCAGAGAGGGAAGATGGGATGAGCACTCTGGCTGCCCGTCTGATCATAGAAGCTAGATATAAAAGATATCTGAACAAAATAAGGAATGCAGAATTTGCAGGGAAATATTAAAGAGTTAAAAGAAAGTGAGAGAATGTGATATGCATGTGTTGTGTACAAATGAGAAAATGTAAGCGATTTTAGAGAGATATTGGTGTATGTGTGTGCGAATGCTGGGACCTTTAGTTCTATTGCTTGTGTGTGTCATGTACGCAGATGTGACCCCCTCCTTTGCGCTCTCATGAAAGAAATGTGGCTGGGATGAGAGGTCTGTGATAAGCTGGAAGGACACCATGCCAATTTCTGATTTTTAGACAAAACATTTATAACAAAATGTGCCTGGTTAACTAATCTAATGGTAAACAATGTGATCACAATTATTTTGAATCTGTTTTCCAAACATGGTAAAATGAAGGTTACGTTTAACCGTGTATTACACAAATTGAATATCCTTTGATAGTGGAAACACTGCATGTAAAAAAGGGAAATTAAGTAAAATTAAGTAATAATGAGTATTCCTTTCTAATATGAGTTTAACAATTTTATTAATAATATAGTTATATTGAAACTGGTTTAGACAACCTTTGGTTGGAAATGAAATTCAGGTTATTGGGGAAATTTGTAATGAATGAGATTAGTTTAGATTAAGATAACAATTTTGTAATTTTACATTTATACAATAAGCCCTTATTGAGAGAAAAAAAGATTAAGATGAGGTTGTTATTTGGAATAAAGCTGCCATAATATTTAACAAAGCCAAGATGGATGAGATACATAAGAAGTTTTTCTACAAAAATGACATTTTAAGGTTTTTGATCATAACTTGATGTGCGGTCCATGATGTGAGAGTAATAATAAATAAAATTTAAATATAACAGACCCATCACATCAAGTCCACACACTCTGTTAGGATAGATGCCACCTGCAGCCAGTTGTTTTTTAGTTTTTGATGCTTTGTGGTCCATCACACAGATTGTTGATCCTTTTGTTTTTATTTATTTTTATTTTTGAAATACAAAGCAGAATGTGTGGATTGTGAAATGATGTGCCCCTTTTCCTTGTAAATGCAGTGGTATGAGCAGAAGAATATTTTGGATTTATGGGCATCTCTGCATGACCGCAGGGTATTGTTATCATTTATTATAATATTGCCAGGAAAAAGTTGTCTTTTGAGACATGAAACTGGAGTTCTTACACAAACAGCGTGATAGAAAACAAGCCATTGTGATATATTTATGGAAGCTGGACCCAGTAATGAAGGGTTCATCCCGATATATCAGAGCTGTAGCTTTATGTAAAGGTGCTATTAGACAAAGTTAGATATTGTTTTGGTCAAACATTTAATTTTGAATGGTCCGACATTCTGTGCAGCAAATATACAGCTAACTAAATGTTTGTCTAATGAAAGGTTTAAAATATGAGTTTGTTTATGTACAAATCTAACAATGAAAAATGCGTACATTTGAATCCAGCCACCTTATTGCCTCTATTGGAGAAGGCTGGAGACAAAGGAAGACACATGTGTTAAATTGATGGTGTAGGAATCAGCTGCTGTGAGCCCAGTGCAAGACACACTCCCTGAAGACCCAGATATTTAATTTTTTGTAGATTTGAGTATGCAGTTTATCACCCAGAAGGATACTCTGTATTCAAAGTCATTGGATCTTTTTTCCCCAGCTCAAGAAGCAGAGCTCCATGTTTTAGCAAAGCCTGTGAGCTATAAAAAGAGTGTATATATTTATATAGATAGTCAAGATATCGAGAGCTTTTGGTTCCATTTGAAGGGCCAGAAGTTTGTTTTTACTTCGGCAGGTAAACCAACCAAGCATGCCAAGTTAATTTGATCGGCTGTTTTCAGCCTTCCAGGTTCTTGCTGAGGTAGCCATATTAACTTTCACACATGGAAGCAGACTAGGTGACTAAGGATGCTGCATTTACAGCCCCGGACACTTGATGGGTCTGTGCAACTCACAGATTCCACCCTAGTTCTGGCCCAGTATAGCTGGGATTAATAATTCAACTTTAAGGACCCCAGAACGAGAAGAACAAGTGGTCCACAGGGGGCAACTTCTTATGAAACAGGACTTTGGAAAAGGTGATCATTTATGTCTGCCAGCCACTCTTTTCCCTCCAGCTTTTGACACATGAACCGTGTCATCAGTCACAAGCAGTTATGGCTGCCTTAGTAAATGAGCGTGGGATAGAGCCAGGGTTCTCCACAGTTGTTTATTTAACATACCACTTCTTGTTTTACCTGTTACCAAAGGTGTTACCAAAAGCTGAACATCCCTTCCAGAGATTACAAAAAGATATATCCAGATGCCTAAGTCAGGATCTTACAAGTATGCATTTTGTCTGTATGGACATGTTTTTTGGATGTCCAGTGGCAAATGCTACTGCAAAGGCCACAGTAAAAAGTGTTATCAGAAGTAGTTTGTAAATACAGGGTGCAGAAAGTACAGAGAGTAACAGGGGAAATCATTTTTTATAGGAGAGTCCTTACTAGAAGTTTTGAGGTTTTATTTTTACACCCCCTACTGTCTACAATGTAGCGGAAAAAGTAGAGTAAGAAACTAGAAAACTTTTGCCTGAATGTTTTCTTATATTTGATGAAGCCCCTAAAGGGGATATTGGACTCTCTCCCTATGGGATTTGGTTTGGGAGTGTGTTACTCACTTGCTTATATTTTGTCTCAGCAGCTGAAGTCCTCCATTTGGATCTCACAGAGAAAGTTGCTGATCTTTTAAGGTTTTTTGACAAACTCATTTATGTGTTTTCTCCCCAATTCCAGATCCTAAAAGTTTGGAAGGATCTAAAACTAAAGCCAGGTGACTTGTGGATTGTTAAGAGACATTTATATATAAGGAAATGTTTGGAGACTCAATACAGCATCTATTTCATGTACAGTTTTTGCAAAACTTGAAGGAAAAGTCACCTGGATCCACAGCAGACACTGCAAAAATGACTAAATTAAAGAAATCTGTGTTTGATTTGTTTCCCTCTTGTGATCACAGTCTAGGGTACTTTTTGATTCAATTACTTTAATTGTAAGATATATATATATATATATTTGAAAAGTAGTTCAGCCATGTTGAAGTCATATTTGTCTTTTGTACGTCTTCCATTTTATGTAGAATTGTCTGTGTTTACATATTCTGATAAGTCAGCATGCCAACAATTCAGCTAGAAGGCCATTCTGGCCACAGGAGTGTACAGCCAGTACTCTGTAAATATGTCTTATCAATCATTTGTTTTTCACAATGAAAAGTCATTTGGTAATGAAAAAGTTGCTCAGCTATTTTCTCCACAATGGAGTTTTTGCCTCTTTGGCCAGGACTACCTCCACCTAAGTGTGTGGAGGTTCCAGGTTAAAGGTGATAGCAGGTATGGTTAGTGATCAAAATATTGATCAAAAGAGGGGAGACTGTAATGGAAATTTGTAAGTTCTGTATATAATTGTATTGTATTTTGTATGTATTGCACACTGCCCTCACTGTGCAACAGCACTAATAATGTTTTCAGTAAATGTTTACATTCTTTCGAGTCCTGATTAGAATAAGCCTGCCTATGTAACGCCCCTTGTTACCATAAACGTACAATTGTAATATTAATGTGATACCTACGTAATCATGTGCATAAAAACCTTCAATTGCGTCATAATAAAGCAGAACAGTAATTTGGAAAGATGCTGAGCGTATCTTTTGTGTCTGTTCCCTACTGCAGTAGATATTATTAATTTGGAACCACTAATCAATATGAGGATAGGAGTTGCCTATCATCAATTTAACCGAGTCATTGGTGACGATTCAGGTACATTTCTAACATAAAATGTAAAATTAACAAGGGACAACAACACCAAACAATCTCCTACAGATTAAATAGAACAACATATCAATGGTGTTGTGGGAACTTGTCACAAAAAACACACACAAACATTTTCAGGAGTACAAATCAAAATCCCCCAAAAAAAAAAAAATTTTAAAAAATACAAACACAAAAAAAGAATCTACATTAAAGCCAAAAAATATATAAAAAATATACAAAAATATGTTGTCAGATGTGAGAAATCAAAATATATTGAGGGAATCACGATAAATAGTAACGAAATAAGTTTGTGAGAAGTGTGTGTGAATATGAGCAGCAAAACTACTTTATTCTTGTCACATTATAAAGAAGAAGAGAGTGCGCTGTATTAAACCATTTTTAACATTGCAGCGTGACGAAAGTGCTGTATCCATTGCGAACGCTAAGTTTACCAGAACGAGCTGTTCCGTCTTGGAATTTCTTCTGAGCATGCGTGGCACTTTGTGTGTCGGAACAGGCCACACACGGTCGGAATTGACGCGATCGGATTTTGTTGTCGGAAAATTTTATCTCCTGCTCTCCAACTTTGTGTGTCGGAAAATCCGATGGAAAATGTCCGATGGAGCCCACACACGGTCGGAATTTCCGACAACACGCTCCGATCGGACATTTTCCATCGGAAAATCCGACCGTGTGTACGGGGCATTAGTGTATTAGCACCTGGAGAGAAGATGTTTTCACATGCGGTGCTAACATGATAAAAATAGATTAAAGGATGTTTGATCTATCCTAGTATGTCTATGTAAAAATCATTATTTTACATTTTTGCTTAGCGTACCATACAGTAAGTTGCAGTGGAAAAGACAGTGGTAACCTGAAAAATGCTGTTGGGGATTCTTTTACTGTTTCACCCTTGATGGCTGTGTTTGTAGTTAGACCTCTATATGTCGTTCACCTTTCATCGAAAAACAGAGCAATCTGAGACAAGGGCACAGCCACACAGGGTCTCTTAGAAAGCTCCGATGTCACCCGATTGCTTTTGGCAGCAGATTTTTTTTTATATATTTTGTAACATTCATATAGAGATTTTGACAGCTCACCAACATAAAAATAAAAGCAAAGTCCATATTGCAATACTTTTTCAAGTCTTCTTACATCTTTTTATTAAAGTGCAAGCTGTTAAAGCAGAACTGTGGGGAAATTCAGTAAAGAAATCTAGTTGTGTATTCATATTAAAATGTAAACGTGTTACGCTAGCAGAAGAGGCAGAACTCTGTCATTATATTGCCTTCCTAGTAAGATGGTATAAAGTGTGAGCCAACCAGACTTTACTGTATTGCACAGTGATCTCAAATGAACATGTTTTTAGATACTGGGAGATGGCGTGTATGGTGTCTATGCAGCTTGGAATGTATGATGTCTATGCAGCTTACAGAAGTTGGAAAGCCCTGGGAGGAAATCCTCAGTGGGATAATGTTCATCCATAGCAGGGGTCAAGTCCTGGGAAAAAAGTGTTGGAAGATCCCCCACCACCTCAAAAATAAAAAAAAGTGTGTGTGTGTGTATGTGTATTATATAGTGTGCTGAAAAAGTATTCATGCCCCTTGAAATGTTCCACATTTTGTCATGTTACAACCAAAAACGTAAATGTATTTTATTGGGATTTTGTGTCAATTATGTGACACAAAGTGGCACATTATTGTCATGTGGCAGGAAAATTACAAATGGTTTTCAAATGTTTTTACCAATAGATGTTTGAAAAGTGTGGCATGCATTTGTATTCAGCCCCCTTTACTCTGCTACCCCTAACTAAAATCTAGTGGAACCAATTGCCTTCAAAAGTCACCTAATTAGTAAATAGAGTCCACCTGTGTGTAATTTAATCTCAGTATAAATACAAAGTTTAAGTTTGTTAAAGAACCTTAGTGAACAAACAGCATCATGAGGGTCAAGGAACACATCAGACAGGTCAGGGATAAAGTTGTGGAGAAGTTTAAATCAGAGATAGGTTCTAAAACAATATCACCAGCTTTGAACATCTCACAGAGCATTGTTCAATCCATCATCTGAAAATGGAAAGAGTAACGGCAAACCTACCAAGACATGTCTATCCACCTAAACTGACAGGCCGGGAAAGGAGAGCATTAATCAGAGAAGCAGCCAAGAGGCCCATGGTAACTCTGGAGGAGCAGAGATCCACAGCTCAGGTGGGAGAATCTGTCCACAGGACAACTATTTGTCGTGCACTCCACAAATCTGGCCTTTATGGAAGAGTGGCAAGAAGAAAGCCATTGTTGAAAGAAAGCCATAAGAAGTTTGTTTGCAGTTTGCGAGAAGCCTTGTGGGGGGCACAGCAAACATGTGGAAGAAGGTGCTCTGGTCAAAGGAGACCAAAATTGAACTTTTTGGCCTAAAAGCAAAATGCTATGTGTGGCGGAAAACTAATGCCCCGTACACACGGTCAGACATTGATCGGACATTCCGACAACAAAATCCTAGAATTTTTTCCGACGGATGTTGGCTCAAACTTGTCTTGCATACACACGGTCACACAAAGTTGTCGGAAAATCCAATCATTCTAAACGCGGTGACGTAAAACACGTACGTCGGGACTATAAACGGGGCAGTAGCCAATAGCTTTCATCTCTTTATTTATTCTGAGCCTGAGTGGCACATTGTGCGTCGGATTTGTGTACACACGATCGGAAATTCCGACAACGGATTTTGTTGTCGGAAAATTTTATAGCCTGCTCTCAAACTTTGTGTGTCGGAAAATCCGATGGAAAATGTGTGATGGAGCCTACACACGGTCGGAATTTCCGACAACAAGGTCTTATCACACATTTTCTTTTTTTTTCCACAAAAAGTTTTTTATTTCAAAAAAAGTAAGGCAAGACATACAGGACAAAGGTATTGTCACAACACATCATTTAACAGAATCATATAAAGAGCATATATGTCACGATACAACAGAAAGTTCCTAGCTGAAAATAAGTGAACATTACTGAAACTTAAAATTGTCATTAAGCGTAAGTAGGTGGAGGATCTTCATTTCTATTGTCCCACCCCCCCCGGTTGGACTGCGGGAAGGGCAGGGATCAGTCACTTAAATAAGTTCATCATCTAGAGTACAATGTATCCTGACAGGATGAGAACTAAGTGTCGATCTGGGATAAAAGAGAATAAGGAGAGAGAAAAAGGGAAAGAGAAAGAGCAAAGAGAAAGAGAAGAGAGAAAGGGAAGAGGAACAAAAACAAAAACAAAAACAAACAAAAAAAAAAAAAAGGGGAAAAAGGAAAAGAAAAAAAAAAAAAAGGGGGGGGGGACGGGTGGGGGACGGAGGGGAGGGGGAGAAAAAAGGGGGGAGGGGGGCGAAAAAGGGATAATTATTAGGTGGGGAGTAAGGATGAAGGAAGCGAGAGGGGAAGGATGAGTGGGTCCGCGCCTGCCCCCCCCCCCCCGCAGAAAGCGTCGATTGAGACGTTGTACACTCTACAGGTATCTTTTACGATACGTACTGTAGGTATCGATCAGTAGTAACAAAATGAGACCAGCAGGCCCATGTGGTTGAAAATTTATGCATCCTGTCTTGTGAGGTAAAGATTAGTTCCTCCATTTCTTTTATAGAGGAAATCCGTGCAAACCATTCCCTGACTGTTGGAATGTTGGTGGAGCGCCAATGTCTGGGTATACAAAGCCTGGCGGCATTAACCATATGCATCGGTAGTGATTTGTAGTAATCTCTTTTGGACAGTGATGTGAGGTGTAGGAGAAACTGGGACGGGGTGTAGT
Source organism: Lithobates septentrionalis (assembly GCA_037952835.1). Classification (NCBI taxonomy): domain Eukaryota; kingdom Metazoa; phylum Chordata; class Amphibia; order Anura; family Ranidae; genus Lithobates; species Lithobates septentrionalis. The sequence goes on along the minus strand of JBBDGP010001706.1, from coordinate 908,259 downwards.
CCAAGGTGTAGGTAGTGATATGTGAGATGAGACCGTGAACCTCCCTCCAAAAGGGTTGAATGTTCACGCAATCCCACCACACATGAAGCATAGTTCCCACTCCCAACCCACATCTCCAGCAGGTATCAGGAGTATTAGGGGAAAATTTGTGGATACGTGACGGAGTCCTATACCATTTTGTGATCACCTTGTAGCCATTTTCTTGGATGGCAACGTTCAAAGAGCCCTTATGTGCGTACTCATAGATAGTGTTCCAGTCCTCCATGGAAAGAGATCTTTGAAGATCTTTACTCCAGGAAACCTGTGAGGGGGCAGGGGTCTGCGTTGGGGTTTCTGAAAGGAAGGTATACAAAAGGGAGATTAAGTGTCTTTGCGGCTGTTTACGATGGCATAAGGCTTCAAAGGGTGAGAGTTGTCGAGTCCAGTTCGACTGACTGGCGTGAGTTGTGAGGAAATGACGGATTTGTCTATAAGTCCAAAAGGAAAATGAGAGCGTCTTGGTGTTAGATTTTAAAGTTTCAAAGGGTATGGGCTTCTCATTTGAGTAGAATTGAAGAGCTAGGACGTCTTCGAATGGCCACTCCTTACTTAAAAAGTCTGCAGAGTTCCCCGGTGGAAAGTCAGGGTTCCCCCGGAGAGTAGTTAGAGGGCCCGGGGGAGGGGTAACCGAGCCCCCCATCATGGTCTTTCTAAAAGTCAGAAGTGTAGAGTGTATAAGGGGGTGGGTTAAGAGGGTATGGGGCCAATTCCGAGGAGATAACCATGGGAGAAGGTGTAAGGGACCTGACGAGAAGGATCTCTCTAGGAAGACCCATGTCTTTTTAGAGGCATGGATGTTCCAGTCAGCGATCCTTGTGAGATGGCAAGCGGAGTAATATTTTTGGAGGTCAGGTAGGCCTATTCCTCCTTTAGATTTAGCTAGTGTGAGTCTGGAGTATTTAATGCGAGGTGGAGAGTCCTTCCACAGGAAAGCAGAACATGCCTTCCGGTAGGATTTAAAAAAACTTGCTGGTAAGGATATAGGGATCGATTGCATAAGATAAAGAAAGCGAGGCAGGATTATCATTTTGATTAAGGCAGAGCGTCCGAACCAGGAGACATTTAGGCCTTTCCAGTCCTTAAGGTGTTTTTGTGTCTGAAGGAGGAGCGGGAGGAAATTTTTTGAATAAAGATCTGACAGGTGGGTGGGGATTCGAATACCTAAGTATGTAAGTGCAACATGTTCCCATTGAAACGGGAATGAGTCTTGGCAATGTGTCACTGTCTGAGAAGGGAGGGAGACATTTAGGGCCTGTGATTTGGTATAATTAATTTTGAGGTTTGATAAAGTACCAAAGTATTCAATGTCTTTGAGAAGATTGGGTAGAGAGATGTGGGGCTGTTGCAGGGAGAGCAAAATGTCGTCTGCGAAAGCAGCGACCTTAAACTCTCTGTTCTTCACAGTGATCCCTTGGATATTTGGGTTGCTTCTCAACCTGTTGAGGAAGGGTTCCAGGGTTAAGACGTATATCAGTGGTGAGAGTGGACATCCCTGGCGTGTGCCGTTACTAATGGGGAAGGCGTCCGACAGGTGCCAATTGACTTTTACCACTGCAGAGGGGCCCTTGTACAGGGCCATAATAAATGATAGCATGCGGGTCCCCAAGCCTATGGCAGTGAGCACCTCCTGCATGTAGTCCCAGGCCACTCTGTCGAACGCCTTTTCTGCATCAAGTGAGAGAAAAAATCCTTGTGTATTGGAAGTCGTGAGCCAGTGATGTAAATTCAGTGTGCGGATGATGTTGTCCCTAGCTTCCCGCCCAGGGACGAAGCCGACTTGATCTAAAGATATGAGGTCGGGTATCAGTGGAAGTAGTCTATTTGCTAAGATTTTCGCGTAAATTTTAATATCCACATTTAACCGGTTCAATACAGGGCAATTTCACCCCCTTCCTTCCCAGGCCAATTTTTAGTTTTCAGCGCTGTTGCACTTCAAACGTCAATTGCGCGGTCGTGCGACGTTGTACCCCAAAAAAATTGACGTACTTTTTTCCCCACAAATAGAGCTTTCTTTTGGTGGTATTTGATCGCCTCTGCGGTTTTTATTTTTTGCACTATAAACAAAAGAAGAGCGACAATTTTGAAAAAAACACAATATTTTTTACTTTTTGCTATAATAAATATCCCAATTTTTTTTTTTAAAAACTAATTTTTTTCCTCAGTTTCGGCCGATAAGTATTCTTCTACATATTTTTGGTAAAAAAAATCGCAATAAGCGTATATTGATTGGTTTGCGCAAAAGTTATAGCGTCTACAAAATACGGGATAGATTTATGGCGTTTTTAAAAAAAAATATTTATTTATTTTTTTAGCGCCGATCGCGATTTTTTTTCATGACTGCGACATTATGGCGGACACATCGGACACTTTTGACACATTTTTGGGACCATTCACATTTATACAGCGATCAATGCTATAAAATTGCATTGATTACTGTGTAAATGTGACAGGCAGTGAAGGGGTTAACCACTAGGGGGCGGGGAGGGGTTAATGTGTTTCCTAGGGAGTGATTACTAACTGAAGGGGGAGGGGACGTACAAGGGGAGGAGACCGATCAGTGTTCCTCCGTTCTGGGAACACAGATCGCTCTCCTTAGAGCTGACAGGCTGTGGATCTGTGTGTTTACACACACAGATCCACATGCCGGTCCGGTTAACCGGCAATCGCGGGTGCCCGGCGGACATCGCGGCCGCCGGGCACACGCACCGGGTCCCGAGGAACGCGGCGGGCACGCGCGCGCGCTCCCGGCGGCGCGCGCGCGCCCCCTAGGCGGCCGGGAATCCCAGGGCGTCATATGACGCCCACCCAGGATGGGAGATCCCATCTGTGGACGTCATATGACTATGGGCGGGTAGGGAAGTGGTTAATAAAGATATCGGTCGGTAGTTTGCGACTAAGGACGCGTCTTTGCCCTCCTTGGGAATCACCGCTATTTGCGCAGCTAGCATTCTATCAGATTTAGTTTGGGGGTTTGAGAGGGCGTTAAACGTGTCCAAGAGTTTAGGAGCTAGGGAGTCAATGAAGGCTTTATAATATTGGAGGGAAAAACCGTCTGGGCCAGGGGCTTTACCTGTTTTCATTTGTTTCATAGCTGTATCTAGTTCCGACGCTGATATAGGGCCATCCAGGTCCCGGGACTGTTGGGTAGATATTGGTTTAGGGCTGTAGTTGGAGAGAAACTCTTTGATATTTGCGGTGCGGGAGTCAGTATTGTTCCGTGGGGTATTGGTGGGTTGTAAATTGTAAAGTTTTTGATAGAACCTTTCAAATTCTTTGGCAATGTCAGCATTCATGTTTAGAAGCTCCCCCCTAGGGTTACGTAAATGATGGATTGTGGAGGACAATTTTGAATTTTGGACTGTGCGCGCCAGTAGACGGCCGCACTTGTTGCCCTGTTCATAGAAAATCCTCTGGCCGAGGATGTATCGTCTCCTAGAGAGTTTGCCCAGTTCTTCTAAGAGCAAAGCTCGGGTGTGTGTTAGTTCCTGTAGGGTGGCTCGTGCGTGTGTCAATTTATGGGAAGTTTCAAGGGAGCCAATCGTCCTGATGAGAGAGTTTATGTATTCTTGGCGCTGTTTCTTAGCTTTTGTAGCAAGGGCGATTAGTTCACCTCGAATCACGCATTTATGCGCTTCCCAGAGGGAGGTTGGGGAAATCTCCGGATTCGAGTTTTCCGTGAAATATTGTTGAATTCTCGTGCGGACATGGTCCATCATCAGGGGATCTTTGAGGAGGGAGGGATTCAGACGCCAAATCTTCGTTCTAGAATTGGGTTCGGGGAAAGATAAGGTCACCGTTATTGGGTGGTGGTCAGACAAAAACATTGGTTCTATGGTGGACTGTTGGAGTAGGGGAAGGTCAGTCTGGGAGAGAAAAAAGAAGTCGATCCTAGAATATTTTTGATGTGGGGCTGAAAAAAAGGTATAATCCTTGTCAGAGGGGAATAAAGTGCGCCATGTGTCATGTAAGGTCAATGATTGTAGTTGTAGATTGATCTGACGTATCGCTTTATAAGTTAAAGTAGATGTTCCTGTGGAGGAATCCAGTAAGGGGTTTAGGGGCACATTAAAATCCCCTCCCAGGAGTACTATTCCCGATTTAAAGGAGGTCAGGAGGTCACATGTTTTCCTAAAGAAGGCGACTTGGTGGTCATTTGGGCAGTAAATATTGGCTAATGTAATTGGTGTGGATGCATAGGAACCTTTAAGGAAAATGTATCTGCCGTCAGGGTCGATAAGTGAATCAGATATTTGGAAGTTAGCGTTTTTTGATACGAGAATAGAAACGCCCTTAGTCTTAGACTCAGGATTGGTGGAGTGAAACGCAGTCCGGTAGATGTGGTTAGACAGCTTAGGTATGGCGTCGGAGCGAAAATGGGTCTCCTGCAGAAATATGAAATGAGCCCTATGTGTGGTGAGAGAGGATAATACTTGTGACCTTTTCTCTGGTAAAGTCAGGCCCTTCACGTTTAGGGATAGGCATTTCAACGTCAGGGAAGACATGGCTTGGGTCTGATAATATTGGGTAAGTGAGTGCGCGGTGCGGGGGTAGTACTAGGAGAGACGGGGCGGACCCAGTCGAGGAAAAAGGGGGAGAAAGAAAGGGAAAAAGGGGGAGAAAGAAAGGGACAAACGGGAGAGAAAAGAAAAAAAAAAAAAAAGGGGGGGGGGGAAGAGGAGAGAGGGGCGGGGAGAAGAGAAGAAGAGGCTAAGGAAGGAGACGAGGGAAGTGTCAGAAAGAGGTAAGTTGGGAAAGAGAGGAAGTAAGAAGAATAGAGAAGGGACAGAATAAAGATCAACCAGAGGTGGAATTAGGCTAACCAAGCCACCTTAGGAAAAGGGAAGTCTGGAGGGTCAGCAAAAAATCCCAAAGGGATCGCTGTGTGGGTACGTAAAAATGGACGACGACCTCAGAGAGGTTGCGATCCGGGGAAAGAGTAGATATCATTGTTTAAAGTAGGGTGAGTGTAGTGGGGAACCTACCACTAGTGCAGAAACCATAACTCAATAACTAAGGTGCATTCTAAAGCCAGATTGTTATGAACTCTTTGTGCTATAACTGAGGTGAGTGAAACATAGCAAACATATGTGCCCAGTGCCGCCGCTGATTACCATGACCCATCTGCAGTAAGAAGCTGTAATCAGGGGGGGCAAAAGAAGAAAATCGGCTGTAACCTGTGACTATTTGAGAGCCCGAGACGTCGAGTGGAGTTCTTTTCCCTTCTCCCTCTCTATACCGAGAAGTGATGGAGAGCAGAACTTATCTAAGCAGCCATTATAAAAACCAGACTTCAATTTAATTGGTTTAATTGCGTTAAACACAACCAAACACATTGCCAAGACAGGCAGAGCGGTGTCAATTCAATTAACAGGTCTAATCTGCTCCCCCCCTCCTCCCACCTTCCTGGGAGGAGGCAGGGAGATTGCGCAGGAGGATAGCCCCGGCAACCCCGCTGTGATTTGGGGGGTATTATCCTGCGGTAATAGTATGGCCTAAAGTGACGCCTCAGGCTGGCAAAAGAGAGGCAAACTGTTTTCTTAGAGGCTAAAATAAAGGTTACATTAGCTGAACTAAGCAGTGACAGGAGTTCTTATATACCTCTATGCATGAAAACAGAGGGATAAAAAAGAAAAAAAAAGAACACCCTCACAGTTCTTATATGCTTGTAGAGTCTTTGAGATAAAAAAAACAAAAAAAAAACAAAAAAAAAAAAAACAAAACACCCCTCCAAACCCCCCCCCCCCCCCCGTAATCCGCAATAAGTTGACAGTGTCAACAAAGGCAATGTAGAAGATGGTGTGGATGTCGAGGAAGGATGGGTAGTGAGGCTTCAGTGCTGTTTACCTTACAGGGTATTTATCCGGTCGATGGATCGTGGCCTCCATCGAGTAGTGTTGCCAGGCATTTTCACATAGAGATTGGAGGCTGGTGCAGAGGACAGTGAGAATAGGAATCAGGCGGCGTCATCCGGTGAACAGGGGATAAGGTATGTTAGGCATCCGGAAGGCGTCTGTCTCATCTCCTGGGTGGTGTAGACGGGGATCCCGGGCATTCTCACTGTGGTTTGGGGGGTATTCTCTTGCGGTGTTAGAGTGGCTCAGAGCGACGTCTCAGGCTCTTACAAGGTAATTATCCGGCAAGTGGATCGGAACCTCCATCGGGTAATGCTGTCAAGCATTTTCACGGAGAGGTTGGAGGCTGGTGTGAAGGAAAGGGAGTCAGGCGGCAGCATCTGGTGAACGGGGAGTAAGGTGAGTTAGGCATCCATACGATCCCTCCTCCTGGAGGGTGTAGATGGGGATCCCGGGCTGCGTTGATGTTGATCACGGCGTGAAGTGTGGTTTCGCAGATTAGGTTGGTCAGCTCTGTATCTGCGGGATCTGTGGCATTGGGCCTTTGGAGATGGGTGTAGCGAAACCGGAAGCCAGGGTTCAGAGGGGAAGAAGGCGGCGTACCATTCTGGAAGTTCAACGTGCGGAAGATCGAGTTGATCGCAGAAACCCAGCAAGTCATCAGGTGTGCGGAGGAGCGCAGAGCGACCTCTGGTGGATGCTGACAGCCCAAAGGGGAATTTCCAGCGGTATTGGATATTTCTGGCTCGTAGGACGTCCAGAAGTGGGCGTAGTGCTCGTCTATGCTGGAGTGTTATTTGTGAAAGATCCTGAAATAGCTTAATTTCCGCGCCATTATGGAGGATGCGGCCTCTTTCCCTGGCTTTGCGAAGTATCTCCTCTTTCAGTGGGAAGTTGACTACACAACATATTATATCCCTTGGTGGTTCATTTTCACGGGGTACAGGGCGCAGGGCTCGGTGGGCTCTTTCCATTTCTATAGGAGAGTCTGCTGGGCGATCAATCAATTCATTAAAGATAGTGCAGATGGTTTGTTGCAATGACCCTGGTTCTATGGCCTCAGGTACCCCCCTCACTCTAATATTATGTCTCCGACCGCGGTTGTCGAGGTCTTCGACATGCCTGTGTATGTCCAGAAGCTGGGAGAGCTGGGAATCAAAGGCAGTGTGCACTTGTCGAATGGCGGCAGCGTGTGTCTGAGAGGTTTGTTCCACCTCATCAATCCTGTGTGCCACTGCATGTATTTCGGCTTTAAGGTCAGCGATCGCCGTTGTGACAGTGTTTTTAATGTCTGCGGCCACTGTTTCTAAGTCAAACAGACTTGGGGGGTGAGTTCGCCCTGCAGTTGCGGCGGAACTTCCAAGCAGTGGAGTGTCGGGTTCCATGCTAGGCGAGGACGGGGTTGGGGCCTGTGAGGCCGCGTGTGCAGCCAAGCGCTGGGTCCGGAATATGTCCGGTATGTTCCTACTCAGCTGCGTACCTGAGTCGATGGTTGCGCGGGATGTCGAGGAGCTCCGGGTGGATCTGCTCATGATGTTGGCAAGGCGTAGGTTCCCCTAAAGGCTAGATTCAGTCCCCGGATCGCAGGAGCTCTCGACTTATGCTGCCATGCTGCCATCTTGGTCTCCGTCCAGGCCACGCCCATCACACATTTTCTGTCAGAAAATCCGACCGTGTGTACGGGGCATAAGACTGCACATCACCCTGAACACACCATCCCCACTGCGAAACATGGTGGTGGCAGCACCATTTTGTGGGGATGCTTTTCTTCAGCAGGGACAGGGAAGCTGGTCAGAGTTGATGGGAAGATGGTGGAGCAAAATACAGGGCAATCTTAGAAGAAAACCTGTTATGCCCCGTACACACGAGCGCTGGTGTCAGTGTACTCTCAATACTGGTGTCGGGGCACGCTCTCTCAGCGCTGGTGTCAGTGTGCTCTCCGTACTGGTGTCGGGGCCCTCTCTCTCAGCGCTGGTGTCGGGGCACTCTCTCTTAGCGCTGGTGTCAGTGTGCTCTCAGTGCTGGTGTCGGGGCACTCTCTCTCAGCGCTACTGTCAGTGTGCTCTCAGTGCTGGTGTCAGTGCTCTCTATTTCAGTAATGGTGTCCGTGCTCTCTATCTCAGTGCTGGTGTCAGTGTGCTCTCAGCGCTGGTGTCAGTGCTCTCTATCTCAGTGCTGGTGTCAGTGATCTCTATCTCAGTGCTGGTGTCAGTGCTCTGTCTCGGTCAGTGCTGGTGTCAGTGCTCTGTCTCAGTCAGTGCTGTACTTACAGTGGCTTGCGAAAGTATTCGGCCCCCTTGAACTTTTCAACCTTTTGCCACATTTCAGGCTTCAAACATAAAGATATAAAATTTTAATTTTTTGTGAAGAATCACCAACAAGTGGGACACAATTGTGAAGTGGAAAGAAATCTATTGGATATTTTAAACTTTTTTAGCAATTAAAAAACTGAAAAGTGGTGCGTGCAAAATTATTCAGCCCCTTTACTTTCAGTGCAGAAAACTCACTCCAGAAGTTCAGCGAGGATCTCTGAATGATCCAATGTTGTCCTAAATGACTGATGGTGATAAATAGAATCCACCTGTGTGTAATCAAGTCTCTGTATAAATGCACCTGCTCTGTGATAGTCTCAGGGTTCTGTTGAAAGCGCAGAGAGCATCATGAAGACCAAGGAACACACCAGGCAGGTCCGTAATACTGTTGTGGAGAAGTTTAAAGCTGGATTTGGATACAAAAAGATTTCCCAAGCTTTAAACATCCCAAGGAGCACTGTGCAAGCGATCATTTTGAAATGGAAGGAGTATCAGACCACTGCAAATCTACCAAGACCTGGCTGTCCCTCTAAACTTTCAGCTCAGACAAGGAGAAGACTGATCAGAGATGCAGCCAAGAGGCCCATGATCACTCTGGATGAACTGCAGAGAACTACAGCTGAGGTGGGAGAGTCTGTCCATAGGACAACAATCAGTCGTACACTGCACAAATCTGGCCTTTATGGAAGAGTGGCAAGAAGAAAGCCATTTCTCAAAGATATCCATAAAAAGTCTCGTCTAAAGTTTGCCACAAGCCACCTGGGAGACACACCAAACATGTGGAAGAAGGTGCTCTGGTCCGATGAAACCAAAATCGAACTTTTTGGCCACAATGCAAAACTATATGTTTGGCGTAAAAGCAACACAGCTCATCACACTCAACACACCATCCCCACTGTCAAACATGGTGGTGGCAGCATCATGGTTTGGGCCTGCTTTTCTTCAGCAGGGACAGGGAAGATGGTTAAAATTGAGGGGAAGATGGATGCAGCCAAATACAGGACCATTCTGGATGAAAACCTGTTGGAGTCTGCAAAAGACCTGAAACTGGGACGGAGATTTATCTTCCAACAAGACAATGATCCCAAACATACAGCAAAATCTACAAAGGAATGGTTCACAAATAAACGTATCCAGGTGTTAGAATGGCCAAGTCAAAGTCCAGACCTGAATCCAATCGAGAATCTGTGGAAAGAGCTGAAAACTGCTGTTCACAAACGCTCTCCATCCAACCTCACTGAGCTCGAGCTGTTTTGCAAGGAAGAATGGGCAAGAATTTCAGTCTCTCGATGTGCAAAACTGATAGAGACATACCCCAAGCGACTTGCAGCTGTAATCGCAGCAAAAGGTGGCTCTACAAAGTATTAACGCAAGGGGGCCGAATAATTTTGCATGCCCCACTTTTCATTTTTTTATTAGTTAAAAAAGTTTCAAAAATCCAATAGATTTCGTTCCACTTCACAATTGTGTCCCACTTGTTGGTGATTCTTCACAAAAAAATAAAATTTTATATCTTTATGTTTGAAGCCTGAAATGTGGCAAAAGGTTGAAAAGTTCAAGGGGGCCGAATACTTTCGCAATCCACTGTATAGAGCTCCTTGAACTTGACCACATAGAAGAGAAGGGGTGGTGCGAGTTTCACCACCTCAGAGGTCTTGTCATCACTGTTGTTCTATACAAATACTGTTACCCATCAGATTGTGTAACTGAAGTGACGTTCCGACCAAAAATACTTACTACGCATGAGATATGCGTTCCAACATGGTTTCCACTGTGCTATTCGTTCCAAACACTTCATGATTTGATGGGTAGTTGTTATCTGATAGAACACCCATGTGAACATCTTACTACACCTAGCAACACCTTGAAAATCAGAGCAATTTTAGCAATAAAGTGAGCGTATACAACTAAATATAGTATATAAATTCATTTTATTTCTACAAGTACTCTGAAATTCAAGCTGTAGCTGGGTGTAGGAAGATGTCCGCATGGGTGTTTTATTAGATTAATGCTACCTGTCAGATCATGAATTGTTTGGAACGCATAGCGACATGGAACGCATGTTGGCACGCATAGCGCATGTGCAGTATTTTTGGTGTGATGTCACTTACGTTACACAATCTGATGGGTAGCAGTAATCTGATAGAACGCCGGGCCACCATGGCTGAGGATCAGTACTGGACTGGGCTGGGACCTCCCAACCCCCCCCACCCTGCAGTGAAACTCTAGATGGGCAGGGATGAGGGAAGGGCAGAGGGAGGGGTCAGGGGCTGTTAATCACAGGTAGGCACACTGGGACACTAGTAGAGGACTGAGCTGTCCTGACTGTTTGTGGCACTAATAATGAGGATGAAAGGACGTGGGACGTAGTGAAGGGGATGGGGCAGGGGGTGTATATAAAGGCACTGGCTGTGGCTGAGGGAAGCTGGATGCTGGAGGAGGACAGATGGGGGGCCTGGCTCTCCCTCATGCTGGTCACTGGCTGCAGAAAGGGGGTTGTGGCATAGTAGCTGCATCTCTCCCCTCAGCAGGTGCCCCTGATACCTCCCATCCTGATTGACAGATCCAGGGAGGGGGTAGCCCGGACACCTCTCCTACCCCCTCCCCCTTCGATCCCCCTAGGGGATCTATTGGCTCCATCCAGCACTGGTGAGACCTCCTCTACAAGACCCTCCTCTTCTTCTCGCCAATGCTTACCAGACACCGGGCTGCCTCCTCTGGGTGTGCGGGGACTGCTCCATGAAGAACTCCAGTGGGGGGTTATCTGTGGCTCCGTTGCAGTGATATTTAATTTCATAATTATTTTGCTCCAGCTGCTGGAAGGAGTCTCTTCCTCTTCTTCTCCTCCCTTGGACAACACAGTGCTGGCTCCGCCTCCTCCCCCAGACACAAATCCAAGGATCCGTCTTCTCACTCCACTGCCTGGCCATGGAGCTCACAGTGTTAACCCTCCGCAGGCCAAAGCGCAGTGCCACTGTTGCCAGAGCCTGAATCCTCTTTGATTAGGCAAATTAGCCGGCCATGAGGCCCCTGTAAGCGGAAGGCCTTAGGCAACCGCCTAATTTCCTAATTAAAGAGCCGCCTCTGCCTGCAGGATGCGGCTGCTAATGGTAACGGCGTTCCTGCTGTGGAAAAAGTACAGGAGGGCCATTCCCATGCGTTCCAGCAGGACTTGAGTCCTGATCCATAGTCCAGTGACCAGGCACTTAAAGTGATACTAAAGTCTAGTTTTTTTTAGTTAAAAATAACAAACATGTTATACTTACCTCCTCTGTGCAGTGGATTTGCACAGAGCAGCCTGGATTCTCCTCTATTTGGGTCGCCCCTTCGGAGATCCTGGCCCCTCCCTCCTGTTTGCTATGGGGGCACCCGTGCCAAGCCACAGCTCCCTGTGTCCATTCAAGACAGAGCCACAACCAGGCCCCGCCACCCTTCTTCTCTCCTCTATTGGCTGACTGACTTTGATTGACAGCGGGGGGAGCCAATGGTGCCGCGCTTCTTTCTCAACCAATGGGGGGGAGTCCTGGGCAGCCGAGACACTCCTACAACATTGCTAGATTGAGAGGGGGCTCATTTAAGTATTAGGGGGGCTGAGGGGGGCTGCTGCACACAGAAGGCTTTTTATCTTAATGCATAGAATGCATTAAGATAAAAAGCCTACTGCCTTTACAATCACTTTAAAGTGTTACTAAACCCACAACACTAAAAATAGTCTGTATATGCAGTAAAGCATGCTTGTTATACTCACTGTGGAACCTAAGGGATTATTCCTCTGCATTGTGTAAAAAAGCTGTTTGATCATATCTTCTCTGATCCTCCCCTTTATGCATTGCCCCAAAACATGTCCGGATCAGACAGAGTTAGTGGAGTCAGGCTGCACATGCTCAATTTGGTGTGCATTACTAGAGAGTTTTTTTTTCTTCGGAGAGTGCATGCGATCAGCACTTTCCACACATAGGGTCAGGGGGTCCTGCATCCTGACAGGACAGCCAGTGCAGTGTGAAAACTCAGAATAGAAGTCACAAGACTGCTATATACTGCTGATGAGAAATGGCATTTAGCAGTTTATATTTACTAAAATGATTTCATTTCAATGTTCTCTGTACTGTGGGAGACCATATATAGTGAATGCTGGGTCCTAGATTTAGTAACACTTTAAGCTAATAAGATGCAAAGTTGCTATAGTGAATAATGATTTCTCCCCTAGGGCCCAATAAAACCTGTCCACTCCAAAACAAGGTGTTAATGAATGCTTGTTAATGTACATTATGTTGCATGGTAACATGCATTGTGTTAAAGAGACACTGTCATCAGGTAACACTTCTCGGGCTGCACATCAAGGCTAACATTTAGGATGGGCATACAGAGCAATTGCCCAGGGCCCCCACATTCCTAAGCAATTTCCCTCATATGCCCACAGCCTCAACTGTACCTATGGAGTACACTATCTGCTGCCCTCACAGTCAATCTGGTGTGTTAGCTCCGATAGAAAAGGACCTGGACTCTATCCACCTTTGTCTCTGTAGAGGAAGAAAGAGACAGCATAACATAGAGAGCTTCACTGCTTCATCTGTAAGTATGCTAAGACTGAGGTGAAGGCTGGGTTCTGATTGTATGTACAGTATGGTGCAGATTAGGGATGAGCCAAACACCCCACAGTTCGGCTTGAATCCAGAACATGCGAACAGGCAAAAAATTTGTTTGAACATGCGAACACCGTTAAAGTCTATGGGACACGAACATGAATAATCAAAAGTGCTAATTTTAAAGGCTTATATGCATGGTATTGTCATAAAAAAGTGTAATATTACACTTTCATTGTTTCACTTTAAGCATTATTAGAATCACTGCTCCCGAAAAAACGTCCATTTTTAAAACTTCTTTTTGCATTGATACATAGTAGGTGAGGTTGAAAAAAGACACAAGTCCATCAAGTCCAACCTATGTGTGTGATTATGTGTCAGTATTACATTACATATCCCTGTATATTGCGGTCATTCAGGTGATTATCTAATAGTTTCTTGAAGCTATCAATGCTCCCCGCTGAGACCACCGCCTGTGGAAGGGAATTCCACATCCTTGCCGCTCTTACAGTAAAGAACCCTCTACGTAGTTTAAGGTTAAACCTCTTTTCTTCTAATTGTAATGAGTGGCCACGAGTCTTATTAAACTCTCTTCTGCGAAAAAGTTTTATCCCTATTGTGGGGTCACCAGTACAGTATTTGTAAATTGAAATCATATCCCCTCTCAAGCGTCTCTTCTCCAGAGAGAATAAGTTCAGTGCTCGCAACCTTTCCTCATAACTAAGATCCTCCAGACCCTTTATTAGCTTTGTTGCCCTTCTTTGTACTCGCTCCATTTCCAGTACGTCCCTCCTGAGGACTGGTGCCCAGAACTGGACAGCATACTCCAGGTGCGGGCGGACCAGAGTCTTGTAGAGCGGGAGAATTATCGTTTTATCTCTGCAGTTGATCCCCCTTTTAATGCATGCCAATATTCTGTTTGCTTTATTAGCAGCAGCTTGGCATTGCATGCCATTGCTGAGCCTATCATCCACTAGGACCCCCAAGTCCTTTTCCATCCTAGATTCCCCCAGAGGTTCTCCCCCCAGTGTATAGATTGCATTCATATTTTTGACACCCAAATGCATTATTTTACATTTCCCCTGGGGCAGGACCCAGGTCCCCAAACACTTTTTATGACAATACCTTGCATATAAGCCTTTAAAATTAGCACTTTTGATTTCTCCCATAGACTTTTAAAGGGTGTTCCACGGCTTTTGAATTTGCCGCGAACACCCCAAATTGTTCACTGTTCAGTGAACAGGCGAACAGCCAATGTTCGAGTCAAACTCATGTTCGAGTCAAACTCATGTTCGACCCAAACATAAAGCCCATCTCTAGTGCAGATACGTTTGTGTGTATGTTTATGTACATTATGCAGTGCTGTGTGGGTTTGTTTGTGTGTATGTTTATGGGCAGCTGTAATAAAGGGTTAAACTTCATTACTTCCAGGTTCTTATGTTTCTTTTCAGATATGTAATGGTGGTTCAATAATTCAAACAACTCAAATTCCCAAGTATTACAGATGGCCCGCCGGAGTTGTACTGTGCCAGTTTGGCTCCCCTGCGCGCATCGCCATCATTGTACGTCGGGCGCGTATGCATCGATTTGTTGCCTTGCTCGTGCGCCCATTTGAGAGAGAGGGAGCCAACCAGCTGGTCCAATGGAATCGACGTCTGCCAGCCACCCGCGATCGCTTCTAAAACAGTCAGCCCAGCCCCCATACAGTTAGCAACACCTCCCAGAGAGCACACTTAACCCCTTGATCGCCCCCTAGTGTTAACCCCTTCTCTGCTAGTGACATTTATACAGTAATCAGTGGCTATTTTTAGCTCTGATTGATGTATAAATGTCAATGGTACCAAAAAATTGTCAAAAGTGTCCGAACTGTCTGACGCAATTTTGCAGTCCTGCTAAAAATTACAGATCACCGCCATTACTAGTAAAAAATAATAATAATAATAATAAAAATGCCATTAATATATCCAGTGGTTTGTAGACGGGATAACTTTTGCGCAAACCAATCAATATATAGTCAGGTCCATAAATATTGGGACATCGACACAATTCTAATTTTTTTGGCTCTATATACCACCACAATAGATTTGAAATGAAACGAACAAGATGTACTTTAACTGCAGACTTTCAGCTTTATTTTAGAGTATTTACATCCAAATCAGGTGAAAGGTGTAGGAATTACAACAGTTTGTATATGTGACTCCCACTTTTTAAGGGACCAAAAGTCATGGGACAATTGGCTGCTCAGCTGTTCAATGGCCAGGTGTGTGTTATTCCCTCATTATCCCATTTACAAAGAGCAGATAAAAGTTCCATAGTTAATTTCAAGTGTGCCATTTGCATTTAGAATCTGTTGCTGTCAACTCTCAATATGAGATCCAAAGAGCTGTCACTATCAGTGAAGCAAGCCAACATTAGGCTGAAAAAACAAAATGAACCCATCAGAGAGATAGCAAAAACATTAGGTGCGGCCAAATCAACAGTTTGGAACATCTTTAAAAAGAAATAACGCACCGGTGAGCTCAGCAACACCAAAAGACCCGGAAGAACAAGGAAAACAACTGTGGTGGATGACCGAAGAATTCTTTCCCTGGTGAATAAAACACCCATCACAACAGTTGGCCAGATCAAGAACACTCACCAGGAGGTAGGTGTATGTGTGTCAAAGTCAACAATCAAGAGAAGACTTCACCAGAGTGAATACAGAGGGTTCACCACAAGATGTAAACCGTTGGGGAGCCTCAAAAACAGGAAAGCCACATTAGTTTGCCAAAAAAAATCTAAAAAAGCCTTCACAGTTCTGGAACAACATCCTATGGACAGATGAGACCAAGATCAACTTGTACCAGAGTGATGGGAAGAGAAGAGTATGGAGAAGGAAAGGAACTGCTCATAATTCAAAGCATACCACCTCATCAGTGAAGCATGGTAGTGGAAGTGTCATGGTGTGGGCATGTATGGCTGCCAATGGAACTGGTTCTCTTGTATTTATTGATGATGTGACTGCTGACAAAAGCAGCAGGATGAATTCTGAAGTGTTTCGGGCAATATTATCTGCTCATATTCAGAAAAATTCTTCAGAACTCATTGGACGGTGCTTCACAGTGCAGATGGACAATGACTTGAAGCATACTGCGAAAGCAACCAAAGAGTTTTTTAAGGGAAAGAAGTGGAATGTTATGCAATGGCCAAGTCAATTACCTGACCTGAATCCGATTGAGCATCCATTTCACTTGCTGAAGACAAAACTGAAGGGAAAATGCCCCAAGAACAAGCAGGAACTGAAGACAGTTGCAGTAGAAGCCTGGCAGAGCATCACCAGGGATGAAACCCAGCGTCTGGTGATGTCTATGCGTTCCAGACTTCAGGCTGTAATTGACTGCAAAGGATTTGCAATCAAGTATTAAAAAGTGAAAGTTTGATGGATGATTGTTAATCTGTCCCATTACTTTTGGTCCCTTAAAAAGTGGGAGGCACATATACAAACTGTTGTAATTCCTATGCCCCGTACACACGGTCGGATTTTCCGATGGAAAATGTCCGATCGGAGCGTGTTGTCGGAAATTCCGACCGTGTGTGGGCTCCATCGGACATTTTCCATCGGATTTTCCGACACACAAAGTTGGAGAGCAGGAGATAAAATTTTCCGACAACAAAATCCGTTGTCGGAAATTCCGATCGTGTGTACACAAATCCGACAGACAAAGTGCCACGCATGCTCAGAATAAATAAAGAGATGAAAGCTATTGGCCACTGCCCCGTTTATAGTCCCGACGTACGTGTTTTACGTCACCACGTTTAGAACGATCGGATTTTCCGACAACTTTGTGCGACCGTGTGTAGACAAAACAAGTTTGAGCCAACATCCGTCGGAAAAAATCCTAGGATTTTGTTGTCGGAATGTCCGAACAAAGTCCGACCGTGTGTACGCCCTACTACACCGTTCACCTGATTTGGATGGAAATACCCTCAAATTAAAGCTGAAAGTCTGCAGTTAAAGGACATCTTGTTCGCTTCATTTCAAATCCATTGTGGAGGTGTATAGAGCCAAAAAGATTATAATTGTGTCGATGTCCCAATATTTATGGACCTGACTGTACGCTTATTGCAAATTGTTTTACCATAAATGTGTAGCAGAATACATATTGGTCTAAACTGAGGAAGACATTTGTTTTTTTACATATTTTTGGGGATATTTATTATAGCAAAAAGTAAAAAATATTGTTTTTTTTAAAAATTGTCACTCTTTTTTTGTTTATAGTGCAAAAAATAAAAATCGCATCATCACATCAATTTTGTTTGGGTACAGAGTTACACGACCGCACAACTGTCAGTTAAAGCGACGCAGTGCCGTATCGCATAAAATGGTCTGGTCATTAAGGGGGCAAATCCTTCTGGTCCTTAAGTTGTTAAAAGAAATTTACTTAACTTGGTTTAAAGATGCATTCCAGATGATAAAAATAGATAAATACAGCATCATTCAAGTCCAGGGGAGCCCATAATTTAATTTGAAGTTCTTGTAAGTGACAGTCCTCTGGCCTGGATGAATCTTGCACATCTTTTGTCCTGCAGCCTTATGTATAGACTAGAAAACTAATTCAAACCGGTTTGAGTAATTCCCAGAGTAAGGAATGTGAGATCAAAATTTACAGTATACAGAGGTATACATATATATATATATATATTGTATATAGATACACTATATTGTCAAAAGTATTGGGGTGCCTACCTTTACACACACATGAACTTTAATTGCATCCCAGTCTTAATCCGTAGGAGTCAATATTGAGTTGGCCCACCCTTTGCAGCTATAACAGCTTCAACTCTTCTGGGAAGGCTGTCCACAAGATTTAGGAGTGTGTCTATGGGAATGTTTGACCATTCTTCCAGAAGTGTATTTGTGAGGTCAGGCACTGATGTGGATGAGAAGGCCTGGCTCACAGTCTCTGCCCTAATTCATCCCAAAGCTGTTCTATCGTGTTGAGGACAGGACTCTGTGCAGACACTGGGAGCCATGCCTTCTCATCCAACATCAGTGCCTGACCTCACAAAGGGGGGGGGACTCAATACTGAACCCTGCGGACTAAGACTGGGACACCCTTAAAGTTCATGTGCGTGTAAAGGCAGGGGTCCCAATACTTTTGACAATATAGAGGGCAGCACAGTGGTGTAGTGGTTAGCACATTCACCTAGCAGCAATAGGGTCGCTGGTTCAAATCCCGATCACGACACCATCTGCCTGGAGTTTGCATGTTCTCCCTGTGCCTGCGTGGGTTTCCTCCGGGTACTCCGGTTTCCTCCCACACTCCAAAGATATGCTGGTAGGTTAATTAGATCCTGTCGAAAAATTGGCCAAATATGTGTATGTTGTATGTGTATGTGTTTGTAAGCATGTCAGGACCCCATGGGGCAAAGGACCGTGCTATACTGCAGATGGACACCGGCAGCAAAAAAGCGCCCTGAGGCGATTCAGTTCGCATAGGTAGCGCTATACAAGTCATTCATTCACTCATTCATTCATTCATTCATACACAGAAGATATTACCTATACACTAATATAATTGATAACATAAAAACTATTACTAAGTTTCTGGCAAATCAATATCTATTAAAAACCTATATTACAGCTGCCAAATGCACCAAAACAAAAAATAGCAATTTTGACAGCACTGCAATAAATCGTTTGAGGTCAAGGTGTGTTGGGTGCAGTGCAATAGCATGAATGAATCTCTGTGCAAAAAAAAGCAGTGCTAGATCACTTCTGTTTTCCTTAATTAAAGCCTGAAAGTCCACTCCTAATCAGCGAACCATGCTATAAGCCATCTTAACCACTTCAGCCCCGGACCATTATGCTGCCTAAGGACCAGAGGACTTTTTCCAATTTGGCACTGCGTCGCTTTAACTGCTAATTGCGCGGTCATGCAATGCTGTACCCAAACGAAAATTGCGTCCTTTTCTTCCCACAAATAGAGCTTTCTTTTGATGGTATTTGATCACCTCTGCCGTTTTTATTTTTTGCGCTATAAATGGAAAAAGACCGAAAATTTTGAAAAAAAATGATATTTTCTAGTGTTTGTTATAAAAAAAATCCAATAAACTCAATTTTAGTCATACATTTAGGCCAAAATGTATTCGGCCACATGTCTTTGGGTAAAAAAAAAGTGAATAAGCGTATATTTATTGGTTTGCGCAAAAGTTATAGCGTCTACAAACTAGGGTACATTTTCTGGAATTTACACAGCTTTTAGTTTATGACTGCCTATGTCATTTCTTGAGGTGCTAAAATGGCAGGGCAGTACAAAACCCCCCCAAATGACCCCATTTTGGAAAGTAGACACCCCAAGGAAATTGCTGAGAGGCATGTTGAACCCATTGAATGTTTATTTTTTTTGTACCAAGTGATTGAATAATGACAACAAAAAAAAATATTTACAAAAAGTTGTCACTAAATGATATATTGCTCACACAGGCCATGGGCCTATGTGGAATTGCACCCCAAAATACATTCAGCTGCTTCTCCTGAGTACGGGGATACCACATGTGTGGGACTTTTTGGGAGCTTAGCCGCGTACGGGGCCCTGAAAACCAATCACTGCCTTCAGGATTTCTAAGGGAGTAAATTTTTGATTTCACTCCTCACCACCTATCACAGTTTTGAAGGCCATAAAATGCCCAGATGGCACAACCCCCCCAAATGACCCCATTTTGGAAAGTAGACACCCCAAGCTATTTGCTGAGAGGCATGTTGAGTCCATGGAATATTTTATATTTTGACACAAGTTGCGGGAATGTGACAATTTTTTTTTTTTTTTGCACAAAGTTGTCACTAAATGATATATTGCTCACACAGGCCATGGGCATATGTGGAATTGCACCCCAAAATACATTTAGCTGCTTCTCCTGAGTATGGGGATACCACATGTGTGGGACTTTTTGGGAGCCTAGCCGCGTACGGGGCCCAAAAAACCAATCACCGCCTTCATGATTTCTAAGGGCGTAAATTATTGATTTCACTCCTCACTACCTATCACAGTTTTGAAGGCCATAAAATGCCCAGATGGCACAACCACCCCAAATGACCCCATTTTGGAAAGTAGACACCCCAAGCTATTTGCTGAGAGGCATGTTGAGTCCATGGAATATTTTATATTTTGACACAAGTTGCGGGAATGTGACAATTTTTTTTTTTTTTTGCACAAAGTTGTCACTAAATGATATATTGCTCACACAGGCCATGGGCATATGTGGAATTGCACCCCAAAATACATTTAGCTGCTTCTCCTGAGTATGGGGATACCACATGTGTGGGACTTTTTGGGAGCATAGCCGCGTACAGGGCCCCGAAAACCAATCACCGCCTTCAGGATATCTAAGGGTGTAAATTTTTGATTTCACTCTTCACTGCCTATCACAGTTTCGGAGGCCATGGAATGCCCAGGTGGCACAAACCCCCCCCCCAAATGACCCCATTTTGGAAAGTAGACACCCCAAGCTATTTGCTGAGAGGAATGGTGAGTATTTTGCAGCTCTCATTTGTTTTTGAAAATGAAGAAAGACAAGAAAAAACTTTTTTTTTTCTTTTTTCAATTTTCAAAACTTTGTGACAAAAAGTGAGGTTTGCAAAATACTCACTATACCTCTCAGCAAATAGCTTGGGGTGTCTACTTTCCAAAATAGGGTCATTTGGGGGGGTTTGTGCCACCTGGGCATTCCATGGCCTCCGAAACTGTAATGGGGCGTACACACGGTCGGACTTTTCAGCTACAAAAGTCCGACAGCCTGTCCGACAGACTTTCGACGGACTTTTGGCGGACTTTCGACGGACTTGCGGCGGACTTTCTAACGAACAGACTTGCCTACACACGATCACACAAAAGTCCGTCGAATTCTTACGTGATGACGTACACCGGACTAAAATAAGGAAGTTCATAGCCAGTAGCCAATAGCTGCCCTAGCGTGGGTTTTTGTCCGTCGGACTAGCATACAGACGAGCGGATTTTTTGACCGGACTCGAGTCCGTCGGAAAGATTTGAAGCATGTTTCAAATCTAAAGTCCGTCGGATTTGAGGCTGAAAAAGTCAGTTGAAAGTCCGGAGAAGCCCACACACGATCGGATTACCAGCCAGCTTTAGTCCGTCAGCGTCCGTTGGACTTTTGTAGCTGAAAAGTCCGACCGTGTGTACGCCCCATAATAGGCAGTGAAGAGTGAAATCAAAAATTTACGCCCTTATGGGGCGTACACACGGTCGGACTTTTCAGCTACAAAAGTCCGACAGCCTGTCCGACAGACTTTCGACGGACTTGCGGCAGACTTTCTAACGAACAGACTTGCCTACACACGATCACACAAAAGTCCATCGAATTCTTACGTGATGACGTACACCGGACTAAAATAAGGAAGTTCATAGCCAGTAGCCAATAGCTGCCCTAGCGTGGGTTTTTGTCCGTCGGACTAGCAAACAGACGAGCGGATTTTTCGACCGGACTTGAGTCCGTTGGAAAGATTTGAAGCATGTTTCAAATCTAAAGTCCGTCGGATTTGAGGCTGAAAAAGTCCGCTGAAAGTCCGGAGAAGCCCACACACGATCGGATTACCAGCCAGCTTTAGTCCGTCAGCGTCCGTTGAACTTTTGTAGCTGAAAAGTCCGACCGTGTGTACGCCCCATAAGAAAGCCTGAAGGCGGTGCTTGGTTTTCGAGGTCCCGTACGCGGCTAGGCTCCCAAAAAGTGTATGTATTTTGGGGTGTAATTTCACATATTCCCATGGCATGCTTGAGCAATATATCATTAAGTGACAACTTTGTGCAAAAAAAAAAAAATTTGTCTCTTTCCCGCAACTTGTGTCACAATATAAAATATTCCATGGACTCGACATGACTCTCAGCAAATAGCTTGGGGTGTCTACTTTCCAAAATGGGGTCATTTGGGGGGGGGTTTGAACTGTCCTGGCATTTTATGCACAACATTTAGAAGCTTATGTCTCACATCACCCACTCTTCTAACCACTTGAAGACAAAACCCTTTCTGACACTTTTTGTTTACATGAAAAAATTATTTTTTTTGCAAGAAAATGACTTTGAACCCCCAAACATTATATATATATTTTTTTTTAAAGCAAATGCCCTACAGATTAAAACGGTGGGTGTTTCATTTTTTTTTTCACACAGTATTTGCGCAGCGATTTTTCAAACGCATTTTTTGGGGAAAAAACACACTTTTTTAAATTTTAATGCACTAAAACACACTATATTGCCTAAATGTTTGATGAAATAAAAAAGATGATCTTAGGCCGAGTAGATGGATACCAAACATGACATGCTTTAAAATTGCGCACAAACGTGCAGTGGTGACAAACTAAATACATTTTTAAAAGCCTTTAAAAGCCTTTACAGGTTACCACTTTAGATTTACAGAGGAGGTCTACTACTAAAATTACTGCCCTCGATCTGACGTTCGCGGTGACACCTCACGTGCATGGTGCAATTGTGGTTTACATTTGACACCAGACCGACGCTTGCGTTCGCCTTTGCGCGAGAGCAGGGGGTCACAGGGGTGCTTTTTTTTTTTTTTTTTCTTTATTATTTTTTTGCTTTTTTATCTCTCTCTGCCCTCAAAGCATCTGACCACACCAAGATCGGTGTGATAAAATGCTTTCCCAATTTCCCAATGGTGCTATTTACATCCGGTGAAATCTAAGTCATGAAATACTCGTAGCTTCCGGTTTCTTAGGCCATAGAGATGTTTGGAGCCCATCTGGTCTCTGATCAGCTCTATGGTCAGCTGGCTGAATCACCAGCTGCATTCTCAGGTTCCCTGTTGAGACAGGAGAGCCAGAGAAAAACACGGAAGACGGTGGGGGGGGGGCATTCCCTCCCACTGCTTGTAAAAGCAGTCTAGAGGCTAATTAGCCGCTAGGATTGCTTTTACATGAAAGCCGATCGCTGGCTGAAAAGAATGATACCAAGATGATACCTAAACCTGCAGGCATCATTCTGGTATAACCACTCAAAGTCGTGAATGGCGTACCTGAAGACAAAAAAATGGTTAACAATAAAACACAGTAAACGGTAAAGTATAAAAAATTGGATACCTGAAAAGAAAACATGATAAAACATAATAACAATAAAACATTGCAGAATAGAATACAGTAAAAAAGAGCAGAACAATAGAGAGAGAATAGAGAGAGAGAGAACAATAAAAGGACAACTATTTTTTTTATTTTATATATATATATATTTTTTTTTTTTACACTTTTTTTTGTAACTAACTTTTATAACTGTAACCGGTTCCAGGTTCGGGTCTCTCAAAATGCGATGGCATTTTGGGAGACCCTGTGAAAGTGTGCCTAGTCTGTGCAATGCTGTACCCTACGCTAATACTCAACTAGTGAATGGTAGCGTTCAAAACATTCACCAATGCAAAGACCAGGATTGTCAGGACAGGAGGGACAATAATAACGGGTGTCACGCCTATATCCGCGCTTGCTGCAGACACAGCATCTTTTTTGGGGGGGTTCGTTGGGTAGGGGTACTCGGGAGGACATAAAGAAAATGCCTCTCATGCAGCCGACTGCATTTGGTTGGGGATGTGAATGGGGGAATTACGGGTGCTGCAGAAGTGGTGGGTTCCCAATTAGGATTGGCGAATGCAGCAGGAAGGGCATTATGGGCACGACGGGCCTGTTTGTCTTCTTCTTGGTGGCAGCGGGACACTACTTGTGCTTGCCACCTCACCAGCTTGAACTGCACTTATGGGACTCGCCCACGTCACCAAGTGTTACTGCAGTACTGGTTTGACTACGACCGGGGTGTACTAGGCCGCTGGTGCTTGCCAGTTCACCAAAATGCTACCAAAAAAACTGTTAGCGATCGCAGGGATCAGGTCTGACTCTGTGAACACTGCAGTTATGCGTTTAGTGTTTTGTAAGTGACAGTGATCGATCGATACTGCACTTGGGTGGGCTGGGCTGGGCCGGGCAAGGGGGCAAAACGCAGGTGCTAGCAGGTATCTGGGCTGATCCCGCTAACACTGCGTTTTTGGGAACCCTAAACTGCTGGGGACGCTAGTATAGTTCTGATCGGATCAGATATTGATCCGTTCAGATACTATACCACTAAGGGAGGCGTATGCTGTGTGCGTGGGTGTTAGCGGTACTGGCGCTAATCTGACGCTGCCTGGGGCGACGCATATCACCGCCGGGCGATCAGGGGGCTAAACCTTTATTTGGTAATAAATGGCGGGTGCCCTGACACTATAAAAAATAAATGAACTAACCAGCGTCACCCGTATTGGTTATACGGTGATCAGTGGTGAAGGGGTTAACTAGGGGGCAATCAAGGGGTTAAAACATTTATTAGATAGTATATGGGGGTCCCTGTCGCTATAAAACGCTGACGGCGAACTTAACTAGCGTCACCAGCGACACTAATACAGCGATCAGAAAAATGATCGCTTAGTGACACTAGTGACGGGGGGTGATCAAGGGGTTAAAACTTTATTAGGGGGGTTAGGGGGGTACCCTAGACCTAAAGGGGGCTAACAGTAACTGCCCTAACACAGTAACTGTCACAAACTGACACCATGCAGTAATCAAAAAAAAGAAAAAAACTGCTTGGTGTCAGTGTGACGGGGGGGGGGGTGATTGGGGGGTGATCGGGGGGCGATCGGGGGGGGATCGGGGGTGTAAAGTGTGCCTGGCATGTTCTACTGTGTGTGTGTGTGTTTGGTCTTCTCTCCTCAGCGCCGGAGCGGAAACTGCCGAGCCGAGGAGAGATGACATCACATCCCCTGCCTGTGTGTACTACACACAGGCAGGGGAGGATTCTCATTGGCTGGGAGCGATCGCGAGGGGGGGCCATGATCAGATGGCCTCCCCCTCATCACTGAACGCTCCCAGACCAAAGGCGGCCGCCGCTGGCAACGGGGGGGGGTCCGATCGGACCCCCCACCCGCGGGAAGGCAAGGACGTATATGTATGTCCTTTTGCCTGCCCGTGCCGCTCTGTGGACGTATATCGTCGTGCGGCGGTCGTCAAGTGGTTAAGAGAGCAAAGTGCAGTGCTTCAACCTATTCCCTTCCATTTATAAATATCATGCAGGGCCGGTACAAGGCAGGGGCGGAAGGGGTACGTGCCCTGGGCTGTACCATTTTCTATAGGGGGGGCGCAGCCTGCAGGTGAAGTTCTGCCACGGCCGCCGCCCGCCAGTGTGTACAATACAACTACTGTCTACAGTGCATTTACAGCGCCCAGCGGCACTGTACAAATTGCCGACTTTGTGTGCTCCTGCATCCTCCCTTCCCTCAGCACAACTACACTGTGTTACAGTTTACTCCCCTACGGAGGAGTCCCGTATTCCCTGCCAGCGCCGTGACGTCACTCACGGCCGAAGGCGAGGTGGGAGGACGCAGAGGAGCGCAGGGAGGCGGGAGCTGTGTCGGCGCGCTGTTACCTCAAGGAGTCGAGCCGAGCTGAGCTGAGGAGCCGAGGAGCTACTGCCTGCCTGGCTGGCTGGCTGGCTCTAGTAGCTGCTGCTGGATTCTGGAAGGAAGCGAAGGTAGAAGATTGCAGTGCCAGTGTGTGCCAGTGTTCTGAGTCTGAACTTGTGTAAGTAAACACTAAAAAACAGATTAATAAATGGCTGGATTGGGGGAGGGGAGGAGGCTGAGGCGAGGTTAATGACCAGTGACCACCACTGCTGTTTAACCACTTAACAACCGGCCCATAGCCGAATTACGGCTACAGGGCGGTTGCTTAACTCTGGGAGGACGTACTATGATGTCTTACCAGAATTCCCCTCTCGCAGCGCTGTGGGCTGGATGTGTAGTGCCCACAGCGCTGCTCAGTGACATCCAGCCATCCATCCATCCATGCTCAGCCATCCCTAATGCTCTACAATGCCCCACAATACTCTGCAATGCCCCAGAATACTGTGCAATACTCTGCAATGCCCAACAATACCCCGCAATACCCGCAATACTCTGCAATACCCCGCAACACTGTGCAGTACTCTGCAATACCCCACAATACTGTGCAATACTCTGCAATACCCCAAAATACTCTGCAATACCCCGCAATACTCTGCAATACCCTGCAACACTGTGCAGTACTCTGCAATACCCCACAATACTGTGCAATACTCTTCAATACCCCGCAATACTCTGCAATACCCCGCAACACTGTGCAGTACTCTGCAATACCCCACAATACTGTGCAATACTCTGCAATACCCCGAAATACTCTGCAATACCCTGCAATACTCTGAAATACCCCGCAATACCCCACAACACTGTGCAATACTCTGCAATACCCCACAATACCCTGCAATACCCTGCAATACCCTGCAATACCCCGCAATACTCTGCAATACTTTGCAATACTTTGCAATACCCCGCAATACTTTGCAATACCCTGCAATACCCCGCAATACCGTGCAATACTCTGCAATACCCTGCAATACTCTGCAATACCCAGCCATACTCTGTGATACTTGGCGATACCCCGCCATACTCTGCAATACCCCGCAATACTCTGCAATAACCTGCAATACTCTAAAATACCCTGCAATACTTTGCAATACCCCACAACACTGTGCAATACTCTGCAATACCCCACAATACTGTGCAATACTCTGCAATACCCCGCAATGCTCTGCAATACCCCGCAACACTGTGCAATACTCTGCAATACCCCACAATACTGTGCAATACTCTGCAATACCCCGCAACACTGTGCAATACTCTGCAATATCCCACAATACTGTGCAATACCCCACAATATCCCGCAATACCCTGCAATACCCTGCAATACCCCGCAATACCCCGCAATACTCTGCAATACTTTGCAATACCCCGCAATACCCCACAATATCGTGCAATACCCTGCAATACCCTGCAATACCCAGCCATACTCTGTGATACTCGGCGATACCCTGCCATACTCTGCAATACCCCACCATACTCTGCAATACCCCGCCATACTCTGCAATACCCCGCCAATGATTTTAGCAAATGGCTGCAATATAACAGAGTGAAACATTTAAGGGGGTCTGAATACTTTCCATCCCCACTGTACTTGGGTATTTTTGCAACTGTCTTCAGCAAGTTTACGGAAATTTTAATTTATTGCCTTGATTTCTATTTTGCACTTTTTTAAATTAATATTTTGTACTAAGGGGTTCTTTTTGGCTGAAGGCCCTGTATGTTGTTTAAAATATGTCTGTCTGTTGTTGTTTTTGTGCACTTTTCATATTTATATGAATATTTTGTATTCGGCACTGACTACCTTTAGGAAAGATTACAATTGAATGTTATATGTTTCAGTGCACTTTTATATATTAGTATTTTGTATTAAAGGTTCTTTTTTGCTGAAGGCCATGTATGTTGGTTGAGAAGTTTGTGAAATTTTTTGATTTTTGCACTTTTCCTATTTATGTCAATATTTGGTATCGGGGCACTACCTCAAACAGAATAATGCAAAACTGAAAACTTTAGTATGTTCACATGGGCCTTGACAGAAAAAACAGTTAACCAGGCCTTTCTACAAGCACATTTGTTGCATTATTATTTCAAAGTGCCTCCAATAAAAATACATATTAAAATGTGTGAGTGAACTCTGTTTCTATCGCATTAAACATAATTGAACTTGTATTGTTTTAAGTATATTCTTGTTTTGAAACAACATTGATTCTTTATTAAAAATGGGGGGGGGGGGGGCGCAGTTTGCCATCTTCGCCCTGGGCACCAAATGGCCTTGTCCCAGCACTGATATCATGTACAAACTCTACAAAACATACATTGGTGTCTCTTAAAAAAAACTAAATCAACATATAAACAGCTGTAAATATGAAAATACAATACTAAAAAAAGCATAATTATTTTTTAGTGCATAAACTGATATGTCCATATATCTCAATTAATGCAGTTTTTAAAAGTATTCCACTGCATTCATTAAAGTAAACAGAAAGTAACAGAGTCCTTCACCTGATTAAAAAATGCATCTATGCATCCACTTTTCATTATCAGTCAGAATCTTTGAAAAATAAACAAATAAAAGTTCATGAACCACGCAAAACAGCAGTATCTTGGGCCCTTTGCACACGGAGGCTTTTAGGAGCGATGCATCCTGGGATTTTATTGTGCCCAGGTGGGATGGGTGCAGAATCCATGAATGCTGCCTGTCAAAGTCTTTGGCAGGCTGTTACTGAATGGGGCATATCGGTATCAGTGTTTAAGACCCTGAGGGACGAAGGTCCAGAATTCAGGCCTTCTGTGGGTGATCCCATTGGTTTCCATCCTTGATGAGCATTGCATAAAGAATGTAAAGAGAATATTGTACACTATATTGCCAAAAGTATTGGGACACCTGCCTTTACATGCACGTGAACTTTAATGGCATCCCAGTCTTAGTCCGTAATGTTCAATATTGCGTTGGCCCACCCTTTGCAGCTGCAACAGCTTCAACTCTTGTGGGAAGGCTGTCCACAAAGTTTAAGAGTGTGTCTATGGGAATGTTTGACCATTCTTCCAGAGGCACATTTGTGAGGTCAGGCACTGGTATGGACAAGAAGGCCTGGTTCACAGTCTGCGCTCTAATTCATCCCAAAGGTGTTCTATTGGGTTGAGGTCAGGGCTCTGTGCAGGCCAGTCAAGTTCCTCCACCCTAAACTCGCTGCAGAGAGCACCTTTGGGGGAGGCGCCCCCCTCCCCCAAAGCACCACCCCCCATGTTGAGGGCATGCAGCCTGGTACGGTTCAGGAGGGGGGGGCGCTCACTCGTCCCCACCCCCTTTTCTGACCGTCCGGGCTGCGTGCTTGGACCGGGGTCCGGTATGGATTTTTGGGCGGACCCCACGCCGTTTTTTTGGCGTAGGGGGTTCCCCTTAAAATCCATACCAGACCTAAGGGCTCGCAAGGTGTCAATCTCGCCGATAAAAGCAGAGAGATTGACTTCCTTTTCTAGTCTCGTCATACCCGAGTCACGTTCAAAATGAATGGACTTGGCCGTGTGTGGGCAAGTCCGTTCATTCTGAAAGTCCGGCGAAAGTCCGTCTGGAAGACCAGCGGACCTAGTCTGCCGGATAGTCCGGTCTTGTGTAGGCAAGTCCGTCCATTCAGAAAGTCCGGCGGTAGTCCGCCGGAAATCTGGCGGGAAGAACGCCGGACCTAGTTTCCCAGAAAGTCCGGTCGTGTGTACGCGGCATAAAGGGTAGATCTGAAATGAGGGGAAGCTCTGTTGATTTTATTATCCAATCATGTGCAAGCTAAAATGCTGTTTTTTATTTTCCTTGCATGTCCCCCTCAGATCTACAGTGACTGCACTTCCAAGTGCACTTTCAGTGCAATTTCAAGCGCACTTTGCACTTGTAGTTTGCACTTGTAGTGCAAAGTGGATTTGCCTTTAGTAAATAAGCCCCACTATGTCACTTCCGCACCACCTGTTTTAACCCTTAAAATGCAAATCCACTGTGCTGAAACCATGTCCACTGGAGGATGGTCCGGCGTGAAACCCATTCACTTGTTGACAAATGCTATATGCCATTTAATTCTTGCTGCAGCATCTGTATAGCCCAGAAATGCTGCATTTCTGTGTTTGGGTGAAGAATGAGACTCAACCACCTGCTTTTTTTCAAAAAAAGTACTCAAGCACTGCAATGAAAATAGATGAGACACTAAATAAACGGAATAAATTATAGTGCAAAAAAATGTTTTGACTTGGAAGAAAACCAAATAATAAAAGCTGTAGAACTAAACAAGTGTTTAGACACCTAAAATAAAATTTGTGAAAAAAAATATAGTTGCCCTAATATTAGCCTTCCAATCAAATACAATGGTGTGTAAATAAACCTTCCAATCCCTTAGATTGCAAGTGTATGTGCTCAGATCATTAAAAAAGACACAACCTCTAAAACTGTGAAATAGGTGCTAAAAACATAACATTAAACTCCCAAAAACCATCTGTGATGGTGATATTAGTAAAAAACCATACTAGAAAGTCCAGTAATAAGTATATATAAAAATCAGAAGAAATGTCCCAATATATATAAAATTGATGGCCGTTCTTGCTTATACTCCAATAGCACAAATAATCCCCTCTACATTGGTACATAAACTTTGATCATCAGGTGCTTCCAATATAGCTGGGTAGTATGATGTTTCCAAAAATATTCTTAGGTATCACCAGTATATGTAATAAAAAAGAAAAAACATCATTGCGCAATTAACTTGTAATAGAAAACCAGCAGCACTACACTGAATGCACTCACGTAAGCCTGGATTGTTAAACAGCCTGGATGGAAGACAATCAGCTGCTTGGGGCGCAGTGGATCCTCACACCGCTCGTTACAAGCTGCTGACTAGCCACAATATCTTATGTCACTGACTCCTCCTACACGTTGCGTCACCTGACACGTGACTTTTTCAAGGATGGTCATGTGACGCTCGAGTCTCCATTTTATATTGGTGCCAGCGTCAGCGTTACTATGGGAACAGCGGTATCATCGAATCATCATTTTGTTCTTACATCGGGCTTGATTTTCAGACTGCATAACAACTTTATTCACAAAAAACATTAAAAAATGTAAAAATCGCTAATCCAATAAATAATTAGTGATGGGTAGTTACGCTAACAAACAACATTAAACACATTTAAACATAGGGAGATACTAATTACTCACATACTCCCTCTAGTGGGTAATATAAATCTACTCTCATTAGGTATTATACCCGTGGGATATAAGGAAGAAATGCAGGTAGTAATAATAAAAATAAAAATAAAATTGAAATATTCCTCCAAAACAATCATAGTTATTGCATGTATATTCAACTTGCCTACATATCCAACTAGCCACAAGGCAACCATTTCAAAAAAGGGGGATAATATAATATACACTGCCGATACCCGAACCCCACAATATATCGACACATAAATGTAAATCAAACATAGAGGTACTTTTAGATTAAAATGCAGTATTACATCCAAATAT
This sequence comes from Lithobates septentrionalis, assembly GCA_037952835.1. Classification (NCBI taxonomy): domain Eukaryota; kingdom Metazoa; phylum Chordata; class Amphibia; order Anura; family Ranidae; genus Lithobates; species Lithobates septentrionalis. The sequence goes on along the minus strand of JBBDGP010001706.1, from coordinate 877,496 downwards.
TCGAATATATAAAGATTAATAAAATATTAAGACCTTATAAAATTAAAATATTAAAAAATATATACCATAAGAAAAATATATAAATATATCAATGGTAGCTATGGATCCCCCTAGTGGAAATGAAATAAAATAGCATTTAATTAAAATACTAAAAATATCCAGATTAACATATCTTATGGATATATATATATAAAATTATTAACTCAGAATAGTGCACTAGTATCCTTGATTAATTAAAAAATCATCAAAATTTAAGAGGAAACGAGAATAGTATATTATTACAGGAAAATTCAAATGAGAAAATGTCTAATAATCTGATATAAAACAGTTTAAATCAAATTCTATATTTAACCCCCTCGGCGTAAGTGTACACATCTCAAAAATCCACCTGGATTCACTCTTGCTAAGTTCTCTAATTTTATTAGATACTCTCCAGTGTGGTGTGTACCTATCAATGGCCCAGAATTTTAAGCCAGTAGGATCTTTATTATGATGGGTTGTGAAGTGTTTAGAAACACCGTGCTTCGGAAAACCGTTCTTAATATTCTGTATATGTTCTTTAATCCGTTTCCATAGTGGGCATTTTGTTCTTCCCACATATTGTAAAGAGCATGCACATTGTAACACATATACAACTCCCTCAGTTCTACAAGAAATGAAATCTTTGATTTCATATTTCTTCTTTGTACTTGTTGATTCAAATATTGTACACTTTTGTCTGTTGAGGTTCGTATTTTTGCACGCAAAGCATCTTCTGTATGGAAAGAATCCTTTTCCCTGGAAGAAAGTTATACCTGCTGATTTCTTTGGTGGATCTGGGACATTTTTGCTACAAGGTCTCTCAATGTGGGTACCCGTCTGTAGATAAAATGGGGTCTTTCAGGTATGCTATTTTGAAGCATTTTATCAGCTCTAAGTAAAGACCAATATTTTTTAATTATTTTTTCCACCTGTTTGTGTTGTGCGCTATAATTCATTATCAGTGGAATCTCATTTTGTTGCTGATAGTTCCTTGGTTTATCTTGAATTAATTCTTCTCTTGGCATTTGTAATACTTCCTGTATTTTATCTTCAATGAATTCCTCATTATACCCTTTCGCTAAAAATGTACTACCTATGCATTTCGTTTGTTCCAAATATTCTTTACTATTTGAACAGTTTCTTCAAAGCCTAATCATCTGGCCCTTAGGGATATTTATCAACCAGGGCTCATGATAGCAACTATCCACCGGTATGTAGCTATTCCTTTCTACCAGTTTGAAAAAAGTTTTTGTGCTAATGCCACTATCAACAAGCTTTATTTGCAAGTCTAGAAAGTTTACAACCTCTTCATTAATTTCATACACAAGTTGGATATTTTTTTGGTTAATATTGAGTTGATCAAGAAATTCAGTTAGGCTCTCTTTGTCCCCCTCCCATATTATGATGCAATCTTCAATGAACCTCCTGTATAATTTCAACCTTGGAGGTTTATTGGCGAAAATAATTTGTTCCTCCCAATTTGCCAAGAAAATATTGGCTACGCTAGGTGCATACTTTGCACACATTCCAATGCCATTCAATTGCCTGTAATAATCTCCGTTATACCAGAAATAGTTATGTTGCCTCCCAAATGCTAAGCATCTCAAAATAAACCTTCTTTGCTTAGAAATTAAGTTCCCAAATTTTTCCATGGCCCACTTAGTTGCTTGAATTGCATCATCATGGTCTATTATTGTGTACAATGATGAGACATCTGCCATTGCTAACCAATATTTCTGTTGTGGATTTAATTCTCGTTTATTCAAAATTTGAATCAAGTGCTTGGTATTCCTTAAATAGGCCAACGTATTTGGCACTAATGGTTGTAAATAGTTGTCCACGTACTCTCCCAGCCTTGCACTTATGGATTGGATTCCATTGATTATTGGTCTCCCTGGTGGTTGTGTGTTATTTTTGTGAATTTTAGGTATTGTGTAAATAATGGGTACTTTACACGTATCAGGAACCAAATATTTTTCTTCTTTTTTGGTTAAAATATTTTTTAAAACACCTCTCTTTACCAGATCCATCAATTCTTTCTTATATTCCTTTGTGGGGTTCCCCTTTAATTTTATATACTTATTTGTGTCTTCCAATTGGTTTAATAACTCTTTATGATAGTATTCTTTAGATAATACAACTATTGCCCCTCCTTTATCAGCTGGTCTAACTACAACCTGTTTATTCTCTTCTAGTAGTTTAATTCCCATTTTTATATTCTGGGTTTCATTGACTTTTTTAATTTTGAGTTGATCCAATTCCTGATTCACCATTCTTCCAAAGACTTCAATGTGTTCATTATTATGGACTTGCGGATTAAATAATGATTTGTTCCGAAGTTTGCTGTGCATGATCCCTCCTGAATTCTCCCCCCTTATTGTTTGGTTAATGGGCGGTTTATTCAACATGTATTTTTTAATATTGAGTTTTCTGATATACTTCTGTATATCAACATACATGTCAAATTTATTCAAATTCTGTTTTGGAGCATACTTCAATCCTTTATCCAATGTTAATAATTCATTCCTAGTCAATTCAATTCCACTCAGATTATATATTCCTTCACCTATTATTCTCGCTTTCTTTTGGATCTTGAATCCTCCTCTACACCCCCTTTTCCGTCTGGACTTCTTGCTCGTACTGTTTGATCGTATCGGGGTGGTGTCATCTCGCTCCTATGATAATCTTAAAAAGACTGCGAGTTATCCTCTTCTCTATAGTCTCTCAGTGCCTCGTATCTATTTTGGGTTTGGATTGGGCTCCTCCTAAGATCATAATGGGATTGATCATATGGTCTTTGTTCTCCTTGTGACTGATACTGATTCTGGTATTGATAATCATCTCTTCTTCTATTGCTATTGTAGTTACCCTGATTTCCATAATTCCCAGGATTTCCATATTGGTTATATGGTGAATTATGAGGTTTCTGAGTCCCTCTATTTCCTTGATTTTTCCAATATGGTCTCCTCGGTGATTTGTTTTTCTTCTTATTCCCCCACCAGGATTTTTGGGTTCTTAATCCATTTCTTTCCCTATACACTCTTTCCTGCCCATTATCATATTCCCTAGGTTGCCGTGATGGTCCTGGGGATCTGAATCTTCTTTCCGGGGTTCTCCCTCTTCTTTCGGGGGTTAAATACCTGCTTTCCCTTTGTGGGGTAACAATCCTTACCTCCCTTTCAGGGGATGAGGTAGTGGATCCAGTTTTTCCTTGTTTTAAATTTAATTGCCAATTAAATACTTGTTCCGATTGGTAATCATTAGTGTCCCTTAAATATTTCATTTTCTTTCTTTGTTTCAACTCTAGATCTTTTTGTTCTAATACTTTATTGAGATGTCTGGTAAGGGCAGTAAATGAGGCTGATTCTTTATACGTTTCCAGTGTTTTCTTACATTCAGATGTTTGTTGATTGATTCTAGCTAATTTTCTTTGTTTTCTTTTTAACACAAAATGTACTACTTCCAGTCCCTTTTCATTAAAAAAATTATACCATTCATCTATTGCCTCTTGATCCACTAAGCCATCATTTATGGGAACATCCCACCTAAGTCTTCTGGGAACTATACTCTCCTTAATATACTGTTCATGGGTGGCTATATCCCACCACAAACTGACCTTCTTTTCCATTAAGTGACCAAAACATCTAAAACTAGTGTCTAAATCCCCTGTTTCCGTGCTCTGTTTATTTGAAAATATATCTTTAAGATCAACCGTGCGTTTTTCTATAAATTCAAATATTTCCATAACTGCTGCTCAGTGTGATAACCTGAAGTATAGTGCAAATTTCAAAAAAAGTACTCAAGCGCTGCAATGAAAATAGATGAGACACTAAATAAAGGGAATAAATTATAGTGCAAAAAAATGTTTTGACTTGGAAGAAAACCATATAATAAAAGCTGCAGAACTAAACAAGTGTTCAGACACCTAAAACAAAATTAGTGAAAAAAATATATTAACCTTCCAATCAATTACAATGGTGTGTAAATAAACCTTCCAGTTGCTTAGATTGCAAGTGTATAAAACTCTAAAACTGTGAAATAGGTGCTAAAAACATAACATTTAACTCCCAAAAACCATCTGTGATGGTGATATTAGTAAAAAAAACCATACTAGAACGTCCAGTAATAAGTATATATAAAAATGATGACAACTATTTACAACCATTAGTGCCAAATACCAGTTGGCCTATTTAAGTAATACCAAGCACTTGATTCAAATTTTGAATAAACTAGAATTAAAACCACAACAGAAATATTGGTTAGCAATGGCAGATGTCTCATCATTGTACACAATAATAGACCATGATGATGCAATTCAAGCAACTAAGTGGGCCATGAAAAAAAAATGGGGAACTTAATTTCTAAGCAAAGAAGGTTTATTTTGAGATGCTTAGCATTTGGGATGTAACATAACTATTTCTGGTATAACGGAGATTATTACAGGCAATTGAATGGCATCAGAATGGGTGCAAAGTATGCACCTAGCGTAGCCAATATTTTCATGGCAAATTGGGAGGAACAAATTATTTTTGCCAATAAACCTCCAAGGTTGCAATTATACACGAGGTTCATTCATGATTGCATCATAATATGGGAGGGGGACAAAGAGAGCCTAACTGAATTTCTTGATCAACTCAATATTAACCAAAAAAATATCCAACTTGTGTATGAAATGAATGAAGAGGTTGTAAACTTTCTAGACTTGCAAATAAAGCTTGTTGATGGTGGCATTAGCACAAAACCTTTTTTCAAACCGGTAGAAAGGAATAGCTACATACCGGTGGATAGTTGCCATCATGAGCCCTGGTTGATAAGAATCCCTAAGGGCTAGATGATTAGGCTTAGAAGAAACTGTTCAAATAGTAAAGAATTTTTGGAACAAGCGAAATGGATAGGTAGCAAATTTTTAGCGAAAGGGTATAATGAGCAATTCATTGAAGATAAAATACAGGAAGTATTACAAATGCCAAGAGAAGAATAAATTCAAGATAAACCAAGGAACTATCAGCAACAAAATGAGATTCAACTGATAATGAATTATAGCGCACAACACAAACAGGTAGAAAAAATATTTAAAAAATATTGGCCTTTACTTAGAGCTGATAAAATGCTTCAAAATAGCATACCTGAAAGACCCCATTTTATCTACAGACGGGTACCCACATTGAGAAACCTTGTAGCAAAAAATGTCCCAGATCCACCAAAGAAATCAGCAGGTATAACTTTCTTCCAGGGAAAAGGATATATATGTGTTACAATGTGCATGCTCCTTACAATATGTGGCAAGAACAAAACGCCCACTATGGAAACAGATTAAAGAACATATACAGAATATTAAGAACGGTTTTCCGAAGCACGGTGTTTCTAAACACTTCACAACCCATCATAATAAAGATCCTACTGGCTTAAAATTCTGGGCCATTGATAGGTACACACCACACTGGAGAGTATCTAATAAAATTAGAGAACTTAGCAAGAGTGAATCCAGGTGGATTTTTGAGATGTGTACACTTACGCCGAGGGGGTTAAATATAGAATTTGATTTAAATTGTTTTATATCAGATTATTAAACATTTTCTCATTTGAATTTTCCTGTAATAATATACTATTTTCGTTTCCTCTTAAATTTTGATGATTTTTTTAATTAATCAAGGATACTAGTGCACTATTCTGAGTTAATAATTTTATATTATATCCATAAACTATGTTAATCTGGATATTTTTAGTATTTTAATTACATGCTATTTTATTTCATTTCCACTAGGGGGATCCATAGCTACCATTGATATATTTTTCTTATGGTATATATTTTTTAAAAATTTTAATTTTATAAGGTCTTAATATTTTATTAATCTTTATATATTCGAATATTTGGATGTAATACTGCATTTTAAAAAAGAGAAAAGAGTTCCCCAGTGGGGTTTTTAGGCAGCATAAAGGAAGGTGGTAGGCCAGTGTATGTAAAAATAAATTTTATTATACAAAAAGGGCTTCAACACAATGGTTAAAAAAATGAGCTCCAATACAGAGTGTTTACAATCTCATGACACTCAGCACATGCAGTATAGGCACATTTTCATAATAATATTAGTATATATTGACAGTATTAGAGATGTGGACCTGACGCGTTTCGACCTATAAGTTCCAGGTCTTCTTCAAAGGTCAATCTGCTAAAATTGTACAGTAAAGGTGCATATGTCAGAAAAGGTTAAATATATAAATTTCACAACGGATGTACCATATATTAACAAGGCATAATTACCCAATGATGAGTGTCCTATGCGAGAGGCTTTCTGTAAGAGAGGTCCTCTTAAAAACAAAGGATTGCCAGTTCGTTTTCCCCTAGAGATCCCATGACAACACCGCTACAACCTCCAATCCCAGGGGAAGGTCCCAAGGATGTGGCTTACGAGAGATCACACAATGAAGCGCCCCCTATCAGTAGCACGGACTTCGCGGTCAATCAGGTGGGGAGAGCACCTGCAGCAGCAACCCAGGAAGGAAAAGACAATTTGGAAAAATATGCATTATATGCACTCCAAAGTAGAATCTAGAGAATATATCCATATATCAGCCCAGGTTTAGGATATCATAAATACATATGTACACCCACTAGGCGAGTCAAAACCTTATCGTGCTGACTATATGTGTGTGTATAAAATCAACACACATATATCTATATACACATACATGTATGTCCATACATATGTCCATACATAAAATTTATAATTAACTTTTATATGGAAAAAATATCTAGATATATGCATAAAGTATATCAGGGTAGTAAAGGTAAAAGGAAATTAATTTTTGTAGAAACACCTCAGCCATATAGATGAGGGGTATGAATAGATTAATCAATGCTGGTGGTGGGAAGTGACAATTAGGTGAAGTGTTGGGAAAAAGGTGAGAACAGAAACAAACCATAGGTCCCTAGTGGGTGCAGCAAGAATGTGTAAAAGGTGAATACTCAGAAAGTGTCATGCAGTACAGAAGTGGGTGATGGGTGGATGCAGCAAGAGAATAACTAGTGAAAGAGTGCCCACGTGTAGGGAAGCCGAGTGAATAAAATATATTACCTAATAAACAAGTGAAGATAACATGTAAAAACCGCACTGCGTAGCCCTATGCGCTTGCAATCATTTGTGACCTGACCCGGGATTGGTCACAACTTTGAACCGGGCTCAGTGAACGCCCGTCCAAGTTGACATTTAGCAAGTCTGAAAGTATAAAGTAGAAAGAATTGTATTGTATACATTCAAGCATTTAAAGTGGGTATAGGGTCATTGTAGTAGACCGAGTATTATATCAATATGGACAGCGGCAGTGCGGAAACAAATTATCATAATGTATACTTACAGAGTGAGACTGCTAGAGAAACCACCAACCAGACGGAAAGATTCGGATTGAGATATGAAGAATGAGAGGGTATATGTACCCCAGATGGGGGGCGTGTATCCGACGAGGGTTGATTGGTGACAGGTGCGGCCACCTCCCCATCCTAAAGGACCGAAAGAAGAAAGCCACGCTGAGGGGCATGGCAGCCAAATGGCAGCCTCGTGTGGCCCCCCCGGCGTTCGGGGCGGGTCGAAACTCCGTCAGCTGACGTCATCGCCGTCGCAATCGCGTGACGCATCCGCATCACGTGGCATGCGCGGGGCCCCGCGCATGCGCAGTGAGCGGAAACGTCCGGGGATGTCCCTGAACGCCGCCGGCAAGGGAGAAATCCCCAACATGGTAGCCAGGACCAGCCTGGGTATCCAATGGGGGAAGGGGGGAGGAGGCGCCGGCTATGCCGATAGCCCTCCCTCCCCCCCCACCTTGCCGGGAAGACACATCTGGGTAAAAAGAACCCTGGCGGGAGGGCAACAACAGCGGTCATGATGACAGCTCTTATAAAGGGGGCGAGCAGAGCACAGAGCTCAATTGGTATACAAAGTTAAAGGGACAATACATGTGAACTAACGGTCCATCGCATATATGGACACATCATCCCATATTAATGCATACGTTGATTGGCAGGAAAAATTATAAATTGTTAACATGAGGTATCCATATATGTAGAATCAATTCACATGCCTAAGTATCTGAAAAACACATATTAGAATATAGAAAAAAATATATGTAAAAAAGGAGGAAAACGTATATTAAAGAATACAAAATGAAAATAAATTATATGCAAAAAAAGAGGAGAAATATTTTAAAAGTATATAAATATGATAAATACCATTGGACTGCCAGGGAAAAAGGGGAAAGGGGAGGGAGACAAAAAGAGAATATTTCAGAAATGGAACAGGGGGGGGGGGGCTCATAACAGACAAGATTACTCTATGTTACCTACAAAGGGCCAAAAAGACTTTACTGAGTCTTGCCCGAAACAAACCCTTTTAGGAACGGGGCAAATGAGATGGCCTCATTTAGTCCCGGGGGCGAGGTGGCATTTAATTTAAATATCCACCTCTGTTCATGTTGCAGCAGGATTTTGTTCCAATCACCGCCTCGATTTGGTATATGTACCCGATCGAGAGCGGTGAAGGACACTTTTGGCATTCTATAGTTGTGTACTGACACTACATGTCGGCCTAATGGTAAATAGTAGTTGCCAATCTGCATGTGATAGATGTGCTTAGACATCCGGCGATGGAATTCCTGCTTGGTCTTACCAACATAGTAAGCACCACACTCACATGACATAAGGTATACGATACCTCGTGTTTGGCAATTAGTGAAGTGTTTAGGCTTGAATAGTGCCCCATTTGGAAGACGGAAGTTTTTATCACGTCTGATGTATTGGCAAAATGAACAGTGTCCGCAGGGAAAAGACCCCAAAATTGAACAGTGTTTGGATCTTTTTTGTTCATCCCTAAACTCGCTTTGAACCAGTTTATCCCTTAACGACAGAGCGCGCTTATAGGTGATTGATGGCCTGTTAGAGATGAAGTTGCGGACCTTTGGATCATTCATCAGTATGGGCCAATGTTTTTGAATAATGTTACTGACCGCCTGATGTTGCCTGGAAAAACGTAAAATGATCCTAGTGGGGCCGATGTTGGGGCCATCCGTGGACCCGTTGAAGAGGGCATCATCCGAACAGTTCCTGCGTAGACGCAGGTACTGTCCATATGGAATTGACCTCTTCAAAGTTGTAGGGTGAAAACTCTCGGCGTGCAACACTGTGTTGCCAGCCGTGCTTTTTCGGAAAAGGGTGCTTGAGATTTTATTGTCAAGGGTGCGTTCCAGCTTAACATCCAAAAATGTCATTAGATCACGATTGTAGGTCGTGGTAAATTTGAGATTGTGTTTGTTCTGATTAATACAATTCAAAAATTGAAGTAGCATTTCCTCTGAGCCCTCCCAGATGATGAGGACATCATCGATGTCACAACTTTGAAGAGGTCAATACCATATGGACAGTACCTGCGTCTACGCAGGAACTGTTCGGATGATGCCCTCTTCAAACAGGAAGCTTACAAATTACAAACTAGATTGCTGGCACGAGGCTACAGCCGCTCCTGCCTACGGAAGGCATACAACAGAGCGGCTGCACAATCCCGTTCTGAACTTCTTTCCAAAAAAAGGTCCACGGATGGCCCCAACATCGGCCCCACTAGGATCATTTTACGTTTTTCCAGGCAACATCAGGCGGTCAGTAACATTATTCAAAAACATTGGCCCATACTGATGAATGATCCAAAGGTCCGCAACTTCATCTCTAACAGGCCATCAATCACCTATAAGCGCGCTCTGTCGTTAAGGGATAAACTGGTTCAAAGCGAGTTTAGGGATGAACAAAAAAGATCCAAACACTGTTCAATTTTGGGGTCTTTTCCCTGCGGACACTGTTCATTTTGCCAATACATCAGACGTGATAAAAACTTCCGTCTTCCAAATGGGGCACTATTCAAGCCTAAACACTTCACTAATTGCCAAACACGAGGTATCGTATACCTTATGTCATGTGAGTGTGGTGCTTACTATGTTGGTAAGACCAAGCAGGAATTCCATCGCCGGATGTCTAAGCACATCTATCACATGCAGATTGGCAACTACTATTTACCATTAGGCCGACATGTAGTGTCAGTACACAACTATAGAATGCCAAAAGTGTCCTTCACCGCTCTCGATCGGGTACATATACCAAATCGAGGCGGTGATTGGAACAAAATCCTGCTGCAACATGAACAGAGGTGGATATTTAAATTAAATGCCACCTCGCCCCCGGGACTAAATGAGGCCATCTCATTTGCCCCGTTCCTAAAAGGGTTTGTTTCGGGCAAGACTCAGTAAAGTCTTTTTGGCCCTTTGTAGGTAACATAGAGTAATCTTGTCTGTTATGAGCCCCCCCCCCCCCCCCCCCTGTTCCATTTCTGAAACATTCTCTTTTTGTCTCCCTCCCCTTTCCCCTTTTTCCCTGGCAGTCCAATGGTATTTATCATATTTATATACTTTTAAAATATTTCTCCTCTTTTTTTGCATATAATTTATTTTCATTTTGTATTCTTTAATATACGTTTTCCTCCTTTTTTACATATATTTTTTTCTATATTCTAATATGTGTTTTTCAGATACTTAGGCATGTGAATTGATTCTACATATATGGATACCTCATGTTAACAATTTATAATTTTTCCTGCCAATCAACGTATGTATTAATATGGGATGATGTGTCCATATATGCGATGGACCGTTAGTTCACATGTATTGTCCCTTTAACTTTGTATACCAATTGAGCTCTGTGCTCTGCTCGCCCCCTTTATAAGAGCTGTCATCATGACCGCTGCTGCTGCCCTCCCACCAGGGTTCTTTTTCCCCAGATGTGTCTTCCCGGCAAGGTGGGGGGGGAGGGAGGGCTATCGGCATAGCCGGCGCCTCCTCCCCCCTTCCCCCATTGGATACCCAGGCTGGTCCTGGCTACCATGTTGGGGATTTCTCCCTTGCCGGCGGCGTTCGGGGACATCCCCGGACGTTTCCGCTCACTGCGCATGCGCGGGGCCCCGCGCGTGCCACGTGATGCGGATGCGTCACGCGATTGCGACGGCGATGACGTCGGCTGACGGAGTTTCGACCCGCCCCGAACGCCGGGGGGGCCACACGAGGCTGCCATTTGGCTGCCATGCCCCTCAGCGCGGCTTTCTTCTTTCGGTCCTTTAGGATGGGGAGGTGGCCGCACCTGTCACCAATCAACCCTCGTCGGATACACGCCCCCCATCTGGGGTACATATACCCTCTCACTCTTCATATCTCAATACGAATCTTTCCGTCTGGTTGGTGGTTTCTCTAGCAGTCTCACTCTGTAAGTATACATTATGATAATTTGTTTCCGCACTGCCGCTGTCCATATTGATATAATACTCGGTCTACTACAATGACCCTATACCCACTTTAAATGCTTGAATGTATACAATACAATTCTTTCTACTTTATACTTTCAGACTTGCTAAATGTCAACTTGGACGGGCGTTCACTGAGCCCGGTTCAAAGTTGTGACCAATCCCGGGTCAGGTCACAAATGATTGCAAGCGCATAGGGCTACGCAGTGCGGTTTTTACATGTTATCTTCACTTGTTTATTAGGTAATATATTTTATTCACTCGGCTTCCCTACACGTGGGCACTCTTTCACTAGTTATTCTCTTGCTGCATCCACCCATCACCCACTTCTGTACTGCATGACACTTTCTGAGTATTCACCTTTTACACATTCTTGCTGCACCCACTAGGGACCTATGGTTTGTTTCTGTTCTCACCTTTTTCCCAACACTTCACCTAATTGTCACTTCCCACCACCAGCATTGATTAATCTATTCATACCCCTCATCTATAGGTGTTTCTACAAAAATTAATTTCCTTTTACCTTTACTACCCTGATATACTTTATGCATATATCTAGAGATTTTTTCCATATAAAAGTTAATTATAAATTTTATGTATGGACATATGTATGGACATACATGTATGTGTATATAGATATATGTGTGTTGATTTTATACACACACATATAGTCAGCACGATAAGGTTTTGACTCACCTAGTGGGTGTACATATGTATTTATGATATCCTAAACCTGGGCTGATATATGGATATATTCTCTAGATTCTACTTTGGAGTGCATATAATGCATATTTTTCCAAATTGTCTTTTCCTTCCTGGGTTGCTGCTGCAGGTGCTCTCCCCACCTGATTGACCGCGAAGTCCGTGCTACTGATAGGGGGCGCTTCATTGTGTGATCTCTCGTAAGCCACATCCTTGGGACCTTCCCCTGGGATTGGAGGTTGTAGCGGTGTTGTCATGGGATCTCTAGGGGAAAACGAACTGGCAATCCTTTGTTTTTAAGAGGACCTCTCTTACAGAAAGCCTCTCGCATAGGACACTCATCATTGGGTAATTATGCTATGTTAATATATGGTACATCCGTTGTGAAATTTATATATTTAACCTTTTCTGACATATGCACCTTTACTGTACAATTTTAGCAGATTGACCTTTGAAGAAGACCTGGAACTTATAGGTCGAAACGCGTCAGGTCCACATCTCTAATACTGTCAATATATACTAATATTATTATGAAAATGTGCCTATACTGCATGTGCTGAGTGTCATGAGATTGTAAACACTCTGTATTGGAGCTCATTTTTTTAACCATTGTGTTGAAGCCCTTTTTGTATAATAAAATTTATTTTTACATACACTGGCCTACCACCTTCCTTTATGCTGCCTAAAAACCCCACTGGGGAACTCTTTTCTCTTTTTTTGTCTTGACCAATAGGGGTGAGCAGCACTCCCTCCCCTCCCCCGTGTCTTTCCTTTTTCTTTGGTAATATTGCATTTTAATCTAAAAGTACCTCTATGTTTGATTTACATTTATGTGTCAATATATTGTGGGGTTCGGGTATCGGCAGTGTATATTATATTATCCCCCTTTTTTGAAATGGTTGCCTTGTGGCTAGTTGGATATGTAGGGAAGTTGAATATACATACAATAACTATGATTGTTTTGGAGGAATATTTAAATTTTATTTTTATTTTTATTTTTATTATTACTACTTGCATTTCTTCCTTATATCCCACAGGTGTAATACCTAATGAGAGTAGATTTATATTACCCACTAGGGGGAGTATGTGAGTAATTAGTATCTCCTATGTTTAAATGTGTTTAATGTTGTTTGTTAACGTAACTACCCATCACTAATTATTTATTGGATTAGCGATTTTTAAATTTTTTAACGTTTTTTGTGAATAAAGTTAGTATGCAGTCTGAAAATCAAGCCCGATGTAAGAACAAAATGATGATTCGATGATACCGCTGTTCCCATAGTAATGCTGACCCTGGCACCAATATAAAATGGAGACTTGAGCGTCACATGACCATCCTTGAAAAAGTCACGTGTCAGGAGACGCAACGCATAGGAGGAGTCAGTGACGTATGATATTGTGGCTAGTCAGCAGCTTGTAACGAGCGGTGTGAGGATCCACTGCGCCCCAAGTGGCTGATTGTCTTCCATCCAGGCTGTTTAACAATCCAGGCTTACGTGAGTGCACTCAGTGTAGTGCTGCTGGTTTTCTAGTACAAGTTCATTGCGCAATGATGTATTTCTTTTTTATTACATATACTGGTGATACCTAAGAATATTTTTGGAAACATCATACTACCCAGCTATATTGGAAGCACTTGATGATCAGAGTTTATGTACCAATGTAGAGGGGATTATTTGTGCTATTGTATAAACAAGAACGGCCATCAATTTTATATACATTGGGACATTTCTTGTGATTTTTATATATACTTATTACTGGACTTTCTAGTATGGTTTTTTTACTAATATCACCATCACGGATGGTTTTTGGGAGTTTAATGTTATGTTTTTAGCACCTATTTCACAGTTTTAGAGGTTGTGTCTTTTTTAATGATCTGAGCACATACACTTGCAACCGCCTGCTTTTACTGCCCTCTGACTGTCTGTGTGAACGAGTCCTTAAGCAGGTTTTGGAACTGAGAAGGGCCTGTTTTTATTGGATCCAGGGTTTTGAGCAATGTGCACCAATCAAGTAATCTGGTGAGATATGTGCCTTCATAATATTTTTTTGAGTCCTCCTTTAGATTTCAGAAAGGTTTAGTCAGATCTATTTAATCTTACCTGCTCAGATGTATCCCAAAAATTGTGCTCTTAGGTTCCTCAAGAACCTTGAAGGGAGTTTAATAGGTAGTGTTTATTGAAGGTATAAAAGGTGCAGTAAGATGTTCATTTTTATGATGCTGTTACAGTCAAATCAGGTAAATGCTTCTCTGTCCCAGTGTTGTGGGTCTATTTTAATTGTTCCAGCTAGGGGGCTAAAAACAAGTAAAAAAAACTAATTTAGGAACTACTGGGATATTGGCTTCTAGACAAATTATATGTGAAGAAGAAATGTCCTCTGATTTGTTGCAGTAGGCTATTAGTGGTGGCTATGCTCATAGCTTTGCATATGAACTTTTGATTGTTAACTTTGTTTCCATTAACAAACTCTATTTTTGTTGTTTTCCTTCTATAGTTAGCATTCCTACATCCTTTACGTCATCCTTTTTTTTTTTCCTTTGGATGAATAATCACTCCAGGTGCAATCATTTCTTAAAGTCTATCAGTGGAAAATATGGTAAATTTCCTAATATTGGGTCCCTCTTTAGCACATTCCAATGTCTCTCTTGTTTTCCAGATAGTGAAGTAAACATGTGCTCCATATTGCCATTACTAATGATTTATCATCTATAATGATCATTTATCCAAACTTCTTTTCTGATCATATTAATTTTTGTTCTTTATTTAATTACTATATGAATCTAAGTTTCAGTACTTCTGATTGTTTCTAATATTATCTGCTTCAGTATACTTACTGTACAGCTAACATCTACCCCATTAGCCACCTATTTTGGAAATTTGAACCTCTTTCTTGTATAATTACAATTTCAAAATATTTTACAGTTGTCCTACTATATTTTACTACATTCATAAGTGACGTGCATACCTCAGTCATTATTATTTAAATTATGCATAAACCTAATCAGATCACCCTGCACAGCTTTCCTAAAAACAAAACAATTATAAATATACATTATCGTGTCCAAATCAACAGGATTATTAGTGCTAGAAAAACGAATTACCTTTCCCATGAGGCCAATTAATACATTTGCCATTGTCAGTACAGATTTTGCACCGACAGCACTGTCCCTTTTCCGCAAATATATGTGTTTTCAATCCAAAAATAATTGTGCATAAGTGAAAACAAAATAGTCTAAAATAAAATTTATGTATGCATTAGTAAATTCTGTTCTCTAAAGCCGCCCATGCATGGATCAAAATTCATCCAGTTCCGCAGGGACCGGATGAATTTCAAGCCATGTATGGACTAGCTGATTGTACACAAGTTGATTTATCAATCGATTTGTATACAAGTCTGTCCGGTTTTTCCCAAATGATCAGTGATGCCAGCCATAGCCGGCAACACTGAGCTATTATATTCTGCCGGTGGGTAAGGCTCCCTTCTGGCAGAATATAATAGCTCAGCGGGAGTGTGGATGGGGGATTCAGTTTCTTTTTTTTTTTTTTTCATTAGACCTGTTGGTGGAACAAAAAAATATGAGTCATGTATGGCCTGCCTAAAGGAAAAAATTTGAATGTGGGCATCCCTTTATCATGGGGAATAATAGTATACAGAATTGTATGGTCAGCTGTAACAAATTACATTTTCCATTCTTTTTTATTTCTGTTGCATATTCTATTCTTTTTTATATCTTTGAGTATATTTAAAATATGACTAGTAATTTTTGCACAGGATCTAGTATCTTTCATAAGGGGTTTTAAAAATCAATCAGCATATTCCCATATTCACATCGTAATCGACCCTATTCCAACGATAATATGTCTCCCTGGGGGTTTCTCTCTATTTTTGTGTATCTTAGGCACCCTTGGTTCCATGGGGACCAAATACTTACATTTCTTTCCATTCAATATACCTAGCTCATAACCTTTCCTGACTACATCTTGCAACTCTTATGCCACGTACACACGAGCGGACTTGCCAACGGGCTAAACTCCGTCAGTATTTCCGACGAAAAGATTTAGAAAATGTTCTATATCTGAGTCCCTCGGAAATGCTGACAGAAAAAGTCTGATGGGGCATACACATGGTCGGTATGTCTGACCAAAAGCTCCCATCGGACTTTTTCTGTCGGGAAGTCCAGCCGTGTGTATGCGACATTATACCTTCCTGTGGGGACGAAATTTGAGATTTATTATAGATCTTTTTCACTCTAAATCCTATTATTCTCTTTTATAATCTGGTCTTTCAATAAAACTGCTACCCTTTATCAGCTGATCTTATCACTGGATTATGTTGGTACATCATCCTTTTAAAGTCTTTATATTCTTTTGTTCATTACGCACTTTCTTTTGTATCTTTTGAATATCCCTAATTACTAACTCTATAAATACTATTAAATGACAAGTTTGATTCATGGGAATTCATATAGTTCATTAAATTAGCCATTAACTATCTTCCAGAAAGTAGTGTAAATCAATTGCAGTGTTCATTCCGTTCGGTTTCAGAGTATTTAGCTTATGAATCCAATATGTTTTCCTTCTTTGAAACTCATCTTTACAACATGGGTCAATGTTTATTGGTTTTTACTGGTTACATAGGAGTTAAGGATATTTATGGATTAAAGGAATTGCATGTTTAGCATACCCAATGTCTCTAAAAAGGTATTTGGTGAAATATGCCAGCATAGTGTGGCTGACTTATGCAGGTTTGTTTTATGATTTTAATGTGATATTAAACCCAAAATCAAAAATGTAATATATTGCAGCTTAGCAATCAATAGATGTGGTGGCTGCATTCATTTTCTTTTTTTAGGCCTTTTTTTCCCCTCTGTCTTCACCTGGTGATATGGCCAGTAACACATCTCCTGTATTAGAGTGCCCCCAGTCTAGATGAATGAGCACAGGGAGCACATTTGGACAGCAGCATTGTCAGTCTGGAGAAAGGTGAGTGCAATGCCGCGTACACACGAGCAGACTTTACGGCAGACTTTGTCCGGCAGACTTTTCGACGGACTTTCCGACGGACTTTCCGAATGAACGGACTTGCCTACACACGATCAACCAAAGTTCGACGGATTCGTACGTGATGACGTACGACCAGACTAAAACAAGGAAGTTCATAGCCAGTAGCCAATAGCTGCCCTAGCGAGCAGGACTTTTCGACCGGACTCGAGTCCGTCGAAAAGATTTGAAACATGTTTCATTTCTAGGTCCGTCGAACTTTTGGGGAAAAAAAGTCCGCTGGAGCCCACACACGATCGAATTGTCCGACGGACTCCGGTCCACAGGACCAAGTATACCGTAAAGTCAGGTCGTGTGTATGCGGCATTAGATGTAATAACAGATTTAATTACACTCACAACCTGAAGCCAAACCCCACCTAACACTCTACACACAGTTACAGTAAACATTTTTCATTTTTCATTTTCCCAATGGATGTGCAGTAAAACCGGATGTACAGTAGCTTCGGCAACATACAATATACATACAGTATACCACGCTGAGCCAATCACGGGGAGCTATGTATTCTATTGATGAATACAAAGCCTGCTCGGATTGGCTTTGAGAGTCAGAGAGGCGCGGGCTGATGATGTTGCAATCCGAGCAGGCTTTGTATTCATTAATAGAATACATTGCTCACCGTGATTAGCTCAGCCCGCTTTATTATTATACTGTATGTAGCCGAAGCTACATACAGTATTGCTGCACATCCAGCGGGCTGACAGATTAGGGACGTTCATTCGTTGGGCCAGATTGGTCCAAACTAACTAAAAGTGCACATTTTATACTGGTGTATAAGACGACCCCTGATTTTTGGGGGATGTTTTTAAGTATAAAAACTCGTCTTGTATGCCAGAAAATACGATAAATAAATAAAACTGATCATTATAAGCACCCTTACCAGTGTTTAATGGTTTGTTTTATCCCTGTAACTGATACAATCTGCAGGGCAGCTTGTTCTTTTGAAAAACAACAGACTTTCTGGCTGGATCACCAGGTGAAAAAGAGAGAAAGAAAGGCAAAAAAGAAAAATTATGCAGCCATCACATTGAGAAATTGGTAGCAGCTGCAATATAATAAATGTTTGATTTTGGATTTAATCCTGCTTTAACTGTTTAAATAAAGTTCTTTTATGCTTTGTCATTTGTTTGCTTCTTCCACATCTATTTATAACTATGAAGAATTACGTTTCACTTGGACACTGTGCTGTATACTGGCTCAGGAGATGGAAAGGGGATTGCACTTAGGAAGATTGAGGATTGCTGAGCTAAACCTGTGTCAAAGAGGAAATATCTGGCTTTCTGCAAATGAGAGTAGCAAACATGAGAGTTAGCAGTGCCTGATAGTATTCAACTTGCTACTATCTGGCAGGCTGAAGCTTTATCCACAAATTGTTTGAACCTGAAGTAATGTTGGTCCAACATATCAGATGAGTGTGGAAGCTAATGGGTTAGTAATATAGCTTATTCCACAGCTTTCTGATCAGAAATAAAATATTGTAAATGTACCCTAGAGAGTTTTTACATATATAAGCACAGTTTTTTTATTTATACACTTTGCACAATATATACACACAAGCATATATAAAATTTATACCACACACAAATATGGTATGCACCTAGCTCTGCGCATTATAAACAAATATACACACAATCTTCATATTACACACAGTCAAACACACAATCTTCAATAGCTTACACATAATTTCCAACTGTCCCGGATCTGCTGGGACAGTTCCATTTTTTACTCAGCTGTCCCTCAGCAGATTTGTACCAACCTACATCTTGGCATCTGACGGCTGCAGTAGTATCCCTGGTGCCAAACACGCAGAGTGGCAGCAGGAAGTTGGGTTCTGGCACTCTTTTTGTGTTCCAGCACCTGGCACTGAAAGGAAGATTGTATTGTGGGCAGAGTTATCTCTGCCCACAGTACAAGCAAAGTAGGTTGGGTTATGCCGCGTACACACGAGCGGACTTTACGGCAGACTTTGCCCGGCGGACGGGATTTCGTCGGACAATTCGATGTGTGTGGGCTCCAGCGGACTTTGTTTTCTCAAAAGTTGGACGGACTTAGATTTGAAACATGTTTTAAATCAATCCATCGAAATCGAGTCCGGTCGAAAAGTCCGCTTGTCTGTATGCTAGTTCGACGGACAAAAAGCCACGCTAGGGCAGCTATTGGCTACTGGTTATGAACTTTCTTGTTTTAGTCCGGTCGTACGTCATCACGTACGAATTCAATGGACTTTGGTGGATTGTGTGTAGGCAAGTCCGTTCATTCAGAAAGTCCGTCGTAAAGTACGTCGAAAAGTCCGCCGGGCAAAGTCTGCCGTAAAGTCCGCTCGTGTGTACGCGGCATAAGTGTTCACCAATGGGGTAAGGGAGGGGGCTGGGATTGAGGAAGAGGTTAACTTTCACTTTCATCACCACCAATTCAGGAGTGGGGGATGATGGGTTAACTTTCACAGCCATGACCATCAATGCAGATGAGGGGGTTAACTTTCAATTCCATAACTAACAATGCAGGTGGGGAATGGGGATTAATTTTCACTGCCACTACTCCCCCTGCATTGGTGGTCAGGGGCAGTGAAAGGTAGTGAAAGGTACCCCCCCATCTTGCATTGGTGGTCATGGCAGTGGAATTTTAACCCACCATTCCCAATGGTGGTTTTGGAGGGGTTACATTTCAATGCCACTGACCACCAGTTCTATGGGATATTAATGTGTCCACTGACACCAATGTTGGTGGTTATTCTGTGCCCACTAACCACTAATTCTGGGGGTTATTATTGTGTCCACTGACACCATTGTTAGGGGTTATTCTTGTGCCCACTGACTCCAATGCTGAGGGTTATTATTGTGTCCACTGACATCAATGTTGAGTGTTATTCTTACATCGACTGTCTCCAATGCTGGGGGTTATTATTGGGTACACTGACTGTAATGCTAGGGGTTGTTTTTGTGTCCACTAACACTAATTTTGGAGGTTATCAATGTGTCTACTGTGTACGGCTTCCTGGGTAATTGGCTAGGTATTGTATATACATAGTTACTTTGTTCCAAGCTGGAGCAGTGTAACCATGCATAAAATAACCATGCCTGGAATTATTCTTTAAATAGTTCATTTTTGTAGTGGTTTTTCATCATATTTTTATTTGCAGAATGATTGTTCACATAATTATTGTCAGCAGTCTTCCTTTAAAATGTTAGGATTAGTGTTTACTTGTTTACTGTTACTACCAGAGTTTTGTTGTTTTTGCTTACTTTTGGGGGTTTTTCAGCCCTGATAATTATAGCATTCTTAAGAAGGCCATGGATTGAAATTTTGCCAGCTCAGCAGCAGCCAACGATCTACTTCTGTCAAATGGGAGTGGTGGAAAATGTTTCTCAATCAGCTGGCTGCAGTCACTAATCACTGTATTCTGAAAGCCGAGGAGTCCTGCTGTCAGAATACAGTGGCACAGTGGGAAGGATTCTTCGATCCACCTCACTTATGTGGATGGGGGAATCTGTTCATTTATTTTTTCGATCAGCCTGCTGACTGGGAAAAAAATGAGGTGTCTATGGCCAGCTATAAACAGTAAGAAACACGTTGCTCTTGTAGAGCTAAAATATATCAACCTTATACTCGCATAGTATGCCACTACACATTTAATTTTATTGAATCTCCTTAAAGTTCATACACCATCAAGAACAAACTGCACTTGGTTGTGTTAATGTGCATAGTGTTTTGCAATAAAACCTGTCCATGTCAGAGAGAGATGTAAATCTACACTGTAGCATTGTCTTCTCTGTAGAGTATAAGGAGTATGCGGCAAGCAGCCAGGCATTCAATTAAAAGGATTAATATTCTACTCATCTGACAGCCTTGCTCACTCCTAGAGCTCCACTCCTGTTATCTTGATGCATTTACCTGTTTTATTTACACTCCTGTTAAAAAGAATTAATTAAAAGGGAAATTGTACTCTTAAAATACTATGGAGGGGGAGGAATTATATATAAAAAAAAAATAATAATAATTGTAATGACATTCTGAAACAGTTGTCTAACAACTGTAGAACAGGGGGTGGGTCAAGACTCCAACTTATCATACAAAGTGTCGTAAATATGATTAGTGTATAATTTACATCTCACACAGCAGACAACTAAACATTCCCATCTGTACTTAAAGTGATACTAAAGTCTTTTTTTTTTTTTAAATAACAAACATGATATACTTACCTATCAAAACCAGTGAAAATGAAGTATATATACCAAAGTGCATATATAGCAGATGTAGCACCCTGGTGTCTAGGCAGGGTCGCTAACAAATTTAGTCTGCCAGGTAGTAAGTTGCTCAGCTGATTGTTAGAGAATTCACTCACTGGTTTTCTCCCTAAATCTGATTTGCCGCACTTCTCTCTTCTGTCACTGGGTGTCACTGTTGCCAGTGACATTGGATTGACAAGAGCCTAGCAAAGTCAGACTTTGAGTGGATGGGTTGTCTCGGCCAATTGACAAGGGTCTCTTTAGTCCCTTGGCCTGCTGGGAGAGCCTATTTATTAGGGCGGAGTCATGTGATCATGGTTCTGCGCCACCTGGATGGCTGTGTGTTAAAATTCCCCAGGGTGCTAGGCCAGAAGCCTGAGGCCTATCCCAGGAGTACCTGGTTGCTAGGCTGTCTGAGGCGGAGTAGGAGAAGCAGCGTGGGGTTGGGACTTCAGGCTTGGAGTCCGACCAAGTTGCAGAGGTTCCGACCAAGTTGCAGAGGTTCAGCCGAATGGGGAATCAAGTTGTTGCTATCGGGAACAATCATTCGTGTTGCCAGCGGCAGACACGGATCAAGGCCAGAGGTAAAGGGAAAGCAGTCGTGACTAAGGGACCATCCTTCCTGTTATCAGAGGCCAGTTTATGGAGGTCTGAAAGAAGTACCAGAGCAGCCTTTTTCACTAGCCGGGGACAGTGAAAAAGTGGGAAAGCTTCAGCAAGTGCCAAGCCAGGAACCCAGTGGGTTAGCGGGGCCGGGTGACGCTTGAGGAGTATACAGCGAGTTAGCTGTGCAAGAGCCCAGAGGATCCAGTGACGACTGGGATCTTGAAGTCTAGTGAGAGACTGGGAGCTCAGTGAGTGAAGATCTACAGTGGGACACTGTAAGGATCACTAATGACTGTTGCAAGTTCAGTTGCCATAGGTGACAGCAGTTCTACAAATACAGTGACCGTGTCCGAATGGAAGGCCTTTAACCTGTATAGCTGTTTGCCTATTTTGTCTCGGAGTCTGTCAATTACCATTGCATCTGGGTGTCCTGGCCCTAACCCTCTCTCCTCCAGTTCTTGTTAAGAGACAATAAATCTCTTCTGTTCACATTCAAAAAGTGACTGGCGACCAATCATTCCATCTTGCATCACTCCCACTATGCCTAGTAACCCCCTCTATAAGGAAGGATGTCAGCTCTCCCTGATTCTGGAAGTCACTATTAGGCCTTTGGAGGTCAGGGCCAGTGCTACACAAAATTCACAGGAGCGCAACAATAACTCCTAATTAATTCAGCGTCCAATAAAAAAATGTAATGATCGAATATATATAATATTCCATGTGCAAGGAAAATATAAAAATTATGAAAGATAATGAAATTAAAATGTCATAAAAAGAAAAACAAAACAAGAGTTCAATGGCAGTCCTCTTTAACCCCTTGCACACCAGTGCACGAATGTATGTTGGCACAGCGGGGCACGTGCACGCCTGCCGCATACTCCATGAGCGTGCCCGCAGGTCCCGTGGACTCGATGTAAACAAGGCATTTCCCTGTTCTGCCTAGCAACATGACAGGGATCTACTGCTCCCTGTCATGGGGAGCGGTGATCTCTGTCATATTGTAGTGAGCCCATCCCCCCCACAGTTAGAATCACTCCCTAGGACACACTTAACCCCTTGCCAGTGTTATTTAAATAATAATCAGGGCATGTTTATAGCACTGATCGCTGTGTAAATGTCACTGGTCCCAAAATAGTGTCAAAAGTGTCCGATGCGTCCGCCACAATGTCACAGTCATGATAAAAATTGCAGATGGCCGCCATTACTAATAATAAAAATAATAAAATAAATGTCATAAATCTATCCCCTATTTTGTAGAGAAATAGAAATAGTTACCACCGCTCAGGACAATCCAAGTTAAAATTCCTCGTCCTCCAGGAGAAAGGAGAGAGCCCCAGATGCTGGCAATTGCTAGTATAGACACGTTTCACACTTACACAAAGTGCTTACTCATATCTATGAGTAAGCACTTTGTGTAAGTGTGAAATGCGTCAGCTGTTGTGCTGTACCACTCCAGTGGTGTCTTATGTACCCTATGATCCTGTTTTACGAATAAAAGAAGAATTTAATCTATTTATCCCGGTGTGCGGCTGTCCAGATCCCTATTTTGTAGACGCTATAACTTTTGCGCAAACCAATTAATATACGCTTATTGTGATTTTTTTTACCAAAAATATGTAGAAGAATACATATCGGCCTAAACTGAGGAAGAAATTTGTTTTTTTATATATTTTTTTGGGGATATTTATTATAGCAAAAAGTAAAAAATATTGCTTTCTTTTCAAAATTGTCACTCTTTTTTTGTTTATAGCGCAAAAAATAAAAACCGCAGAGGTGAGCAAATACCACCAAAAGAAAGCTCTATTTGTGGGGAAAAAATTACGTCAATTTTGTTTGGGTGCAACGTTGCACGACCACGCAATTGTCAGTTAAAGCAACGCAGTGCCGTATCGCAAAAAGTGCTCTGGTCAGGAAGGGGCCATTCTTCCAGGGCTGAGAGCCATGTGCTGACGCCACCTGAACACAAACACGCAGTCCCGGAAGCTACAGGTGTTCATTGTTGAGAATGCCGGCCGGCTCGAGTATTATTTGATGCTATACAAATCTGGGTGTGTAAGTGCATTACTTTTTTATGAATAAAAGTTTAATACGTTTTTACACTATGGGAGCCCTTTTTTCTTTTATGTGACTGGCAATTGAGATGATGTCTGTGAGCCATTTGAGAAAATTTAAAGAGGATTAGAGCTAATGGTATATCTACTTCATCCTGAGACTGTGGCTGGGTTATAAGCCAAAAGGCACATATGATCTCCTGACTAGAGATCAAGCGAGCTGGTAAGAGGCAGTTGGTTTAAAGGTGAAGGACTGTCCTATCCTTAACACTATCTTCTGTGGTGGTTGTAAGTGTGATGTCACCTTTACCTGGGATGAAGATGCATGTCATATTGTGATCTCCCACTGAGGGATAATCAACATCTGTTCAATCTCTTATATGGACTCAAAGAAATATGTTTGCATTTATTTGCCTTTGATCTTATTTTTAGCGCAGTTTTTTCCGTTATACAATACGGTGGTGGATACCTTGTGGTGTTTTTTCCTAATTAGGACATCACTGGGAATATCATCACATTTTTTTCAGTGTTTGAAGAGGACTGCTATTGGACTCTTGTTCTGTTTTTCTTTTTATGACATTTTAATTTTATTAGCTTTTTGTTTTTAATATTTTTTTTGCAAATGGAATATTATATATTCGATCATTACATTTTTGTATTGATCACTGAAATAATTAGGTGTTATTGTTGCGCTACTGTGGATATTGCTATATATGCACTTTGGTATATATATATATATATTTCATTTTTACTGATTTTGATATTTATGGTTGTAAGTAGCAGCATTGTTTGTAATTTTTAATTGTAATTTGGAGCATGGGAGATCACTATTATATACACATGTTATACTTACCTGCTCTGTGCAGTGGTTTTAAACAGAGCAGCCCAGATCCTCCTCTTCTCGGGTTCCTTGCCGGCGCTCCTGGTCCCTCACTCCTGCTGTGTGCCCCCACAGCAAGCAGCTTGCTATGGGCCACACGAGCTGAGCCACTGCTTTGTGTGTCCATTCAGACACAGAGCTGTGGCTCGGCCCTGCCCCCTCTCTCTTCTCATTGGCTCACTGAGTTTGATTGACAGCAGCGGGAACCAATGGCGCATGCTGTGTCTCAGCCAATCAGAAGGGAGAGTCCCGGACAGCCTTGGGTCTCATGCAACATCACTGGATCGAGATGGGGCTCAGGTAAATATTAGGGGGGCAGAGAGGGGCTGCTACACACGGAAGGCTTTTTATCTTAATGCATAGAATGCAGATTAAGAACCTTCTGGCTTTGGAACCACTCTAAAAGCATTGTTGGTATATAAACAATTATTGGCCAAAACTCAATCAATATGTGATGATTATAATTATAGAGCACTATACAACACACACTGATCATTTGTGTGACTTCTAGGGCCCATCTTTACCAACAAAACTGTAAAAAATGTTTGTTGAACATATACATAAAATCTGAACATAACTTGGGATTGAAGGAATTGGTATGTGTATGGTAGGAATTGGTCTGTCAAATCCAAATGAAAACATGAACAAAAAACACCTGGTGCGTAAAGCACGGTAAAACCCCTCATGGATTTTTTGATGGGCAGACTAAATGTTGGTAAAAGATATATATTTTATTATAACAACATGATGAAATAGTACAAATCAAAAATAAACATCATGTAGTATTAGTGCAATTATGAATAGAAGATCATTAAACATAATACCCAAGCTAACTTGTTGCTAAAAAGTTTATTTTCCAAGAAACATAATGATCTAGGATCCACATATACTCAAAAAGATCTAAAAGCCATTGATAACTTAACAGCACTACTTGAAGCAAATGATCCAAAGAACCTAACTGATTCTCTGGATCTAGAACCATTTTGGTCAATGTAGACGGCATAATTTCTACTCAACTGCCACCTAAATCCCAAAAAGAAATTGACACTTTACCCTGCACCAAGTTCTAATTCCAATGCAGCCACCTTTCTCAAATTGGTAACCAAGATATACAAGAGCTTAAAACATCCCATAGGTTCAAAAGCAATTTAACACACAATGAAACTAAGGCCTTACAATCCCTTGCACAGAGTCAATCCATAACAATAAAGCCCTCGGACAAAGGGGGTAATATTGTTATTCAGGACAATGCAAAATATGTGCACATGTGTAAAAACATCCTAGATATTGTTTAAAGGTATCACGTAATACCGAAGACACTTATTGATAGTTATACTAAAGAATTCTATGTATTGGTAGACCAGGCCTATTATCGCAATATTATTGCCAAAAACACATGGTAATATATTAGGACCAGCTACCCAAGGGAAGCCACCTTCTATGCCCTCCGAAAGGTGCATAAAAATCCCTCATACCCCCAGGCAGACCTATCAGCTCTGAAAGAGGTAGTCTGACTGAAAACCTTAGTAGATTTCTTGACAACCAGCTCAGACACTTTGTAGATGTAGTACTGTCCTACATAAAGGACACTCTTCCCCTTTTGCAGATTTTGAAGGGCCTCCACATTGATGACCGCACTATTCTTGTGGCCATTGATGTTGAAGCCCAATATAGTTCTATACCTCACGACAGAGGCCTAGCCGCCATCCAAAACCTACTGTTCCAGAGAAGCCATTATGAACGCCAATACAGTGAGTTTGTCCTGGCATCTTTGGAATTCATCTTAAGACACAACCATTTCACATTTTCTGTCTCCCACTACCTCCAGGTACAGGGGGTGGCCATGGGAACCATGTTGTGCCCCCTCTTATGCTAACCTGTACCTGGGGGGAGTGGGAGCAGGATTTATTTTTTGATGATACAGCATCTATGTACACGGACCATGTGATTGCATGGTACCGATACATAGATGATATGCTAATCTTATGGGACGGCCCCATTACACTTCTGAACCAATTTCTTGATTAAATTAATCAGAATAAAACCTTCAATCTCAACTTTACTATGACTTTCAGTCCATCCACCTTTACATTCTTGGATATAACTATACATAAACACTCCAACAACCATTTGTCTAGTGAACTATTTAAAAAACCTACGACAGGAAACACCATACTTGAGGCCTCTAGCTTCCATCCGGAACCTTTGATAGCCTCTATCCCATATGGACAATACGTTCAGGCTAGACACAACTGCTCGAGCAATGCCCTATTTGAGAAGGAGGCTCAAACACTAAGAGATAGACTATGCAAAAGAGGGTATTCTAATAAGATCCTTAAAAAAAGCATATAAAAAAGCAAAAAATAGATCACGGCATGAGTTACTTTTTTCTCAAAAAAAGGAGCAGGAAACTAATACTACTAGAATCACAAGGAAATATTGAAGACAACATAAGCAAATCAGTGGTATTTTTAGGAAATACTGGCATCCTTTAAGTATGTACTCTACTTTAGCCCCTTTCGTTTCTGGCCATCCATTGATCACTTACAAAAGGGCCTCATCTTTACGGGATAAACTTGTGCATAGTGAATACCAAGCAGAGAGATAAAAAAAAATACAAGATTATGGGTACTTTCCCCTGTGGGAACTGTGGCCAGGGCCGGTACAAGGCAGGGGCGGAAGGGGCACGTGCCCTGGGGGGTACCATTTGGGAGGCTGAGGCGAGGTAATGACCAGTGACCACCACTGCTGTTTAACCACTTGACGGCTACAGGGAGGTTGCTTAACTCTGGGAGGACGTACTATGACGTCCTCCCAGAATTCCCCTCTCGCAGCGCTGTGGGCTGGATGTGTAGTGCCCACAGTGCTGCTCAGTGACATCCAGCCATCCATCCATCCATGCTCAGCCATCCCTAATGCTCTGCAATGCCCCACAATACTCTGCAATGCCCCAGAATACTGTGCAATACTCTGCAATGCCCCACAATACCCCGCAATACTCTGCAATACCCTGCAACACTGTGCAGTACTCTGCAATACCCCACAATACTGTGCAATACTCTGCAATACCCCGAAATACTCTGCAATACCCCACAACACTGTACAATACTCTGCAATACCCCACAATACTCTGCAATACCCTGCAATACCCCACAATACTCTGCAATACTTTGCAATACCCCGCAATACTTTGCAATACTCTGCAATACCCCACAATACTCTGCAATACTTTGCAATACCCTGCAATATTCTGCAATACCCAGCCATACTCTGTGATACTCTGCGATACCCCGCCATACTCTGCAATACCCCGCAATACTCTGCAATACCCCGCAATACTTTGCAATACCCTACAACACTGTGCAATACTCTGCAATACCCCACAATACTCTGCAATACCCTGAAATACTCTGCAATATCCCGCAATACTCTGCAATACTCTGCAATACCCTGCAATACTCTGCAATACCCTGCAATACTCTGCCATACCCAGCCATACTCTGCAATACTCTGTGATACTCAGCCATACCCTGCCATACTCTGCAATACTCCGCCATACTCTGCAATACCCCGCCATACTCTGCAATACTCTGCAATACCCCCCAATACCCTGCCATACTCAGCCATACCCTGCAATACTCGGTGATACCCAGCCATACTCTGCCATACCCAGCCATACTCTGCCATACCCAGCCATGCTCAGTTATACCCAGCCATGCTCAGTTATACCCAGCCATGCTCGGCCATACCCAGCCATGCTCAGCCATACTCGGCTGTGCTCGGCCTCTGTATGTGGCCAGGCTGTGAAAGTCTCACACATGTGGTATCGCCGTACTCAGGAGTAGGAGAATCTATTTTGGGGTGTCATTTTTGGTATGTACATGTTATGTTTTACAAATATTGTATAAATGGACAACTTTGTGTTAAAAAAAATGCGTTTTAACCACTTCCCGCCCGCCGGTTGTCATACGACGTCCTTGACTTTGTGCGGGAATATCTGAATGAAAAACGGGGGGGGGGCGCAGGTTGCCATCTTCGCCCTGGGCACCAAATGGCCTTGTCCCAGCACTGACTGTGGCTATTGCCAATTTATGGACACCCGAAAAAATATCACCTTACCAAATGGGGAGAGATTTAAACCTAAACATTATGTTAACTGCCGCACCCTTGGAATAGTTTATCTGTTATCATGTGAGTGCAGCTGTTGGCAAGGCCAAGTTGGAATTCTGGCGCAGGATCTATCGACATATAATAAGCATTATTAAAAAAGATTCAGAATTACCACTTGGTAGACATGGTTCACAGGGAAAATATTCCAAAAATTTAATTTTTGGCATTAGATCATATCTATGTGAATCCCAGAGGAGAGGGGGGTTAATAAATTGCTGTTATAGAGTGAATTAAGGTGGATTTAGCATCTTAAAGACACCCTGTCACCAGGCCTCAATGAGGCATTTCATTTTAAACCTTATTTATCAGACTTCCAATCAGGTGTATGTGAACTAGATCTATCGCTTATTCTGCACAGTCTATTCATACATTCTATCTCTTTATTTTTTATGTTTCTCATTTAATATTTTTTCATTTATTACTTTCTTTTTGGTGTTGTACGCTGTTTGTACTTGTCAGATCGGCCATTCTATGGGGTATATAGTTTGTTGTCCTATGTTAATTACCATTTTGGCAGTGTGCCTAAAAGAAATTTAGTGTGTACAAATGTCATATCTATTACCACCACTAGGGGTTTACCCTTTGCATATGCTGGGAAATGTCTATGTGTAATGGATGATTCTATGTCCCTGGACTGTGCATGCACGGACACTTTCTTTTTTTTTTCCCCGGGTGCCGCCAAAGGACTGGGAGGATTGGGCCCTCTCTGCACTGCCTGGCCCGTGGGTCCATCTCACGCCCCCAATTGGGGCATGGATGGACTTCCTTTCTGACCATAGGAAATTGTGGGGTCCACCATCATTTCCATTCTTGCTTGCGCTCCACCCTGGAGCATAGTAGGGCAGTAGCACGCAGGTCGGTGGCGTGATGGCGCGTTATATGGCCCCTCTTTTTGGGGGGACATAGTGGCACCACATGCCCTGACGCTGAGGGATCCATGATGGATGCTGGATGACCAGATTTAGGCACCAGCTTTTTCATCTTGCCTTATCAGCTGTCCCCTATTATTCAATTGGGAATTGAATTATCAAGCCCTCCAGCTGGGTATATCTGCTCCTTCATGTGTGGTCATTCCTGCAGCACACAACTGAGAGTAGGTTACACTGGAGCTGACTGTGGAGACTAAGGTATGCTGAACTATAAGGGAGATTTTTTTTATTTCAATCATGAGGACTTTTTCCAATTTGGCACTGCGTCGCTTTAAGTGCTAATTGCGCGGTCATGCAATACTGTACCCAAACTAAATTTGCGTCCTTTTCTTCCCACAAATAGAGAGATATAGGGAGGACAGAGATACTCAACTACAAGCACCACATCCTATAATGAAATACTGAATAGGGGATACGGGCTAAATTGCCCAGAGGATGGGGAAAAGAGGACTTTTAAGGTGCTGTTTACATCAAAGATATAATCAAAAAATTCTGTACAATCATATTATAAAATGAAAATTTTATTAAATTGAGATTAAAATATTCATGTCTCTCATGAAAAGTGGGACATGCTTTTAAGAACAATATGACATTAATGAATATCACCCCAAATTTGTTCACATTGGATAATGCAACATAAAGCAACTACTTAAAGGTGCCATGACAATCTGCCGCTCGACATGTTTCGCTCTAATACGAGCTTCTTCAGGAGTTTAAAGGCTATGATTGTAGTGGATTCTATAATGATGGGAGAATAGACAATAATCAATACATGCGTATAAATATATTAGAAATACATCCAATAGATGAATAAACTAAATTATCAGAAGACAGGTTAATACAGAGCATATAAATGCATATATAAAAATAGAGGTTTGGAGACCAAACAGTTCAACCAAGTATATATGGGAAATTGAAATTGGTATATCTTACCAGGCTGTAATGCATCAATGCGACATAAATGTTTCAATAGAGTGGCAACATGAATGTTTCAATAGGGTGGCAAATTAGTGCTGATTTTGAACCGGGAAGTTCTCTCATATATATATAGGGACATCGCTGCCATAAGGTGACCACAGGGGAACATAAAGTTGTATACTGGCCCTTTAAAGAGATAAAACAGAATTAAAATTGATAAGGGGGATGTATGGGAACAAGAAAATCAGATTCCCAAACATCCTTGTTTGATTTTAAGGTGTATGATAAGGTAGAGCCAATTGGGAGTATTTACCTAAAGCATTAAAGTATCACGGTAAATATGTGTTAAACGGGTATGGCTAGATACCATAGTTTCATCAAACCAGTCGATGGTGACTACAAAAGCGATAACCAACCGCGATATTTTCTAAGTGGAAAAGAAATACAATTATAAAGGGCCATAAAAGTTCCACAAGTGCAGCTCACTGCCAGCTGACAGTAATGCTGTAGAGGGAGAACTTACTTTGTAGGCAGTAGTCTATATTTCCCATATATACTTGGTTGAACTGTTTGGTCTCCAAACCTCTATTTGTATATATGCATTTATATGCTCTGTATTAACCTGTCTTCTGATAATTTAGTTTATTCATCTATTGGATGTATTTCTAATATATTTATACGCATGTATTGATTATTGTCTATTCTCCCATCATTATAGAATCCACTACAATCATAGCCTTTAAACTCCTGAAGAAGCTCGTATTAGAGCGAAACATGTCGAGCGGCAGATTGTCATGGCACCT
Organism: Lithobates septentrionalis; assembly: GCA_037952835.1. Lineage (NCBI taxonomy): Eukaryota > Metazoa > Chordata > Amphibia > Anura > Ranidae > Lithobates > Lithobates septentrionalis. The sequence continues at coordinate 845,800 of JBBDGP010001706.1, read as the reverse complement.
TTAAGTAGTTGCTTTATGTTGCATTATCCAATGTGAACAAATTTGGGGTGATATTCATTAATGTCATATTGTTCTTAAAAGCATGTCCCACTTTTCATGAGAGACATGAATATTTTAATCTCAATTTAATAAAATTTTCATTTTATAATATGATTGTACAGAATTTTTTGATTATATCTTTGATGTAAACAGCACCTTAAAAGTCCTCTTTTCCCCATCCTCTGGGCAATTTAGCCCGTATCCCCTATTCAGTATTCCCACAAATAGAGCTTTCTTTTGATGGTATTTGATCACCTCTGCCGTTTTTATTTTTTGCGCTATAAACGGAAAAAGACTAAAAATTTTGAAAATAAATGATATTTTCTACTTTTTGTTATAAAAAAAATCCAATAAACTCAATTTTAGTCATACATTTAGGCCAAAATGTATTCCGCCACATGTCTTTGGTAAAAAAAATGTCAATAAGTGTATATTTATTGGTTTGCGCAAAAGTTATAGCATCTACAAGCTAGGGTACATTTTCTGGAATTTACACAGCTTTTAGTTTATGACTGCCTATGTCATTTCTTGAGGTGCTAAAATGGCAGGGCAGTAACCCCCCCCCCCCCCCCAAATGACCCCATTTTGGAAAGTAGACACCCCAAGGAAATTACTGAGAGGCATGTTGAGCTCATTGAATATTAATTTTTTTTGTCCCAAGTGATTGAATAATGACAAAAAAAAAAATTACAAAAAGTTGTCACTAAATGATATATTGCTCACACAGGCCATGGGCATATGTGGAATTGCACCCCAAAATACATTCAGATGCTTCTCCTGAGTACGGGAATACCACATGTGTGGGACTTTTTGGGAGCCTAGCCGCGTACGGGGCCCCGAAAACCAATCACCGCCTTCAGGATTTCTAAGGGCATAAATTTTTGATTTCACTCCTAACTACCTATCACAGTTTTGAAGGCCATAAAATGCCCAGATGACACAAACCCCCCCAAATGACCCCATTTTGGAAAGTAGACACCCCAAGCTATTTGCTGAGAGGCATGTTGAGTCCATGGAATATTTTATATTTTGACACAAGTTCCCGGAAAGTGACAATTTTTTTTTTTTTGCACAAAGTTGTCACTAAATGATATATTGCTCACACAGGCCATGGGCATATGTGGAATTGCACCCCAAAATACATTCAGCTGCTTCTCCTAAGTATGGGGATACCACAAGTGTAGGACTTTTTGGGAGCCTAGCCACGTACGGGGCCCCGAAAACCAATCTCTGCCTTCAGGATTTCTAAGGGTGTAAATTTTTGATTTCACTCTTCACTGCCTATCACAGTTTCGGAGGCCATGGAATGCCCAGGTGGCACAACCCCCCCCCCAAATGACCCCATTTTGGAAAGTAGACACCCCAAGCTATTTGCTGAGAGGCATGGTGAGTATTTTGCAGCTCTCATTTGTTTTTGAAAATGAAGAAAGTCAAGAAAAAACATTTTTTTTTCTTTTTTCAATTTTCAAAACTTTGTGACAAAAAGTGAGGTTTGCAAAATACTCACTATACCTCTCAGCAAAAAGCTTGGGGTGTCTACTTTCCAAAATAGGGTCATTTGGGGGGGTTTGTGCCACCTGGGCATTCCATTGCCTCCGAAACTGTGATAGGCAGTGAAGAGTGAAATCAAAAATTTACGCCCTTAGAAAGCCTGAAGGCGGTGCTTGGTTTTTGGGGTCCCGTACGTGGCTAAGCTCCCAAAAAGTCTCACACATGTGGTATCCCCGTACTCAGGAGAAGCAACAGAATGTATTTTGGGGTGTAATTTCACATATTCCCATTGCATGTTTGAGCAATATATCATTTAGTGACAACTTTGTGCAAAAAAAAAAAAATTGTCTCTTTCCCGCAACTTGTGTCACAATATAAAATATTCCATGGACTCGACATGCCTCTCAGCAAATAGCTTGGGGTGTCTACTTTCCAAAATGGGGTCATTTGGGGGGGTGGGGGTTTTGAACTGTCCTGGCATTTTATGCACAACATTTAGAAGCTTATGTCACACATCACCCACTCTTCTAACCACTTGAAGACAAAGCCCTTTCTGACACTTTTTGTTTACATGAAAAAATTATTTTTTTTTTGCAAGAAAATTACTTTGAACCCCCAAACATTATATATTTGTTTAAAGCAAATGCCCTAAAGATTAAAATGGTGGGTGTTTCATTTTTTTTTCACACAGTATTTGCGCAGCGATTTTTCAAACGCATTTTTTGGGGAAAAAACACGCTTTTTTAAATTTTAATGCACTAAAACACACTATATTGCCCAAATGTTTGATGAAATAAAAAAGATGATCTTAGGCAGAGTACATGGATACCAAACATGACATGCTTTAAAATTGCGCACAAACGTGCAGTGGCGACAAACTAAATACATTTTTAAAAGCCTTTAAAAGCCTTTACAGGTTACCACTTCAGATTTACAGAGGAGGTCTACTGCTAAAATTACTGCCCTCGATCTGACCTTAGTGGTGATACCTCACATGCATGCATGCATGGTGCAATTGCTGTTTACATTTGACACCAAACCAACGCTTGTGTTCGCCTTAGCGCGAGAGCAGGGGGGGACAGGGGTGCTTTTTTTTTTTTTTTATTATTATTTTTTTGCTTTTTTATCTTATTTTTAAACTGTTCTTTCATATTTTTTTTTAATAATTTTTATTGTTATCTCAAGGAATGCAAATATCCCCTATGATAGCAATAGGTAGTGACAGGTACTCTTTTTTGAAAAAATTGGGGTCTATTAGACCTTAGATCTCTCCTCTGCCCTCAAAGCATCTGACCACACCAAGATCGGTGTGATAAAATGCTTTCCCAATTTCCCAATGGCGCTGTTTACATCCGGCGAAATCTAAGTCATGAAATGCTCGTGGCTTCCGGTTTCTTAGGCCATAGAGATGTTTGGAGCCACTCTGGTCTCTGATCAGCTCCATGGTCAGCTGACTGAATCACCGGCTGCATTCTCAGGTTCCCTGTTGAGACAGGAGAGCCAGAGAAAAACACGGAAGACGGTGGGGGGGGGCATTCCCTCCCACTGCTTGTAAAAGCAGTCTAGAGGCTAATTAGCCACTAGGATTGCTTTTACATGAAAGCCGACCGCTGGCTGAAAAGAATGATACCAAGATGATACCTAAACCTGCAGGCATCATTCTGGTATAACCACTCAAAGTCGTGAATGGCGTACCTGAAGACGTAAAAATGGTTAACATTAAAACACAGTAAACGGTAAAGTATAAAAAATTGCATTTTTTTTTTTATATATATACACTACCGTTCAAAAGTTTGGGGTCACCCAAACAATTTTGTGTTTTCCATGAAAAGTCACACTTATTCACCACCATACATTGTGAAATGAATACAAAATAGAGTCAAGACATTGACAAGGTTAGAAATAATGATTTGTATTTGAAATAACATTGTTTTTACATCAAACTTTGCTTTCATCAAAGAATCCTCCTTTTGCAGCAATTACAGCATTGCACACCTTTGGCATTCTAGCTGTTAATTTATTGAGGTAAGCTGGAGAAATTGCACCCCACGCTTCTAGAAGCAGCTCCCACAAGTTGGATTGGTTGGATGGGCACTTCTGGCGTACCATACGGTCAAGCTGCTCCCACAACAGCTCAATGGGGTTCAGATCTGGTGACTGTGCTGGCCACTCCATTACCGATAGAATACCAGCTGCCTGCTTCTGCTGTAAATAGTTCTTGCACAATTTGGAGGTGTGTTTAGGGTCATTGTCCTGTTGTAGGATGAAATTGGCTTCAATCAAGCGCTGTCCACTGGGTATGGCATGGCGTTGCAAAATGGAGTGATAGCCTTCCTTATTCAGAATCCCTTTTACCCTGTACAAAGCTCCCACCTTACCAGCACCAAAGCAACCCCAGACCATCACATTACCTCCACCATGCTTAACAGATGGCGTCAGGCATTCTTCCAGCATCTTTTCATTTGTTCTGCGTCTCACAAACGTTCTTCTTTGTGATCCAAACACCTCAAACTTGGATTCATCCATCCACAACACTTTTTTCCAGTCTTCCTCTGTCCAATGTCTGTGTTCTTTTGCCCATCTTAATCTTTTTCTTTTATTGGCCAGTCTCAGATATGGCTTTTTCTTTGCCACTCTGCCCTGAAGCCCAAAATCCCGCAGCCGCCTCTTCACTGTAGATGTTGACACTAGTGTTTTGCGGGTACTATTTAATGAAGATGCCAGTTGGGGACCTGTGAGGCGTCTGTTTCTCAAACTAGAGACTCTAATGTGCTTATCTTCTTGCTTAGTTGTGCAACGCGGCCTCCCACTTCTTTTTCTACTCTGGTTAGAGCCTGTTTGTGCTGTCCTCTGAAGGGAGTAGTACACACCGTTGTAGGAAATCTTCAATTTCTTTGCAATTTCTCGCATGGAATAGCCTTCATTTCTAAGAACAAGAATAGACTGTCAAGTTTCAGATGAAAGTTCTCTTTTTCTGGCCATTTTGAGCGTTTAATTGACCCCACAAATGTGATGCTCCAGAAACTCAATCTGCTCACAGGAAGGTCAGTTTTGTAGCTTCTGGAAGGAGCTAGACTGTTTTTAGATGTGTGAACATGATTGCACAAGGGTTTGCTAATCATCAATTAGCCTTCTGAGCCAATGAGCAAACACATTGTACCATTAGAACACTGGAGTGATAGTTGCTGGAAATGGGCCTCTATACACCTATGTAGATATTGCACCAAAAACTAGACATTTGCAGTTAGAATAGTCATTTACCACATTAGCAATGTATAGAGTATATTTGTTTAAAGTTAGGACTAGTTTAAAGTTAGCTTCATTTAAAAGTACAGTGCTTTTCCTTCAAAAATAAGGACATTTCAATGTGACCCCAAACTTTTGAACGGTAGTGTATATATTTTTTTTTTACACTTTTTTTGTAACTAACTTTTATAACTGTAACCGGTTCCAGGTTCGGGTCTCTCAAAATGCGATGGCATCTTGGGAGACCCTGTGAAAGTGTGCCTAGTCTGTGCAATGCTGTACCCTACGCTAATACTCAATTAGTGTATGGTAGCGTTCAAAACATTCACCAATGCAAAGACCAGGATTGTCAGGACAGGAGGGACAATAATAGCGGGTGTCACGCCTATATCCGTGCTTGCTGCAGACACAACATCTTTTTTGGGGGGTTCGTTGGGTAGGGGTACTCGGGAGGACATAAAGAAAATGCCTCTCATGCAGCCGACTGCAATTGGTTGGGGATGTGAATGGGGGAAGTACGGGCGCTGCAGAAGTGGTGGGTTCCCAATTAGGATTGTCGAATGCAGCAGGAAGGGCATTATGGGCACGACGGGCCTGTTTGTCTTCTTCTCTGTGGCAGCGGGACACTACTTGTGCTTGCCACCTCACCAGCTTGAACTGCACTTATGGGACTCGCCACGTCACCAAGTGTTACTGCAGTGCTGGTTTGACTATGACCGGGGTGTACTAGGCCGCTGGTGCTTGCCAGTTCACCAAAACGCTACCAAAAAAACTGTTAGCGATCGCAGGGATCAGGCCTGACTCTGCGAACGCTGCAGTTATGCATTTAGAGTTTTGTAAGTGACAGTGATCGATCGATACTGCACTTGGGTGGGCTGAGCTGGGCCAGGCGGAGGGGCAAAAAGAAGGTGCTAGCAGGTACCTGGGCTGATCCCGCTAACACTGCGTTTTTGGGAACCCTAAACTGCTGGAGATGCTAGTATAGATCTGATCGGATCAGATATTGATCCGTTCAGATACTACACCACTAAGGGAGGTGTACGGTGCGTGCATGGGTGTTAGCGGTACTGGCGCTAATCTGGCGCTGCCTGGGGCTAGTGCTTGCCAGTTCACCAAAACGCTACCAAAAAAACTGTTAGCGATCGCAGGGATCAGGCCTGACTCTGCGAACGCTGCAGTAATGCATTTAGTGTTTTGTAAGTGACAGTTATCGATCGATACTGCACTTAGTTGGGCGGGTGCTGTGCTGGGCTGGGTGGAGGGGCAAAACGCAGGTGCTAGCAGGTATCTGGGCTGATCCTGCTAACACTGCGTTTTTGGGAACCCAAAACTACTGGGGACGCTAATACAGATCTGATCGGATCAGATATTGATCCGTACAGATACTATACCACTAAGGGAGGCATATGCTGCGTGCGTGGGTGTTAGCGGTACTGGCGCTAATCTGACACTACCTGGGGCGGCGCATATCACTGCCGGGCGATCAGGGGGCTAAACCTTTTTTCGGTAATAAATGGTGGGTGCCCTGACACTATAAAAAATAAACAAACTAACCAGCGTCATCCGTAACAGTTATATGGTGATCAGTGGTGAAAGGGTTAACTAGGGGGCAATCAAGGGGTTAAAACATTTATTAGATAGTATATGGGGGTCCCTATAAAATGCTGACAGCGAACCTAAATATTTACCTCCCTAACTAGCGTCACCAGCGACACTAATACAGCGATCAGAAAAATGATCGCTTAGCAACACTGGCGACGGGGGGTGATCAAGGGGTTAAAACTTTATTGGGGGGTTAGGGGGGTATCCTAGACCTAAAGGGGGCTAACAGTAACTGTCCCACCACACTAACTGTCACAAACTGACACCATGCAGTAATCAAAAAAAAAAAACTGCTTGGTGTCAGTGTGACAGGGGGGGAGGGGTGATCGGGGGGGATCGGGGGGTAATCGGGGGGGATCGGGGGTGTAATGTATGCCTGGCGTGTTCTACTGTATGTGTGTGTTTGTGTAACTTACATTCCAGTCTTCTCTCCTCTGCGCCGGAACGGAAAATGCCGAGCCGAGGAGAGATGACATCATTGTGTACAATACAGAGGCAGGGAAATTATCCCATTGGCCAGGAGCGATCGCGAGGGGGGGCCACGAATGGATGGCCTCCCCCTCACCACCGATCGCCGGGGAGGATTTGCCGACCGCCGCAGGCACCGGGGGGGGGTCCGATCGGACCCCCCACCCGCGGGAAGGCAAGGACGTAAATGTACGCCCTTTTGCCTGCCCGTGCCACTCTGCCGACGTACATCGTCGTGCGGCGGTCGGCAAGTGGTTAAGTAACTTGCTTATGACTATATTACAATCTACATGTCTCTGAGTCCCTGCATACTTGTACATCATTTTACCAACTCTCTATATCTGCTTATCTCTACAGATGAGCATCATAATTAACTCTCCAACGACTGATTACTAACGGGCTAATTGGCATTACATGGTGGAAGCCTTTGCTCCATTACCTGGGGTCCCTGTATGTGCAGTTTTGGGCTCATTTCCTTGTGGTCCTAGTGGTTCCATCTGGTGCATGTTTGCGCTGCCCTCTCTGGGAAACAACTGATCACTTACTCATCGGTTATATGCAATATTTGTTTTTTTATAATTTTGTAAGTATGACATATAATCTGTTTATGCCATATATAGATACATGCACTTTTCTTTGCTCTAGATGCATTTTTATGTTACTATATTACTAATATGATATATTTATATTGTAGAACTACTACTACCCATTCGACATAAAACCTCTGAAGAAGGACTAGAATTAGTCTAAAACATGTAAGGGGTCTACGCCAGTATGTACGATCGCTAGCCTAGCAGTATCCTTGGGCGGTATGTGCCAGACATACAGAATGCATTAGTTTGGGTATTTTGCATCATGATCTTCTATTCATAATTGCACTAATACTATATGATGTTCATTGTTGATTTGTACTATTTTATCATGTTGTTATAATAAAATATATATTTTTTACCAACATTTTGGTCTGCCTGTCAAAAAAATCCATAAGGGGTTTTATCGTGCTTTACGCACCAGGTTTTTTTTGTTCATAAAATTTGAACATAGTGACATATCTTGGCCGATTACATTTTGTGTACAGTCACCAAAGACCTGATTCATTTATAGTGTTATTGCAATTTATAACAACAGAAGACGGATGCATTTCAAGAAAAACTCTTCATCAGGGACTTGAGAGGGGCCATATCTACAAGAAATATATACATTGTAAATAATAAATCAACACAACCTGACAACAGTGTTCTAAGCTTTAAAGACATGCAGTATGCGTGATGAACAAATACTTATCAGCCAAAAGGTAAAGAATAAAAGCAATTTCAGCTGGGGGAATATATATAGGGAGCAGGGTACTCATAGAGACCCAGAATGGTCAAGCTCAGAAATTAAATTGGAACTTTAGTCAGAGAGTTCTGATAGATGACCTCATGCTGGCCACTTTAGCAAGTATAGCTATTGTGTGTAAAACAATAAAAATAAGTGCCCATACTCTTTAACCGCTTCCCACCCTTTGGATGTCATATGACATCCTTTATTTTAAGTGGTTATACTGGGATGCTGACTACAGCTAACGTGTTCCGGGGTATACTAGTGTAGAGAGAAGAAAGCACAGGCAACACATACACTGTTTTATCACTATTGTTGAACTTTTTGGGGGGCTCTCTTTACTATTTAATTATTGGTCATAGCACTATGTCTTTCTTAAAGAGAAAGTGGTATCACCTTTTCATATATTTGTTACACTTTTTATGCTGTAGGTATTTTATATTTCATAACATATGTTTTTTAAGTCATTACTAATACTATTATTGTCTTGCTGGTAGAACATTTATTGTTTTTTTGGGTTGAATATTGGATTATTTCACTTATCTTTTGAGTCTCATTGATTAGGTTTAAGCAACACAAACAAATTCATTATTTTATTTGGTTTGAGCAGCACAAAACATTTAGAATTATATCTATATTTTTGGTGTGGGAACACATCTAGTGATTGCTGCAGCTTGTCTGTTATTTTATTTATTCGCCTCGGAAGCGCACATCATTCATTTGTATTAGTCTGTCTATGGATTGGTGCAGTGCCAGCAACTGAGGAGCCCGCTGAAGAGAATTTCTTTACACATTGGAACATTGGAACGTTGGATTATTTTAAATTGAATCTATCTCTCACTGAAATTAGAATTCAGATGTGTGCCACATAGTTTACACGAGGAGGTATAGTATTGTTAGTAGGTACCATCATCCTGAATATGAATAGGGCAAAGAATGGGGTTTGAGAGAGAAAATTGGACAGGGACCTCTCCAACTAGGTCCAATCTCTTTCAAAATTTTTTTTTTTATAGGACTATTACGGTACCAAGGGGGATATAAAGAGACTTTGGTAAAAAAGTAAAGAAATTTATTTGAAATCACAATAAAAAGTCCTACAAGGGACACATCATATACACTGTCATGGTTTAACATACACAAAAAACAGTGATTGTTACAGCATTGTTGACACTTGATTTAGTAAAACTAATGCCCACACAGATGTATGAACAAAGGTTGTATAGTATAATACTTGCAGACGTGACCTCTACAGTTTCGCGGTCACAGCCGCTTCTTCAGGAGGCGTCTGATAGTATATAATCTACAAAGAGAACAATACAGTATCAACATAACAAGGAAATGGAACAATGTCATAAGAAACATACACTTAATGTTGGAGAACATGTTTGAAGTTAAAAAGTTGCACTCACCAATAGGGATGAGCCGAACACCCCCCTGTTCGGTTCGCACCAGAACATGCGAACAGGAAAAAAATTCGTTCGAACACGCGAACACCGTTAAAGTCTATGGGACACGAACATTAATAATCAAAAGTGCTAATTTTAAAGGCTAATATGCAAGTTATTGTCAATAAAAGTGTTTGGGGACCTGGGTCCTGCCCCAGGGGACATGAATCAATGCAAAAAAAAGTTTTAAAAACGGCCGTTTTTTCAGGAGCAGTGATTTTAATAATGCTTAAAGTCAAACAATAAAAGTGTAATATCCCTTTAAATTTCATACCTGGGGGGTGTCTATAGTATGCCTGTAAAGGGGTGCATGTTTCCCGTGTTTAGAACAGTCTGACAGCAAAATGACATTTTGAAGGAAAAAACACATTTAAAACTACCGCGGCTATTGCATTGCCGACAATACACATAGAAGTTCATTGATAAAAACGGCATGGGAATTCCCCACAGGGCAACCCCGAACCAAAATAAAAAAAAAAAATGATGTGGGGGTCCCCCTAAATTCCATACAAGGCCCTTCAGGTCTGGTATGGATATTAAGGGGAACCCCAGCCAAAATTTTAAAAAAAAATTGACGTGGGGTTCCCCCTAAATTCCATACCAGACCCTTCAGGTCTGGTATGGATTTTAAGGGGAACCCCGCGCCAAAAAAAAAAAAAAAAACGGCGTGGGGTCCCCCTAAAAATCCATACCAGACCCTTATCCGAGCACGCAACCTGGCAGGCCGCAGGAAAAGAGGGGAGGACGAGAGTGCGCCCCCCCCCCCTCCTGAACCGTACCAGGCCACATGCCCTCAACATTGGGAGGGTGCTTTGGGGTAGCCCCCCAAAACACCTTGTCCCCATGTTGATGAGGACAAGGGCCTCATCCTCACAACCGTGGCCGGTGGTTGTGGGGGTCTGCGGGCGGGGGGCTTATCGGAATCTGGAAGCCCCCTTTAACAAGGGGACCCCCAGATCCCGGCCCCCCCCCCCTGTGTGAAATGGTAAGGGGGTACTTACCCCTACCATTTCACTAAAAAACTGTCAAAAATGTTAAAAATGACAAGAGACAGTTTTTGACAATTCCTTTATTTAAATGCTTCTTCTTTCTTCCTTCATCTTCTTCTTCTTCTGGTTCTTCTGGCTCTTCTGGTTCTTCCTCCGGCGTTCTCGTCCAGCATCTTCTCCGCGGCGTCTTCTATCTTCTTCTCCTCGGGCCGCTCCGCACCCATGGCATGAGGGGAGGCTCCCGCTCTTCTCTTCATCTTCTTCTCTTCTTCATCTTCTTCTTCATCTTCTTCTTCATCTCTTCTTCCTTCTTCTCTTCTTCATGTCTTCTGCGGGCCGCTCCGCAGCCATGCTGGCATGGAGGGAGGCTCCCGCTGTGTGACGGCGTCTCTTCGTCTGACGGTTCTTAAATAACGGGGGGCGGGGCCACCCGGTGACCCCGCCCCCCTCTGACGCACGGTGACATGACGGGACTTCCCTGTGGCATTCCCCGTGACGTCACAGGGAAGTCCCGTCATGTCACCGTGCGTCAGAGGGGGGCGGGGTCACCGGGTGGCCCCGCCCCCGTTATTTAAGAACCGTCAGACGAAGAGACGCCGTCACACAGCGGGAGCCTCCCTCCATGCCACAGCATGGCTGCGGAGCGGCCCGGAGAAGACATGAAGAAGAGAAGAAGGAAGAAGAAGATGAAGAAGAAGATGAAGAAGAAGATGAAGAAGAGAAGAAGATGAAGAGAAGAGCGGGAGCCTCCCCTCATGCCATGGGTGCGGAGCGGCCCGAGGAGAAGAAGATAGAAGACGCCGCGGAGAAGATGCTGGACGAGAACGCCGGAGGAAGAACCAGAAGAGCCAGAAGAACCAGAAGAAGAAGAAGATGAAGGAAGAAAGAAGAAGCATTTAAATAAAGGAATTGTCAAAAACTGTCTCTTGTCATTTTTAACATTTTTGACAGTTTTTTAGTGAAATGGTAGGGGTAAGTACCCCCTTACCATTTCACACAGGGGGGGGGCCGGGATCTGGGGGTCCCCTTGTTAAAGGGGGCTTCCAGATTCCGATAAGCCCCCCGCCCGCAGACCCCCACAACCACCGGCCACGGTTGTGAGGATGAGGCCCTTGTCCTCATCAACATGGGGACAAGGTGTTTTGGGGGGCTACCCCAAAGCACCCTCCCAATGTTGAGGGCATGTGGCCTGGTACGGTTCAGGAGGGGGGGGCCGCACTCTCGTCCCCCCTCTTTTCCTGCGGCCTGCCAGGTTGCGTGCTCGGATAAGGGTCTGGTATGGATTTTTAGGGGGACCCCACGCCTTTTTTTTTTTTTTTTTTGGCGCGGGGTTCCCCTTAAAATCCATACCAGACCTGAAGGGTCTGGTATGGAATTTAGGGGGAACCCCACGTCAATTTTTTTTTAAAATTTTGGCTGGGGTTCCCCTTAATATCCATACCAGACCTGAAGGGCCTTGTATGGAATTTAGGGGGACCCCCACATCATTTTTTTTTTTTTTATTTTGGTTCGGGGTTCCCCTGTGGGGAATTCCCATGCCGTTTTTATCAATGAACTTCTATGTGTATTGTCGGCAATGCAATAGCCGCGGGTAGTTTTAAATGAGTTTTTTCCTTCCAAATGTCATTTTGCTGTCAGACTGTTCTAAACACAGGAAACATGCGCCCCTTTACAGGCATACTATACACACCCCCCAGGTACGAAATTTAAAGGGATATTACACTTTTATTGTTTGACTTTAAGCATTAATAAAATCACTGCTCCTGAAAAAACGTCCGTTTTTAAAACTTTTTTTTGCATTGATCCATGTCCCCTGGGGCAGGACCCGGGTCCCCAAACACTTTTTATGACAATAACTTGCATATAAGCCTTTAAAATTAGCACTTTTGATTTCTCCCATAGACTTTTAAAGGGTGTTCCGCGGCATTCGAATTTGCCGCGAACACCCCAAATTGTTCGCTGTTCGGCGAACTTGCGAACAGCCAATGTTCGAGTAGAACATGAGTTCGACTCGAACTCGAAGCTCATCCCTACTCACCAACCTATAACCAAAAAGGTTTTCTGGAGCGATACTGTGAGATGCCCTCTAGAGGCGTTTCCCCTGGGGGCGGGCCAGGGAGGCAAATTTAGGTGAAACTATTGTAAATAGATGTAATAGAGACGAAATTTAGAATTTAATACGGCATGTCTTCTATTTGAGAGACCACCCGGGAGTGTGAAGTTGACAGGTGGAGAGGCAAGAAAAATAGGGGGAAAAAAATGGGAAAAAAAGGGGAAAAAAAGGGAGAAAAAAGGAGATGGGAGGGGGGCTGAGGGGGAAAGAGAAAGGGGGGGGAGAAAGGGGCAGAGAAGGGAAAAGGAAGAGAGGACAGAAACCAACCACAAGATATGGGATGGTTGTGGGAAGAAAGGGGAAGAACATGAAGAAAAGCAGGGAAAGAGGGGGGTGGGGGGGGAAAGGGGGAGGGGGGGAAGGAAGGGAGGGGACAAACAAAGATTAGAAGGTGAATGACAGAGGCAGGCAGGGGGAAGGGGGAAGGAAAAAAGGGGGGGGGGAAAGAGGGGGGGAGAGGGGGAAAAAAGGGGGGAAAAAAGATGGAAAGGGAAAAATGGGAAGGGGGAAAGGGAGGAGGCACGAGGGGGAGGGGGGGGGGAGACACATGGGCGGAACAGACAGAGGGGAGTGAAAGGGAAAGGGGGAAGAAGAAAAAAGAGGGGATGAAACCACAAGAGAAACAGGAAGGGAAGACAGAGGGAAAGGAAGAAACTGAGGGGGAAAAGAAGCTTGAACCTACCACCTGTGAAGAGAGGTAAAAGAAAAAAACAAAATTGAAGCAGGGGGTAATAGTGTCGCTAAAATTACCCACCGTTGCTGTATTGGTTGTTAAGAGCCAGACTCAGGGACTAATAGCACACAGGATGAGGTGACTGACACAGCAGAGAGCCGTTGAGTCACACCATAATGCCAGAGGGAGCCACTGTAGAAAAGATATATAGAGAGGGGAAGGTATTAAGAGATGATCTAGGGGATCGGTATGCATTGTAGGGCACGCCGAGCAAGGAGGGGGGGAAAAAAGTGTAATAATAAAATGGTAGTAATCCCCACTCTTGCTATAAAACAATCAATACTTACAAGGACTCCAAGTGGCGCAGATAGATTGCTGGGTGTCCGCCTGTGTAGGTTGACTGACGAGTCTGGGCATCTTAAATGCCTCCAACCCGGAAGTTGAACAGCGCTGGAGATAGCCGCTGTTATTGCTTCCGGGTCCGGTCCTCCACTGTTGCGCAGGCGCGGGGAATTAACCCAGCGCATGCGCACAGCTCAATAGTGATCAATGCCGAAGCGTTGATCGTAAGAAGCAGCAGCTGGGCTCCGTAGAGCCCCGCCTGCTGCCGGAGGAACGCAAGCCCGCCGTGGGGGGAGAATTAACTCCTCACATCCCTCCAGAACAGGAGGGCGAGTGCAAGTAACAACAATAACTTGAGCCAATGTACAATAAGGCAAGAAATGGATTAAAGGAGAGGGGGGGGAAATGCAAAGTCTCCGGTGGTGGGGACGTATGAGAGCCCACGGTCGGAGAGGTGCATAACCCGGTCCCATCCTAAAACAATAAACACATTACAGACTGACATACATAGCTTTTAATAATAAAGCATATAATATGCTGGAAACTTGGGGTCAGCCATAAAGAGGAAACATCAAAAAACTACATATTACACAGTGAAACCACTGTGTATGGAGGGTCCGCTTGCGAAACAGACAAGGGGGGGGGGGAAGGGATGGGAAGGGGGGCAAAGGGCACACTGAGCAGGGTGAAGCACGATATGCAATTATGATCTCATATTCTGTGTGTTCAGTATACTATGTTGCTAAAAGGGGGGGGGGGAGGGGAGGAGAGGGGGGGGGGGGAAGACAATGGTTTTTTAGATCAAGGCAAAGACTGGGGGAGCTGTGGAAATGTTATTCCAAAAAGTGCTTATATGAGTGTGCCTCATTAATGCCAGGAGGGACACATGCGTTCAGTCGCTCAATCCAGAGGGACTCACGCTTTAAGATTTTGCGGTCCCAGTTGCCCCCTCGGGGGTCTTCAGGGACAACCTCTAGGACCGTGAACCTGATATAATCAAGATTAAAACGATGATGAATGCCGATGTGGCGGCCCACGGTAGTGAGCTTACCATTTGTAGAGGCATACAGATGATCCCCCAGTCTTTGCCGTAACTCCCTAATTGTCTTCCCCACATAAAAAGCGCTGCAAGTGCAAGTCATGAGGTAAACAACACCACGTGTGCCACAATGGGCTGAATGTTTGGGGAAAAACATGTTCCCATTGGGGAGTAAAAAGTGTTGTCCTTCTTGGATCCAGGGGCAGTGGGGACAGTTGCCGCACTTAAAGGTACCCCTGGGTTCCAACGGATCAGAAGAGGGGATCCTGTAATGGCTATGTGTTAATCTATCCCTTAAAGAGGTGGCCCTCCTAAAGACCAGGTCGGGAGTTGTTTTAATGTATTTTCTAAGGGTGTGATGATCAGTTAAGATGTGCCAATGACTTGACAATATGTTACGTAGCTGATGGTGATGGGTGGAAAATTTTGTGATAATTTTGGTCATATAAGGCTGTTTGGGGCGTGGGGGGCCGAATAATAATCTTTGTCGGTCTAGGGCTGAGGCCCTATTGAACGCTTTCCTTAAAACGGTGCGGTTGTAACCTCTGGCTAAAAGTCTTGTGCGGACAGCATTAGCTTGTCTATGGAAATCCCCGTCCTCTGTGCAGTTCCTTCTCAGCCTGAGATACTGAGCATAAGGGATACTGCGAATCAGAGGGCGGGGATGAAGACTAGAAGCATGCAACAAAGTGTTGCCTGCAGTGGGTTTGCGAAATAAATCAGTGGTTAGATGACCTGTGGAGTTTTTGATGATCTGTACATCCAGAAACGGAATGCTCAGACTGTTGTAGGAAAAGGTAAAATGAAGATTGAAAGTATTAATGTTGAGCTTTTCAATAAAGGTTTGCAAATGTTGCTCCGTGCCTGTCCAGATGACCAAGAGGTCATCAATGAACCTGAACCATCCCAAGACATGGTTCAAAAAGGGTTCCATCAGGTCGTCACTAAAGACGTCCCGTTCCCAACCACCAAGATACAAATTCGCGTATGAAGGGGTACAAGACGTGCCCATTGCGACACCTTGAATTTGAAGATACAATTGGTCCATAAATAAAAAGTAATTGCTAGTCAAGATGAATTCCAAAAGTTTTAAAATGAAAGTATTGGTGGGCCAGGTGTGATGGTCCTGTTCCATCAGGAAGGAGCCAGCCGTTCGGACGCCCTGCTCGTGGGGGATGCTAGAGTACAGGGCATCCACATCAATGGCCACGAGGAGGGCGTCCGGAGGGATCTGGACACCTTCAATGTGTTTTAAAAGATCAGTAGTATCTCTGATGTAAGAAGGTAATCTCGATACATGGGGTAATAGGAAAGTGTCTACCAGCTTGCTGGCGTTTTCTGTTAATGAACCTTTGCCAGAAACAATGGGTCGGCCAGGAGGTGACAAAAGGTTCTTGTGAGTTTTAGGCAAGGCATAAAACGTCGGAGTGCGTGGGTGTTGTACATTGATGAATTTATAGGTGTCTTCATCGATGAGGCCCTCAAGGAAGGCCCCACCGATGAGTCCCCTAAATTCATCAATGGTTTGTTGAATAAAATGATTTTCGATGGGTAGATA
Source organism: Lithobates septentrionalis (assembly GCA_037952835.1). Taxonomy (NCBI): domain Eukaryota; kingdom Metazoa; phylum Chordata; class Amphibia; order Anura; family Ranidae; genus Lithobates; species Lithobates septentrionalis. The sequence goes on along the minus strand of JBBDGP010001706.1, from coordinate 829,475 downwards.
CCAATTAGGATTGGAAAGGATTTTGAGGCACATAGTCTGATATTGGTGATGGGTCATCAATACCAGGTTACCGCCCTTATCGGATTGCTTTATGATAAGGTCAGTATTCTTTTGTAATCTAGTAACTGCCCGAAACTGTTTTTGGGTCAAGTTGGAGGGTAATGTTTGCCATCGCTCTTTTTTAAGGGACAGAATGCATTCGTGCAAAAACGCCCAAACTGATGGGCATGTCAATAAATCGGGGAAGGCCTTGGATTTCATTTTTAAAGTGGTCTTAGAAGTAGGGTAAGAGGGCTGAAGAGTATTGTCCATTTGACTGGAGGGGGAAGAGTCGGAATCGTCATCTGAGGAATCCGGCTCCACCTCACCTTCATCAAAGAGTAACATAAGGTCCCGTAGGGCTCTAGATTCTGCTATGGTGAAGTTCTTGGTTTTTTCCGCTAGTTCTTTTTCTAAATTCGCACGTTTTCGGTCTGGGTCGAACATGTAATTAAAAGTCAATTTACGGGCAAACAGATAAAGATCTTTAATTGTCTCGTAAACATCGATTGGCTCCAAAGGACAGAAGCCCAGGCCCAATTGAAGGACCTGTTCCTCCTTCGGGGTCAGACGATAAGATGTTAAATTGACGATGTTAAGGGAGTGGGAATCTTTTCCATTAGTGGGAGTGACTACTCGTGAGACGTGCTTGGAACCGGGGCCCTTTGCACAAACGTGTCCAGATTCCCTTGTCTGGAGGGCTCTGGGGTTGCCTGTACCAAAAAACCCGGTTGTGATAGGAGTGTTTGGATATTGGGTTGTAACAATTTCGGGATGATGTTGTGTAAAGTGGGTTGGAGGGAACCCGTGGAGGGGGTCTGTCCACCCGGCCTTGGTGTTTGTGGTGTTTTTAGTGATTTTCCATGTTGTTTGCCTTTTTTAGGGTGTTTGGTAGTGGAGTTATCCCCAGTGAGGGACCTTTTACGAGGGGCACCAGGTGCTCGTGACAAGGTGGATCGGGTGGTGGTCTGTGAAGCCAAGGAGGATATCGATGAATCCGATTCCGTATAGTCTGTTGCTGTCGGAATCGGAGGTTGCCAATTATGACGTTTGTTTTTGCGGGAAAATGATTTCCCGGACCATTTGTATGCATAGCCCTCCGAAAATGCCAATTTATCCTGGGAAAATTTTCTTTGTTTTTTAATAATAATGTCTTTGTTAAGGTTTTCAATTTTATCTCGTATCTCCTTCCACTTATTTGTGAAGGAGGTAGAATTCTGAATGTTGGAAAATTGGTTTAATAGTCTGTCTATTTCCGCATCCAAAGTCATCATGTCAGAACGATACTGAGTGGTGAGTTCTGACATGAGTTCTATGCTGCACTTAGTTAAAGTACTTTCCCAGGACTTTTTAAAATCCATGGAAGGGTCCCTAATGGTGGGGAACAATTGGATATGGAGTCCAAGAGGACAGACTTTTTCCGTAATATACAATTCAAAATATTGAATATGCCAATGTAGGTGAGATTTTTTCTTAAGCAGATTGAACAGCCTATCAAGGAACGTTTTGGTTTCATCCTCTACCTGTTGATTGGCTAAACAGCCTGCTTGTATAGTGGACATAAAGTCCCCCCAGGCTGTGCCTAGAACATCCATGGCCTGATATGTGCAAAATAGGGTGAAACCCTGACTGTAAGTAAGCGGAACTCAAACTAGAAAATTGATAATATAACAGGCTGCTACAAGACCAGATATAGCTACAAGTTTACAATATATATAGAGCAAGTTTATATAGAGTGGCAGATGGAAAACAAAGAAAGGGGGGAAAGGGAATTGGATCCGAGGATCCGGGTGTGTTATCCACCCAAAATATTAGAATTCAGATGTGTGCCACATAGTTTACACGAGGAGGTATAGTATTGTTAGTAGGTACCATCATCCTGAATATGAATAGGGCAAAGAATGGGGTTTGAGAGAGAAATCTGGACAGGGACCTCTCCAACTAGGTCCAATCTCTTTCAAAAAAAATTTTTTTATAGGACTATTACGGTACCAAGGGGGATATAAAGAGACTTTGGTAAAAAAGTAAAGAAATTTATTTGAAATCACAATAAAAAGTCCTACAAGGGACACATCATATACATTGTCATGGTTTAACATACACAAAAAACAGTGATTGTTACAGCATTGTTGACACTTGATTTAGTAAAACTAATGCCCACACAGATGTATGAACAAAGGTTGTATAGTATAATACTTGCAAACGTGACCTCTACAGTTTCGCGGTCACAGCCGCTTCTTCAGGAGGCGTCTGTGACCAAAAATTATATGACCAAAATTATCACAAAATTTTCCACCCATCACCATCAGCTACGTAACATATTGTCAAGTCATTGGCACATCTTAACTGATCATCACACTCCCGACCTGGTCTTTAGGAGGGCCACCTCTTTAAGGGATAGATTAACACATAGCCATTACAGGATCCCCTCTTCTGATCCGTTGGAACCCAGGGGTACCTTTAAGTGCGGCAACTGTCCCCACTGCCCCTGGATCCAAGAAGGACATCACTTTTTACTCCCCAATGGGAACATGTTTTTTCCCCAAACATTCAGCCCATTGTGGCACACATGGTGTTGTTTACCTCATGACTTGCGCTTGCAGCGCTTTTTATGTGGGGAAGACAATTAGGGAGTTATGGCAAAGACTGGGGGATCATCTGTATGCCTCTACAAATGGTAAGCTCACTACCGTGGGCCGCCACATCGGCATTCATCATCGTTTTAATCTTGATTATATCAGGTTCACGGTCCTAGAGGTTGTCCCTGAAGACCCCCGAGGGGGCAACTGGGACCGCGAAATCTTAAAGCGTGAGTCCCTCTGGATTGAGCGACTGAACGCATGTGTCCCTCCTGGCATTAATGAGGCACACTCATATAAGCACTTTTTGGAATAACATTTCCACAGCTCCCCCAGTCTTTGCCTTGATCTAAAAAACCATTGTCTCCCCCCCCTCTCCTCCCCCCCCCCCTTTTAGCAACATAGTATACTGAACACACAGAATATGAGATCTTAATTGCATATCGTGCTTCACCCTGCTCAGTGTGCCCTTTGCCCCACTTCCCATCCCTTTCCCCCTTCCCCCCCCCCTTGTCTGTTTCGCAAGCGGACCCTCCATACACAGTGGTTTCACTGTGTAATATGTAGTTTTTTGATGTTTCCTCTTTATGGCTGACCCCAAGTTTCCAGCATATTATATGCTTTATTATTAAAAGCTATGTATGTCAGTCTGTAATGTGTTATTGTTTTAGGATGGGACCGGGTTATGCACCTCTCCGACCGTGGGCTCTCATACGTCCCCACCGCCGGAGACTTTGCATTTCCCCCCCCCTCTCCTTTAATCCATTTCTTGCCTTATTGTACATTGGCTCAAGTTATTGTTGTTACTTGCACTCGCCCTCCTGTTCTGGAGGGATGTGAGGAGTTAATTCTCCCCCCACGGCGGGCTTGCGTTCCTCCAGCAGCAGGCGGGCTCTACGGAGCCCAGCTGCTGCTTCTTACGATCAACGCTTCGGCATTGATCACTATTGAGCTGTGCGCATGCGCTGGGTTAATTCCCCGCGCCTGCGCAACAGTGGAGGACCGGACCCGGAAGCAATAACAGCGGCTATCTCCAGCGCTGTTCAACTTCCGGGTCGGAGGCATTTAAGATGCCCAGACACGTCAGTCAACCTACACAGGCGGACACCCAGCAATCTATCTGCGCCACTTGGAGTCCTTGTAAGTATTGATTGTTTTATAGCAAGAGTGGGGATTACTACCATTTTATTATTACACTTTTCCCCCCCCCTCCTTGCTCGGCGTGCCCTACAATGCATACCGATCCCCTAGATCATCTCTTAATACCTTCCCCTCTCTATATATCTTTTCTACAGTGGCTCCCTCTGGCATTATGGTGTGACTCAACGGCTCTCTGCTGTGTCAGTCACCTCATCCTGTGTGCTATTAGTCCCTGAGTCTGGCTCTTAACAACCAATACAGCAACGGTGGGTAATTTTAGCGACACTATTACCCCCTGCTTCAATTTTGTTTTTTTCTTTTACCTCTCTTCACAGGTGGTAGGTTCAAGCTTCTTTTCCCCCTCAGTTTCTTCCTTTCCCTCTGTCTTCCCTTCCTGTTTCTCTTGTGGTTTCATCCCCTCTTTTTTCTCCTTCCCCTTTCCCTCCCCTCTGTCTGTTCCGCCCATGTGTCCCTCCCTCCTTTCCCCCCCCTCCCCCCCCCCTCCTCCTCGTGCCTCCTCCCTTTCCCCCTTCCCATTTTTCCCTTTCCATCTTTTTTCCCCCCTTTTTTCCCCCTCTCCCCCCTCTTCCCCCCCCCTTTTTTCCTTCCCCCTTCCCCCTGCCTGCCTCTGTCATTCACCTTCTAATCTTTGTTTGTTTGACATACAACGTCAATGACATCATGACACAGCACGCACAGACAGTCGCCAAGAGGGGGGAAAAAATCATCACCTCCAATTGTTTCTCTACTGCACAGGTGCAGAAAAAGCCCAACTGTATAGAACACAGAAATGAGGAGTCATTGCCTAACAAACAGGCTGGTGATGCAGCACACTGCAAAATTAGATAGAAAATAACACTGTCACCTTACACTGCAGTATCATAGAGGTGTGTAATTTACCAACTAAGCAGAATTGCAAAGCTTTTGGCAGATAAATTGTTTGAATAAGTATTTTAACTGTGTGTGCCTGGGGTTTCTCTTTAAAGTGAATACTAATTTCAAAGGTTGCACATGAAATGTGAAGTGAGAAAATAATGGATAAGAGCTTGTATTCACTGATTCAATTTCAGTGGTGCCAGTTACAAAAGTAACAACCAAATAACCCCTTAGCACTAGCTGCCACCACCCCTCTAAGGGGTTTGCTTGCGGAGGGAGGCAGGGCGGGGCTGGCTATCATGGCGGTCACATGATCGCAAAAGTCCTGATCGCAATCGGGAACTTTCTGTGAGCTAACAGTCACTGTGCTGGGAGCACGCAAGGCGTGTTCTCTCGGCACAGCACTGTTGCCACTATTGCACACAAATATGCGGCCGCTTGGCGCCAGGGCCCGTCCGCTGAGAGGCCGCATATTTGCATTGCGCTTGGAGCCAAGAGGTTAAAGAAGTAAAGCATACAGTTGGCAATATATCCAGCATGTAGGAGATCACTTACACTTCCTTGGCCACTCGGTCCATGAACCTCAATTCCCCAGTTAATACTACTACCAGCTTTACCGAATGGACCTACTGTTCTGGTTCAGCCCCAGCTTATCCAGCATCTTGGAGGTGCTTAAAGGATAGGATGATTGCTCTGCTGCTTTATAATGTCCCATATACATGCCAAACTATGTGTAGCAGCCTCTGTGCCAGTCAGTAGTTATAGCAGTAGAGAGGTCCCCACTGACCAGCTGTATAGGTACAGCAGTAGATCACCCTGGTGGATTACACGGGCTCACCTGAAGTGTAGAGTCTAAGCACTAACTGGTATTCACCAGAGCTCCTGATCGCAGAGATGGGTTTTGCTGCATGTTAGTGTTGGGTCCCAGTCCTCTGGATCACCCCACTAGGAGGTGCACAAGTAACAAGGTCCAGTAACAGATATAGCAGGTAGGGCAGGCAGAAGTGTAGTCAATAAACACGCCAAAGGTGGGCAAGAAGTGGATACAGGAGAAGTCGTTCAAGCAGAAGCAAAGTCGAGGAACAAGCCAAAATCGGATAACAAATAGTAGCAGAGATACATACAGCAGCAAAGAGTACAGGGTTCAAGAGAAACAAGGTTCAAGGCAAGATCATTCAAGGAATTGTCCAGGTAGATGTCCAACATCCTAGGTGGCTAAGCAAAAAAAGGCATCACCAAGCACAGCAGAGGTTGTAGGTTCAGACCCAGGACCTGACACTCTGTTGCCTTTTACAAAAGCCCACTGGAAAGATTGGTGCTGCCCCTTCTAAAGGGTAGGCAGCACCAATGCCATATTCATTGCACAACTCCTTTAACACTCTGTGAAAATCATGCCAGCTGCTTAGGACACCCTGACACTAACATCAGAGAAAGGATAATTGAGGAGACAGCCCATGACAAGGATCAGCATATTAGTGTGCTGAGGCTTATTAATAGCATAGTTTTACAGTAAGTGTAACAATAATCACAGATCAACAGACAGAAGTTTAGTTTAGATACAAAAAAATGTAAATTAATATTTCTATAGGTTACAGAGCAGTGTTTCTCTTTGCATTGTTATTAAAAGGCCTGTATGTGTAAAGTCCAATCTTTGTGACCAATCTTTGTCACCAATCAATGTGACAAAATTTATGACTTCTTCAGAGAATGTTTAATTAGGTATTGCTGCATAAACATTAGCAGCATTACTGACTGGTTTATATAATAGTGAATGAGTCACTGAAGGAAGCAGAGGAAATGCCATCCCAATTTTCTAAAGTAAGTCAATGCTCATCAATCAAAAACATTTATTGTTTTAAGCATTGTCAGTTAATTTCCAAGGATGCTTTACTGTTGAATCAATTCATGAAACTACATCATGAACAATACTATCTAGAAGGATCAAATGACTGTGTAAATCATCAGGCACTTTCTCTACCACTATAGAAAGGTAGGTTTCTATTCTCAATACAGCTTTCATATGTATACAGTATTAAATGAAAATGAAACTTTGATATAAAGTAAAGAACTAAATTTCAATACTGATTAAACATAAATGTGTTTGAATATCACTGTAATAAAACAGGAGACAAAACAGGGAAAAATCTTTTCGATTTTGCACAGTGTTTGGATATTGGAAGAGTTGGAGCAATAAGCATTGTATCCACACTACTGTACCCGCATCAAAGGAAAGGGCAAGGAAGTCTCAGAGAATGAATACAACTCAGTGTTGTAGTGTAGTGTTGCAATCCTTGTCTCACCACATCCAAAATGGAATCATCTGTTTTGGATGGTACTCCAGGATTCTTTTTTATTTGGGAATCTCTTGCTTCTTCTCAAGAGATCTACAACACTTGCTTTCTCTGGGCTTTAAAGGGAATGTGTAACCTCTAGAGCCCTTCAAATGCAGCCACTTGTGCGTTAGATGCAGCCACTTGTTCCCATCAAATGCAGCCATTTGTGCCCGTCAGATGCATCCACTTGTGCCAATCATATGCAGCCACTTGTGCCCATCATATGTAACCATTGTGCCTGCATATGCAGCCACTTGTGCCCATCAAATGCAGCCACTTGTGCCCATCAAATGCAGCCACTTGTGCCCATCATGTGCAGCCACGTGTGCCCCTCAAATGCAGCCACTTGTGCTCATCATACAGTGGGGACAGAAAGTATTCAGACCCCTTACATTTTTCACACTTTGTTATATTGCAGCCATTTGCTAAAATCATTTAAAGTGGAGGGCCACCCTAAAAAAAAAAAAAAATGCACCAAAAATCTTTAAAAAAATTAAAAAAAAAAACATGTGAAAAAAAAAATTACTTACCTGAAACCCTTGTTGCTAGGCAGTCTTCCTAATCTGCCTCTTCCTAATCCGCGGCGTGTCCTGCTCCTCGGTGAGCGGCCCTGTTGCCTTCTGGGAACTGTGTGTGCCGCAAGGTTCCACTGCCTGTTTCCCTTACTTAGGATGGCAGTGCCGGGAACCCGAGAGCCGAGGGACGGGTCGGCCTTGGGCGGCCGACATCGCGGGCACCCAGGACATGTAAGTCTACTTATTTAAAGTCAGCAGCTACAGTGTTTGTAGCTGCTGACTTTTAAAAAAAAATTATCCTGGCCGAAATCCCGCTTTAAGTTCTTTTTTTCTCATTAATGTACACACAGCACCCCATTTTGACAGAAAAACACAGAATTGTTGACATTTTTGCAGATTTATTAAAAAAGAAAAACTGAAATATCACATGGTCCTAAGTATTCAGACCCTTTGCTGTGACACTCATATATTTAACTCAGGTGCTGTCCATTTCTTCTGATCATCCTTGAGATGGTTCTACACCTTCATTTGAGTCCAGCTGTGTTTGATTATACTGATTGGACTTGATTAGGAAAGCCACACACCTGTCTATATAAGACCTTACAGCTCACAGTGCATGTTAGAGCAAATGTGAATCATGAGGTCAAAGGAACTGCCTAAAGAGCTCAGAGACAGAATTGTGGCAAGGCACAGATCTGGCCAAGGTTACAAAACATTTCTGCTGCACTTAAGGTTCCTAAGAGCACAGTGGCCTCCATAATCCTTAAATGGAAGACATTTGGGATGACTAGAACCCTTCCTAGAGCTGGCCATCCGGCCAAACTGAGCTATCAGGGGAGAAGAGCCTTGGTGAGAGAGGTAAAGAAGAACCCAAAGATCACTGTGGCTGAGCTCCAGAAATGCAGTCGGGAGATGGGAGAAAGTTGTAGAAAGTCAACCATCATTGCAGCCCTCCACCAGTCGGGGCATTTTTTGGCAGAATGCCCCGACGGAAGCCTCTCCTCAGTGTAAGACACATGAAAGCCCAGATGGAGTTTGCTAAAAAAAACACCTGAAGGACTCCAAAATGGTGAGAAATAAGATTCTCTGGTCTGATGAGACCAAGATAGAACTTTTTAGCCTTAATTCTAAGTGGTATGTGTGGAGAAAACCAGGCACTGGTCATCACCTGTCCAATACAGTCCCAACAGTGAAGCATAGTGGTGACAGCATCATGCTGTGGGGGTGCTTTTCAGCTGTAGGGACAGGACGACAGTTTGCAATTTAGGGAAAGATGAATGCGGCCAAGTACAGGGATACCTTCTCCAGAGTGCTCAGGACCTCAGACTGGGCCGAAGGTTTACCTTCCAACAAGACAATGACCCTAAACACACAGTTAAAATAACGAATGAGTGGCTTCACAACAACTCCATGACTGTTGTTGAATGGCCCAGCCAGAGCCCTGACTTAAACCCAATTGAGCATCTCTGGAGAGACCTAAAAATGGCTGTCCACCAAAGTTTAACATCCAACCTGACAGAACTGGAGAGGATCTGCAAGGAGGAATGGCAGAGGATCCCCAAATCCAGGTGTGAAAAACTTGTTGCATCTTTCCCAAAAAGACTCATGGCTGTATTAGATCAAAAGTGTGCTTCTACTAAATACTGAGCAAAGGGTCTGAATACTTAGGACCATGTGATATTTCAGTTTTTCTTTTCTAAAAAAATCTGCAAAAATGTCAACAATTCTGTGTTTTTCTGTCAATATGGGGTGCTGTGTGTACATTAATGAGGAAATGTAGCCACCGTGCCCATCATATGCAGCCACTGTGCCCATCATATACCGCCACTTGTGCCCATCAAATGCTGCCACTTGTGCCCATCAAATGCAGCCACTTGTGCCCATCATATGCAGCCACTTGTGTCCATCATATACAGCCGCTTGTGCCAGCCAAATGCAGCCACTTGTGCCAACCAAATGCAGCCACTTGTGCCAATCATATGCAGCCACTTGTGCCCATCATATGCAATCATTGTGCCTGCATATGCAGCCACTTGTGCCTGTCAAATGCAGCCACTTGTGCCCATCATATGGAGCCACCTGTGCCTGTCAAATGCAGCCACTCATGCCCATCAAATGTTGCCACTTGTGCCCATCATATGCATCCACTTGTGCCCATCAAATGCCGCCACTGTGACCCCCGCCTGCTGTCTGTCTGCCCAACATTTACCCCATCTTAGTGGCGGGTCAGGCAGTGGGTGACGCAGCGAGCTGTGGGACGGCTCCTGTGTCCTCCATGCTTCCCCTTCCTCTCTTCTTCAGTCTGCTAGGAGTTCTATCGGGGCGCCTGTGCCTTTAGCCAATCAGGTGATGGGTAGTAGACCCACGCTACCTGATTGGCAGAGAGGCGGTTCAGTGTTAGAAAAGCAAATATTCATTTGCTTTTCTAACACAGCTGGGTGGACTGCGAGCGCAATGCTCTGCGCTCCAAGTCCACCATTTTTGAAGTCTATTAGAGCCTATGGCTCTAATCAGGTGGTTCAAAAAACAACACCCCCGCTGCTGGAATTCAGACGCCCAACGTTCGAAAAGGGGCCGGACGTCTGAATAGGGGGTGGTAGCGGCGGCCATGGATAGATTCATGCAACGCATGAATCTATCCATTAGTCATAGAGGGGTTGGCTGGAGAGAGGGAGCGGTGCCCGTACGCCCTTAATGGACGGGCCGACCCTGCAATTCACTATGTCTCTTTCTTTTTCTCATTTTTTTCTTATATTTTTTTCTATTGTTTGAACTAGATGATTTGTGTCATTTGCCAACCTAACTACATAACTATTTGGCTACTGATCTTATATTTCAGGTAAAGAAGGGTATGTTTCCATTCAAGCTAAAAGTAAATGAACATTTCAGGCATCCCAGATAAATATAACTTCAGGGTTCACACTTTATCAATAATTATGATGATAAAAAAATTATTGGTCGTTGAATAATAGGCCTCCAAACAATACATTTTGGCTACATTCTAGCTATGCCCAGGCATCAGGCAAATCATGCATTTTCTTTATTGTACTTTATCCTCCATTTGGCACATTGGTGGCCATCCTTAGGCCTGAACAGTTTTTCAGTAGCTCAGTGCTACTGAAATAATGAAAAACAGAAACTTATAATGGCAGGGATAAAATAATATTATTTTGAAAGACAATATTTCCAAGAGAAAACTTTGTACCAAAAAATGATATATGAATTACTTTGCTACCTTTAGTAACGACAAAGGCATTGCTATGTCCATAGGCTCATAGGCTAAGAACATGACAAGAAGTCCTTAATGGAGTCATAAGTTCCAAACATCAGATAACATGGGGGAGTTTGTAAAAAAAAAAAAAAAAAATACAACTAACAAAGAAGTATGTTAACCCATCAATAAAACATTTAAGCAGGAAAAAGGACCCAACGAAGTCCAAGATCCATCATTAATTTATTCAAAGTTTATCTCACATAGAAAAGTATTGATGAGGTTCACCCTAGTGCAATGTATTTAGGCCCATAGCAGGATCAGATCATGAGGAGAGATCAGGGGGAGGTGGTATAATGGGAAAACAAACCAAAATAGTAATAATGCCATGTAGCCCATATCTTGCTAAAAGATTCCAAAGATTCCCCAGTTATTGCAGTACATTTTTTCTATCATTCTTAAATCTGTGAAGGTGGAGAGTAGCTGCATTGCGATGGAGACTAAGGACTAAACGCATAGCCTGTTTTTACAGCGTTGTACATGTCTTTTCAATAAAGGAATACCCTTTTTTGGATGCCATCCTGAGTGCCGGCCAACCCTTTCCTTACTCTGGTACGTTGCAGGTGTCGGCAGCTTTGAGGTGTAAACACCAGGCAAAGCTGTTATGTGGGAAGGTTGTAGCACCTACACACCTGTTTTCCCTATATGAAACAGAGTGCCTCTAACCTGCCCACATCTCCAGCAAAGCTCTGGCACCATCGGGTTGTAGGCATGTAGAACATCAGGAGTTTTGTACCAAAACATGAGAATTTTATAGAGGTTTTATTTTGTGGCCCACATATCATGAATATTTGGATGCCATGTCCCAGATTTTGTTCCACCAATGGAGAGCTAGAACCCATTTTTTCACATATAACTGAAATTCCTCTGTGAGAGGAGTAGCCTCTAGTAGTGTTATATATATATATATATAGAAGAAATTAAATGAGGCTGGGAGGGAATTTGAGCACAGATCATTTTAAAGCCGTGGGTTGATCCAAAGCTATGGAAGGTCTCAGGACTGAGAAGAAATGTCTAAATTGGAGATAAGAGTAAAAGGCTTTTTTAGGAAGACATTTCATCCTAGTCTGGAGTTCCTCAAAAGAACAGTATTTATGGGACACTGGATTTATAACACGTCGTAATTGAAAGATGCCTGCCTCTGCCCAGGGTAATATTGGTTAATAGGATAAACTATTAGATATGCACAATTTTATAACACATTAGTTATAAGAGAGTAAGGTGGAGCTAGAGTGTGCTAAAGTCTATTTTCTATTACATCCATAGCCTCTACAGCTGCCTATTTCAACCAGGGAGGCCGCAACACCCTGATGTGCTACCTGAGGTCACCAGGGGTGCTGCGGCATCCTGCTAGAGAAAGGCTGTCACATGAGGCCGGACTCCCAATCCCCAGCCAGACTGTAAATTGGCACTTTGGGAGTTCAGTCAAGCGTTAAATGCAAAGTAAAAGCAAGGGAGAGGTGTCTTGCCAAGTGTGTTCTCTGCTCTATGCCTCCCCTACAGTGCAGTATCCGGCAGTCAGAGCGAAGGTAAAGCACTCCCGATTTTTAAAAAGGCTATTTGTACGTGTGTGTGTATATATATGTGTGTATGTATGTGTATATACAGTATGTGTGTTCATATGTGTGTATATACAGTATGTGTTTATGTGCAGTATGTATGTGTGTGCTTATATGTGTGTGTGCATGCATGTGTATATATGTGTGTATGTACTGTATGTGTGTATTTATATGTGTGTATGTATGTGCGTACATGTGTGTTTACATGCATGTGTATGTATGTACATTAAATGTAGTCCTGACCCCTATTCCTGTATGGTTAGAGCTGATTTTTTTTATGGCTTGTTCATAAAACCAGCAAGAAAATGCCACTACTCTGAAAAGCGATCCATGTGCAGATCACTGTTAGGAGGCATTTGATAGGCAGTGAAGAGACAATATGTTGCCTCCTCGACTCCTGTTTTACCAATCTAAATGCAGCATTACCACACCGCAACTGTGTACAATGCACAGCTCAAGCATGTGGTTTTACCACGCCCCCAACCTCACATATAAATAAGCCCTTGGTTCCCATCTGTGCGGCTGCATGCTGCATATAGGGCAGCTTATTGATTTCAATGGGTTGCGCTGCAAAAACTCAGGGAAAGAATTCCCTGATCTTTTTTTTTTTTATTATTGCACTGCACCGAAAACATACTTCACTTGCCAAAGTGCAGGGGTACCATGAAGCATTAATGCATTAATGACACCCCTGCGTGTCTGCTAAAGAGCAGTGCATTTGTCTGTGTGTCAGGAACGCGTGCGATTTTTGCACACTTTCCACAATACACAGTAATGTTAACCAAGCCTTAGAGCGAGGTGCCTCAAGACTGGAAATACTTTTCAAGGACGCCCTACTGAAAAAAGGTTGAAAAACACTGCTCTAGAGCATGTGTCAAACAAACGGGCTGAATCCAGCCTTCCAGGCCATTTCATCTGGCCCTCACACCTACCCTGTAGATGTGGCACACCCCTCTTCTCTGCTCCCACCTTGTCTCAGTAGTCGGCAGCAGAGAAGAGGGCAGAACTCCTCTGCCAGATCCTGCACTTTTCCTTACAGCTGCATAGAGGCTTGTCCCTGCCCCTCCCTCCCCTTTCAGCTGTCAGCAGCAGACAGGAGGAGAGAACTCCTCCTACAGATCCTGCACCTTTCTGTTCAGCCACAGACTCTGGCAGCTGACCCCAGCCCTCCTCTGGTCCTCCTCCCAACCCTGCACTTCCTGTTTACCAGCTCTAACTCCAGCTTCTTCCTGGGAGCAGGTAAGGGGGAGTACACTGTGATGTAAGGGAGGGTGGGGGGGCATTTGACTTCTGACGGCAGGGGGGCTCTTGACATCTGATGTAAGGGGGTGGTGCTCTGGACATCTAGTCCTACAGATACAACCATTCATTTGACAGCAACCATAATGCTGATGTGACCCGCAATGAAATTGAGTTTGACACCCCTGCTCTAGAGAATAAAAGAATATAAGTTAAAGTTTGACAAGAGATGGTAGAGCCAAGGCAGAGAGTTGCACTGAGGTGTTGGTAAATATTTCTTTGTCTTGGACTTCGGGCTGGTGTCCGTGTCTTGCTGGGGGTTTTCACAGGTGTGGTCTCAGAATGGGAGCTGTAAATGCTTCTTCAGGCAAAGCTGGAAGTCCTAGATTTTTAAGGAAGGCCTCACCTTCTTGAAGATAATTTATACTGTTTTAAATACCCTCCTTGGTCACTATGAGCCTGAAAGGAAATCCTTAATGATATGGATAGCGGTGCTTTTGCAGATGTAATGTTTTACGTCTCATGGAGGAATAGTGATAAGTCGCTGAAGATTTGGACCTTCTCCAGTTTATAGTCTATCACTGACTTGTTGCAAGTAGAGGTCAGTAGAGCTTCTTTTCTATCATAATAGTGAAAACAGATGGTAATTTTTTTTTTTTTTCAGGTACTTATATAACGCCATCAATTTACGCAGCGCTTTACATTATACATTCACATCAGTCTCTACCCTCAAGGAGCTTACAATCTAAGGTCCCTAACTCACATACATACTATGGACAATTTAGACAGGATCCAATTAACCTACCAGCATATCTTTGGAGCGTGGGAGGAAACCAGAGTACCCAGAGGAAACCCACGCAGGAACAGGGAGAACACACAAACTCCAGGCAGGTAGTGTCATGGTTGGGATTCGAACCTGCTACCCTTTTTTCTGCTATCCACTACACCACTGTGCCGTGTCTCCAGAACATGCACCTGCTGGAGATTTGGGACACAAAGAGCGGTGTGCAAGATGGTGAAAAGGCCTGCCTAGCAATTTTGAAGCTCTGCATCGCCTACCATTTCTAGGAACGCTCTGATTCTGAGATTCTGATGTCTTTCTCTATTCTACAAATCCTCTTGCTACAATTGAAGCTGAGATACATTATGTTTCAGCTTGAGGTCGTCTTCTTCATGGCCGGGGGTATATTGGACATACTTATCAAATTTATTTGCCACGTTATCTGTACATTCCCTAATTAGGGCAATTTCACCCTTTAACTTTTGATTAATTTTCCCCACCTCAGTGGATATAGTATGTGTAATACTCTGCAGCAATATATAAATCTTTACATCCAAAATGTTATCCATGATATGGCACTGAGGGGGTGGGGAGAGTTTGCAAAAGAGACTGTGGTAACCTCCTCTATGGGATCCAGAAAGAGCATTGTATGGTCCACCTGGGGAGCCAGTTCACTTAAGGCCAGGGATGCAAGCCTTGTCAGAAATCACTCCATGCTTACAGGCCGCTTTTGCCTGGGGAGTTAAGCTGAGGGCTTTCGTAGCATTATTTTGCCCATAGAGAGCCCCAGGTAGTGCTCTATCAGGTATAGGTGCTCCCTGACTGGTGTCTGCTTCTGTTCACTGTACAGAAGTAGAGAAAAGAAGAGGTGCGGCGGAGCTGGAAAATTACACATCCGCCATCTTCAAAATTTGCACATGCACCCCCTTTTATGCCCTGTACACACGGTCGGATTTTCCGACAGAAAATATGCGTTCGGAGCTTGTTGTCGGAAATTGTGGGTGTAGGGTCCATCGGACTTTTTACATCGGAATTTCCGCCACACAAAGTTTGAGAGCAGGCTATAAAATTTTCAGACAACAAAATCCGTTCGTGTCAATTCCGACCGTGTGTGGACAAAGTGCCGCGCATGCTCAGAATAAATTCCAGGACGGAGGTTTGGTAAAATCAGCGTTCGTAATGGATATAGCACTTTCGTCACGCTGCAATATTTTAAATGATTTAATGCAGCGCACTCTCTTCTTCTTTACAATGCTAGAAGAATGACGTTGTTTTGCTGCTCATATTCACACAGAGTTCTCACAAACTTCTTTATTATTTATCGTGATTTCATGAATATAATATTTTTAGTTGTCACATCTCCCGAAAATAATTACATTTTTGGATGTTTTTAGATTTTTTTTTTTTTTTTAATCCTGATCCCCTGTTATTTTTTGTATATTTTTTTTAAACTCCAGAATAGTTTCGGTGTGTTTTGTGTGTCAAGTTACCACAACACGATTATTATCTTGTATTATTTAATCTCAAGGAGATTGCTTGGTGTTGGTGTCTCTTTTTAATCTCACATTGTATTTTTGAAATGTACCTGCCTCATCACAAACAAACTGTCCTTTTTGAAGGAAAACACACATAGACGAGTATAATAAAACAGACCAAAAATTTATTAAGGGGTCATAACCAAAGAAAGAGGGAGGCAACGCTGGAGAAACAGCAGAAATTGGTGAAACCTTTGGCCCCCAGGGCACACATCAATTATTTTACTGCAAAATTGGTGGCCTGAGGAGTCCACATATAAGGGAGTACAATCTGGTTCAGAAGCCCAAGAGATAATGAACAGCAGCAGATGACATGTATGTGCCCAGGCTGTGGTCATACAAGAGCCTGCATCTTTTGTCAGACCAGATTGAACCCAGGCCATCACTTTCTTGTCTTCCTTACACGCTTCCTTCCAGGCTGTGTCTGTGGTGTTGGAGGTGTGGCAGGAGGAGGAGGAGGATGACGCAACTCACACAGGTGGGTATTGGGTGTGATTTAGCTCCTCACCCCCTTAGTTAATGTTTTATAAAGGATGTCTTCACACATGAGGCGTTGGCCCTCCTGCATGTCCTGCAGTTTTGTGGCAGCCATGCAGGCAAAGGCCTCTTCATGAGTGGTGGTGGGTCTGAGGGACGCAGAAGCCTCCTGAATCAGCCTGAGCGCTGAATCCTCCACGTTACTCTCCTTCCTGGGTCTTTTGTTTGGAAGGCGGAGGGGAGGGACCTGCGATTCTGTGAGGCTCCTGGGCCCCGCCACCTCCCGGCTGACACTTAGCCCCGCATCCTCCTGGCTGCCACATTCCACAGCCTCCTCCTAGCTGAGGTCTTCCTGTGTATGAAAAAGGGACATAGTTTTAGTTTTTTCTTCATCAATCACACACAATTTTCACCTCATGACTGTTGCAAATTGAATGTTAACAAATATAAAAGACTATCATTCTGAGCCCATCATTTTTTATTCTTGTCCCAATTATTTTTGCCCACTACTGTCTATTGATATGTAAATGCCTTTATTAAATCAGCAATTACTGATCAATAATAACATCTAGCAAACATCATTTATTCATTGACCAGAAATCTGTAGACGAATGCTATACCTGACTCAAGCTGGGCTCCTCCACTTCTTCCTGGCTGGAAGTCCCAGGTTGGACATCGGAAGCCTCAGCTGAGGTGGAAGATAAGGTGGAAGGAATAGTGGAAGGAAGGGTTGAGAGGGATTCCCTGACTTCAGTCTGGTCTGACAGAAAACAACGTCTCTCATAGTACCACAGCCTGGGGACAAAAATGTCATCTGCTGCAGCTCCTGATCTCTGGGAATCCAGGACCTTCTTGCGCTCCCTAAGATAAGTGCTCCTCAGGCCACCAATTTTTGGCTTTTAAATAGGGGATGGTTGCTGTGGGGACCACCGGCTTCACCAACTCCAGCAGTTTCTCCAGCACTGCCCGCCTCTTTTGTTTATGATTATATTGTGGGTGTTTGACCTGCCACAGACAGGGCAGCTCCCTGTATTTGTCTATGAACAGGGGGAGGAAGTTGTGGTCATTGAAGCCATCCATTTTATCTGCAATACACAAGACAAACCCTAATGTCAGGCTAAAGTCTCCTAATCTTGTCACAATATAGGCCTCAATCTATAAGCAGTATAGGCCCAAGTTTAAATGTTACCTTCGTTATCACGATCGGCGCTTCCGATATTCCTTCCTCTGCTCACAGATCGTACGTACGACGCACGCGTGTTACGCTTTATATACACTGCGCATGCGTGAAACCCCACCCGCCCCTGATGTTCTTTCTAGTCTATTCCCCGCCCCTTCTCGTTCGGCGCAGTGGGGAAGAGCACATGGCGGAGACACAACAGGTGCGTGCTAATAGCAGCAACGAGGAGGAGGAGGAAAGGCCGAAGCCAGAAACGTCACGATCCCAGAGGAGATTTAAGGCATCAAATATGGCCTTTGTTGAGATGGTGGAGATGGTCGACATATTGAAGAGGGCCGACTATGACGGGAAGTATGGACCTTACCCCAACCCCAATATCAGAAAGGCCAAGATCATGGCTAAAGTTGTGAAGAGTCTGCACAGGAATTTTGGGGTACGACGATCAAAGGATCAACTGAGGAAGCGGTGGTCGGACCTCAAATTAAGGGAGCACGATCAGTATAGAAGGATCAGGAGAGTGCTGCAAAAAAGTAAGTAGTTGTCCTGTGTTTCTATTCTTTATTTTTCTTATGTTCGTGCTGCTCCATGTGCTTTTCTTTACTGTTGTACAGTTTAAAATGGCAACTTTCATGTTCATGGACACATTATTCGTTCGTAGGAAACATTGTTTATTCGGCCAATAAAACACCATGTTTTGTCCAAATGCAGTTCAACACATTTTTTTTGGCCTACTTCTCTTAAAATAAGTTTGTTGTCTAGAAGGGTTAGTAACTAGAATAAAATGCAAACTAGATTCTGTGTAAGGAGAGGACACTCAGCAGCTGTTTACACATGTGGACGCTGGAGCACTAGTGTGGGACACCAGAACACCCTTTTTATTAGGGGGTCCACACAGGTGCTCCAGGGTATACTATAGGGGTGACTCCATGTGTGAAGCTTGTACAAAACAGGTGAGTATTGAAGCTTGACAAGGGCCACAAATATTTCTTCATCTTGCAACTCTGCCAAAAGAGACAATTGTACCCCACTTCCAAGCAAAGTTTCATATTCCTATTTCTGCCATCAAATATCTGTGTGCTAAGTATACCTATTTTTTTTAACATAGGGGAGAAAAGACTTGGAGGACACCACTCATCAGAGGAGACCACGGACCCCCCACCTCGAGAAGAAGGGGAAATCCCCCAAAAGCAACCGGAGGAGGAGGAGGGAGACGTTGTGGAAATTGTCACCACAACAGGTGAGTGTCTGCGACCACTGATTCAGGTAAGAGATGGATGCCTGCATATTTATAATACATGGTGTGTTTTTTTTTTTTTTATATTTTAGGTGATCGTTAATTTGTATAAGAGGAATGTCACTTCACCAGTGAAAGTGCCCAGATCCTCATCGGGGAGATAATGGGGTGTAATAGGGATTTGGAAAACATCAACAAAACATCAATGATGTTCAAAACAAAATGAAGAACATCATTGATGTTTTAGGGAGAATTTAAAACACCCAGAAATACCGAACTTATTGCAGCTTTATTATTGTTATATTTATGACAATTTTTTGACATATTATAGAAAATCCAAATTTTGAAGATGCACACAGTGTGTCAACATGTGCTATCTGCCTGCACGGGAGATCAATGTACGCATTTTGTGGGTGCAACCAGTGCTGGTACAAGGCCATCTGGTGCCCAGGGCGAAGATGGCAAACTGCGCCCCCCCGTATAAAGAAAGAGTCAGTGTCCTTTCAAAACCAGAAAACACTCAAAATAATACAAGAATACAATACTGTAGCTGCAGCCCCGTCGCAGTATATGTACTGCGGCGGTTCAGCAAATGGTTAAATTGTAAGGTGAACTTACATTGGACCCCATCCCCCCCAGTCCTGCTAACCTGGAGTCCAGCGATCCCCCGCACTGACCCCTTTACATTACACAGCACCCTGCATCTCTAGGCCCCTTTACATTACACAGCCACCTGCACCTCTGGGCCCCTTTACATTACACAGCCCCCTGCACCACTGGGCCCCTTTACATTACACAACACCCTGCATCTCTTGGCCCCTTTACATTACACAGCACCCTGCATCTCTGGGCCCCTTTACATTACACAGCCACCTGCGCCTCTGGGCCCCTTTACATTACACAGCCACCTGCGCCTCTGGGCCCCTTTACATTACACAGCCACCTGCGCCTCTGGGCCCCTTTACATTACACAGCCACCTGCGCCTCTGGGCCCCTTTACATTACACAGCCACCTGCGCCTCTGGGCCCCTTTAGATTACACAGCACCCTGCACCTCTGAACCCCTTTACATTACACAACACCCTGCACCTCTGGACCCCTTTACATTACACAGCCCCCTGCACCACTGGGCCCCTTTACCTTACACAGCCACCTGCAGCCCTTTACATTACACAGCCACCTGCAGCCCTTTACATTACACAGCCCCCTGCACCACTGAGCCCCTTTACATTACACAACACCCTGCATCTCTGGGCCCCTTTACATTACACAGCACCCTGCATCTCTGGGCCCCTTTACATTACACAGCACCCCGCATCTCTGGGCCCCTTTACATTACACAGCACCCTGCACCCCTTTACATTACACAGTCACCTGCATCTCTGGGCCCCTTTACATTACACAGCCACCTGCGCCTCTGGGCCCCTTTACATTACACAGCCACCTGCGCCTCTGGGCCCCTTTACATTACACAGCCACCTGCGCCTCTGGGCCCCTTTACATTACACAGCCACCTGCGCCTCTGGGCCCCTTTACATTACACAGCCACCTGCGCCTCTGGGCCCCTTTACATTACACAGCCACCTGCGCCTCTGGGCCCCTTTACATTACACAGCCCCCTGCACCACTGGGCCCCTTTACATTACACAGCCACCTGTGCCTCTGGGCCCCTTTACATTACACAGCCACCTGCAGCCCTTTACATTACACAGCACCCTGCACCTCTGAACCCCTTTACATTACACAGCACCTCTGGGCCCCTTTGCATTACACAGCACCCTGTGCCTCTGGACCCCTTTACATTATACAGCCCCCTGCACCCCTTTACATTACAAAACACCCTGCATCTCTGGACCCCTTTACATTACACAGCCCCCTGCACCCCTTTACATTACACAGCACCCTGGACCTCTGGACTCCTTCAGTGTAGCCCCCCTTCAGTGCAGACCCCCCCACTGTTCAGTGCAGAGACACACACCCCTGTTCAGTGCAGACACACACCCCTGTTCAGTGCAGACACACACCCCTGTTCAGTGCAGACACACACCCCCTTCAGTGCAGACACACCCCCCCTGTTCAGTGCAGACACCCCCCCTTCAGTGCAGACACCCCCCCTGTTCAGTGCAGACACCCCCCCTTCAGTGCAGACACCCCCCCTGTTCAGTGCAGACACACCCCCCCCCTTCAGTGCAGACACCCCCCCCTTCAGTGCAGACACACCCCCCCCCCTTCAGTGCAGACACCCCCCCCCCTTCAGTGCAGACACCCCCCCCCCCCTTCAGTGCAGACACCCCCCCTGTTCAGTGCAGACACCCCCCCTGTTCAGTGCAGACACCCCCCCTGTTCAGTGAGGACACCCCCTTCAGTGTAGCCCTCGTTCAGCTCTCCCCCATTCAGTACCTCAGATCAGCGCGGCGGCACATGCTCAGCAGATCTCCTCCCCCTTTTTGCACATAAACAGAGAGGAGGGGGAGGTGGCTTCACTCTGGTCGGCTGTGCCTGTGTGACATCCGGGATCGCACAGACAGACAGCCCGCGGCCGCGAGAGGAGGGGAAGGTAGGTGCAGCGGTGTCACCCTGCACCCCCCCTCTCCCTTGCATTACAATGTAGATCGCCTCTCCCTGCCTGTGCCTGTCACTGCGCCGCTGCCTAAATCCGCAGCACTGCCACCGCTTCAGTCCCGGAGGGGGGGGGGCGGCCTGACACCCCCCCCCCCAGTGTGTGGTACCCGGGCGGCCCGCCCCCTACTTAGTATGCCTCTGCACAGCTTCGCAAGCAGGCGCAGCTCTGCAGTGTGATAGTCACTTGTTGCCCACGAAGTTTAAGAACACACTGCCTGCCAGCACTGCGCCCCCTTCCTACAATTAATTGATCCGCCCAGGGCATCCGCCCCTTCCGCCCACCCCTTGTACCGGCCCTGGGTGCAACCCCTTCCTCAATAATAAAATAGCTGAGAGGAAGAGGTTGCACCCACAAAACACGTCCATTGATCCCCCATGATGGCAGCTAGCACATGTTGACTAGGGATGAGCTTCGTGTTCGAGTCGAACCCATGTTCGACTCGAACATCGGCTGTTCGATCGTTCACCGAATTGCGAACGATATGGGCCGTTCGCGCCAAATTCATGTGGCGCATCACGGCCCATAATTCACTGCGGCATCGCAGTGCATTGCTGGCTGATGATTGGCCAAGCATGCACTATGACCCGCATGCTTGGCCAATAACAGCGCCGTCGGTAGAGAAAGCTGTAATTGGCCAAAGCCAGTGTGGCTTTGGCCAATTATAGCTCAGGGGGTTTAGAACACGCCCCACAATATATAAGGCCTGCCTTCACGGCGGCCCTGTGTAGTGTGTTCCGGCGTTGAGAGACAGAGACAGAGAGACAGTGTCATTTCATTTGAGTTAGCTAGATTAGGCAGGACAGTTAGTGAGTTAGCTGCACTTACAGTGTATTGTGTATATATATGCATCCCAGGTGTTGTATATATATATATATATATATATACACTGTATTCAGTTTAGCTAGATCCGTTCCTGTTATCTTCCTACTGACAGGCAGGCTTGTCTTTTACAGGATTTACAGCTACCTGAAGAAAATTGCTGGTGTTCTTTTGATCCTATTAGTACCACAGTCAGGCAGCTAGACTATTTACAGTTAGTGTAGTGCGTCCTCCTCACAGTGTTCAGTTAAAGCTACAAGTTAGTAACCTCTGCACAGTGTTCAGCTAAAGCTACAAGTTAGTGTAGTACACAGTGTTCAGCTAAAGCTACAAGTTAGGGTAGTGTGTCCTCCTCACAGTGTTCAGCTAAAGCTACAAGTTAGTTTAGTGTGACCTCTGCACAGTGTTCAGCTAAAGCTACAAGTTAGGGTAGTGTGTCCTCCTCTCAGTGTTCAGCTAAAACTACAAGGTATTGTAGTGCAACCTCTGCACAGTGTTCAGCTAAAGCTACAAGTTAGTGTAGTGCGTCCTCCTCACAGTGTTCAGCTAAAACTACAAGTTAGTGTAGTGAGACTTCTGCACAGTGTTCAGCTAAAACTACAAGTTAGTGTAGTGCACAGTGTTCAGCTAAAGCTACAAGTTAGGGTAGTGCGTTCTCCTCACAGTGTTCAGCTAAAGCTACAAGTTAGTTTAGTGTGACCTCTGCACAGTGTTCAGCTAAAGCTACAAGTTAGTGTAGTGCGTCCTCCTCACAGTGTTCAGCTAAAACTACAAGTTAGTGTAGTGCGACCTCTGCACAGTGTTCAGCTAAAGCTACAAGTTAGTGTAGTGTGTCCTCCTCACAGTGTTCAGCTAAACCTACAAGTTATTTTTTTGCGAGCTCTGCACAGTGTTCAGCTAAAGCTAACTGTAGAAGGTTGGTGGCATTTTCCTGATTCTATCACTACTGCAGGCAGCTAAATAAGCTACAAGTTATTTTTTGCCAAGCTCTGCAGTGTTCACCTAAAATCAGAATGTAGGGAGTGGCGCTGTGCATAAAAGAGGGAGTATCAGTATATCGTGATCCTCTTAATTAAAGTGACTAACGTGTGTGTATACTATTCTCAAGGGTGTAAATTAACAATGTGATATTAGGTACAGTAGTGTGTACCACACATATAAAGTGCTAATTATTGTGAAAAATTAAATGATATATATTAGTGTAAGCATAATCCCATATACTCAAAAAAAGAAAAAACATTTTTTAAACTGATTATTTTTGTTAGTATAATTATGCTCCCATGTGCAAAAACAGAGAGATCATGAATTATAAGCACTAATGGCCTATAGGTTGATCAGTTTTGTATTAATCAGTCTAGTATATAAAAAACAAATCCAAAGTGACAAGTGCAAAGGTGCCAGGTGCAAACCAATTATTAGTATTTCAACCACAAATTGGTAATGTGCAAATAAACTACAAATAGTATATATTCAATCTAAAACAGAACCACAAAGTGTTAATTGCAAAATGATCCAATTGTTGGTATTCCCACTTCTAAAGGTGATAATGTGCAAATAGACTTCCTCTATACTCTCAAATAATATATAATATAATATGTAATATATGTTTTTGTTAAATCTTCAACCCAAGAAAAAAGTCCTATATAATGTGAAATGTCAAATGTTCATCAATGTTCATCATATGTCTTCCAACTGAATTCTTCCTGATTTTAACAAACTCCCCCTGATGTGATTCCACTCACTGGAGCGCTATACCCCTGCAGGGGTAGAGGCGTAAGATGTTTGTTTCAGAGGTTCCGATATCCTTCCGA
The DNA here is from genome assembly GCA_037952835.1 of Lithobates septentrionalis. NCBI lineage: Eukaryota > Metazoa > Chordata > Amphibia > Anura > Ranidae > Lithobates > Lithobates septentrionalis. The sequence goes on along the minus strand of JBBDGP010001706.1, from coordinate 805,464 downwards.
ATCCTTAGATGTTGATATCCTTTCAATTCCAATTCCTCAATCTGGGTCATCCACTCGTGCAAAGGGAGGGGGTAGGGGGAAAAAAGTGCACTATGCCCTATTTCAATCCTGCTCCCACCCGAACATCCACTTTAGCATATTGTATAAAAATAAAAATAAAAATAAAAAATAATCCACATAGCGTTACTCCGTTTGGATAGATTTATTATTAAAAATACTGATAAAAGTCCAAGGAGTACAGCCAGTTCCAAGGAATATAGTTTAAAAACAGAGGAGGGAGCATACAAGCTCTCTATCTCTCCTCCCAATCCGGGGACACAGCGCTGCTCACAGTCACCGCTTGCGTTCCACCGGTCACATAGCAGAAACCACGGTCTCAGGAAATGACGTTGTGCGTGGCAAGTTAGTCCCGCCTAAGTGGATGACCCAGATTGAGGAATTGGAATTGAAAGGATATCAACATCTAAGGATTCGGAAGGATATCGGAACCTGGGAAACAAACATCTTACGCTTATACCCCTGCAGGGGTATAGCGCTCCGGTGAGTGGAATCACATCAGGGGGAGTTTGTTAAAATCAGGAAGAATTCAGTTAGAAGACATATGATGAACATTGATTAACATTTGACATTTCACATTATAAAGGACTTTTTTCTTGGGTTGAAGATTTAACAAAAACATATATTACATATTATATTATATATTATTTGAGAGTATAGAGGAAGTCTATTTGCACATTATCTCCTTTAGGGGTGGGAATACCAACAATTGGTTCATTTTGCAATTAACACTTTGTGGTTCTGTTTTAGATTGAATATATACTATTTGTAGTTTATTTGCACATTACCAATTTGTGGTTGAAATACTAATAATTGGTTTGCACCTGGCACCTTTGCACTTGTCACTTTGGATTTGTTTTTTATATACTAGACTGATTAATACAAAACGGATCAACCTATAGGCCATTAGTGCTTATAATTCATGATCTCTCTGTTTTTGCACATGGGAGCATAATTATACTAACAAAAATAATCAGTTTAAATTTTTTTTTTCTTTTTTTGAGTATATGGGATTATGCTTACACTAATATATATCATTTAATTTTTCACAATAATTAGCACTTTATATGTGTGGTACACACTACTGTACCTAATATCACATTGTTAATTTACACCCTTGAGAATAGTATACACACACGTTAGTCACTTTAATTAAGAGGATCGCTATATACTGATACTCCCTCTTTTATGCACAGCGCCACTCCCTACTTTCTGATTTTATTCCTTTTGGGGTTACACAGCAGTGTCCCCTGCTTATATAGGGGGGCAGCAGTTGCAAAAAAATCCTGAAGCGTGGATCCACTGATAAACAAGTGTTTACCTAAAGCTACCTGTAGAAGGTTGGTGGTGTTTTCTTGATCCTATCACTACCGCAGGCAGCTAAATAAGCTACAAGTTAGTGTAGTGCGAGCTCTGCACAGTGTTCACCTAAAGCTACCTGTAGAAGGTTGGTGGTGTTTTCCTGATCCTATCACTACCGCAGGCAGCTAAAAAAGCTACAAGTTAGTGTAGTGCGAGCTCTGCACAGTGTTCACCTAAAGCTACCTGTAGAAGGTTGGTGTTGTTTTCCTGATCCTATCACTACCGCAGGCAGCTAAATAAGCTACAAGTTATTTTTTGGTGAGCTCTGCACAGTGTTAACCTAAAGCTACCTGTAGAAGGTTGGTGGTGTTTGCCTGATCCTATTACTACCGCAGGTAGCTAACGAAGCTACAAGTTAGTGTAGTGCGAGCTCTGCACAGTGTTCAGCTAAAGCTACCTGTAGAAGGTTGGTGGTGTTTTCCTGATCCTATTACTACCGCAGGCAGCTAACTAAGCTACAAGTTAGTGTAGAGCGAGCTCTACACAGTGTTCAGCTAAAGCTACCTGTAGAAGGTTGGTGGTGTTTTCCTGATCCTATCACTACCGCAGGCAGCTAAATAAGCTACAAGTTATTTTTTGGCGAGCTCTGCACAGTGTTCACCTAAAGCTACCTGTAGAAGGTTGGTGGTGTTTTCCTGATCCTATCACTACCGCAGGCAGCTAAATAAGCTACAAGTTATTTTTGGCGAGCTCTGCACAGTGTTCACCTAAAGCTACCTGTAAAAGGTTGGTGGTGTTTTCCTGATCCTATCACTACCGCAGGCAGCTAAAAAAGCTACAAGTTAGTGTAGTGCGAGCTCTGCACAGTGTTTACCTAAAGCTACCTGTAGAAGGTTGGTGTTGTTTTCCTGATCCTATCACTACCGCAGGCAGCTAAATAAGCTACAAGTTATTTTTTGGTGAGCTCTGCACAGTGTTCACCTAAAGCTACCTGTAGAAGGTTGGTGGTGTTTTCCTGATCCTATTACTACCGCAGGCAGCTAACTAAGCTACAAGTTAGTGTAGTGCGAGCTCTGCACAGTGTTCAGCTAAAGCAACCTGTAGAAGGTTGGTGGTGTTTTCCTGATCCTATTACTACCGCAGGCAGCTAAATAAGCTACAAGTTATTTTTTGGCGAGCTCTGCACAGTGTTCACCTGAAGCTACCTGTAGAAGGTTGGTGGTGTTTTCCTGATCCTATCACTACCGCAGGCAGCTAAATAAGCTACAAGTTAGTTTTTTGCGAGCTCTGCACAGTGTTCAGTTAAAGCTACCTGTATATATCCCAGCTTAGTGCAGCTACAGGCCATTAGTATGTCTGGAAGGCCAACAAGGAGAGGCAGACAGTCACAAGCCAATAAAAGAGGGCAAGCAGGCTCTGTGTCTAGAGGCAACAGTGCTGGTCATGGAGACGGTGCATCCTCATCAGCACGTGGCCATGGGACATGCTTGGCCTTTTTTTCGGCAGGTGGCCGCGTTGAGCCGCAACATGCGGAAGACTTGGTCGAGTGGATGACCAAGCCGTCCTCATCCTCCTCATCCTCTCTCACCCATGCTCAGGGTACTTTGTCTGGAAAAGCAGCGGCCTCAAGGTCATCAGTTACTCTTTCCCTAGCCCCACCATGTCCTCCTGAGGAGTCCCTCAAACTGTTTGACCACAGTGTTGGGTACATGCTCCAGGAGGATGCCCAGTGTTTGGAAGGCTCTGATGATGATACTGAGCTAGAAGAAGGCAGTAACGTGAGCACGGACAGGGGGGGTGCCCAAGAAGGACAGCAATCTGGCAGTCATGCTCCCCCTGCTGCAGCATACTGCCAGGTTTGCTCCAGTGATGGGGAGGGAGGGGATGATGAGGTCACTGACTCAACGTGGGTGCCTGATAGGAGAGAGGAGGAGGAGGAGGAGGCACAACACCGACGAGGCAGGATGCCCTCCAGGGGCCAGCCTAAGGGCAGCACACTGACTGCATCACACCCCAAAGCTCCGCATGTGCAGGGCGCTGCAGTCTCTGCCCGTTATTCAAAAAGTTCCTTGGTGTGGGCCTTTTTTGAGAAGAGTGCATCAGATCTCACCGCTGCTATTTGCAACATATGTCTCAAGCGTATCTCACATGGCCAAAACATCTCCCGCTTGGGCACCACATGCTTGACCAGACCTATGTTGACCTGCCATGCAGTTCGTTGGCAAACGTATCTAAAAGACCCACACCAAAGAACAAAGAGGACATCTCCTTGCTCCTCATCAGCTGAGATCTCCAACCCCACTATACCTTCAGTCCTCTCTGAGACCTGCACTGAGAGGAATGAAGGTGTAGAATTAGGTGTGTCACAGCCAAGCTTTCGGTACACCGACGTCAGATTGTACCAGGCAAATTTCCCTGCCCCAGCTGCTGCACCGCCGAAAGAAGTTCGCTCCCAGCCATCCACGTGCCCAGCGGTTAAATGCTAGCTTGGCAAAATTGCTAGCACTTCAAATGCTGCCTTTTCAGTTGGTAGACTCTGCCCCCTTCCCTGAGTTTGTGGAATGTGCAGTTCCTCAGTGGCAGGCACCCAAATGTCACTTTTTCTCACGGAAGGCGATTCCGGCTCTCTACCGGCATGTGGAAGGCAATGTCCATGCCTCACTGGACAGGGCGGTCAGAGGTAAGGTGCATAATACCGCTGACTCATGGTCCAGCAGGCATGGACAGGAACATTACCTAAGTTTCACGGTGCATTGGGTGACTCTGCTGGCAGCTGGGAAGGATGCAGGACAAGGTGCAGTAGTGTTGGAGGTTGTTCCACCACCACGCCTCCAAAATGCCACTACTAATGATTGTGACACACCTCTCTCCTCCACCCTCTCCTCTTCTTCTTCCTCGATGGCCTCTTCCTGTGCTTTGTCCTCGGAACCAGCGGTGCTCCATAGGTGTTCAAGGGGCTACGCATGTACGCAGGCCAAAAGATGCCATGCAGTGCTTGAGTAGGTGTGCTTGGGGGACAGGAGCCACACTGGGGCAAAGGTTCTGTCAGCTCTGCAGGGGCAGGTTCAGAGGTGGTTGACGCCACGCCAACTTAAGGCAGGAATGGTGGCTTACGACAATGGCACCAACCTCCTCCCTGCCCTCCGACAGGGACAAATGACCCATGTGCCCTGTTTGGCTCACGTCCTTAACTTGGTGGTACAGCGGTTCTTGGGCAGGTACCCGGGCTTACAGGATGTCCTGAGGCAGGCCAAGAAAGTCTGTGTGCATTTCCGCCGGTCATATAATGCCAGTGCTTGGTTGGCGGACCTCCAAAAGGAGTTTAACCTGCCCAAGAACCACCTAATCTGTGACATGCCCACCAGGTGGAACTCAACGTTGGCCATGCTGCAGCGGCTGCACACACAGCAGAGGGCCATCAATGAGTACCTGTGCGACTATGGCACCAGGACAGGGTCAGGGGACCTTGTTTTTTTTCCCCACACCAGTGGGCCATGATCAGAGATGCATGCACTGTCCTGTCACCATTTGAGGAGGCCATGAGGATGGTGAGCAGTGACAGTGCATGCATCAGTGACACTGTCCCCCTTGTCCACCTGTTGGAGCACACGCTGCGTGGAATAATGGACAGGGCACTTGAGGCAGAACAGAGGCAGGAAGAGGAGGACTTCCTTAGCTCTCAAGGCCCCCTTTATCCAGACAGTGTTCCTGCGTGCCCGCCGATCACACAGGAAGAGGACGAGGATGAGGAGGAGGATTGTGTCAGTATGGAGGTGGAGCCTAGCACTCAGCATCAGCAGCAGTCTTTAAGGGATCAGTCCCAAGAAACACATGGACTTGTACGTGGCTGGGAGAAGGTGGCTGCAGACCATGTCGTCCTTAGTGACCCAGAGGACTCCGGACCAAATGCCTCAGCAAACCTAGGCTGCATGGCCTCCCTGATCCTGTAAAGCCTGCATAAGGATCCTCGTATTCGTGGTATCAAGGAGAAGGACCAATACTGGCTGGCAACCCTCCTTGATCCACGTTACAAGGGTAAGGTTGCGGACCTTATCTTGCCGTCGCAGAGGGAGCAGAGGATGAAACATCTTCGGGAGGCCTTGCAGAAAGGTCTGTGCAACGCGTTCCCAGAGACTGGGAGGTTACAAACTCCTGTTTCTGGACAACGTGTTGCTGAGGCTTCGGTCAGTCAAAGAAGGAGCGGTGGAGAAGGTGGTCATCTGACCGATGCCTTCAGACTATTTTTTAGTCCACAGCCCCAAGGCATGATCGGTTCCAGCAACCATCGCCAGCATCTGTTTTACATGGTGCAGGAATACCTAGGGGCAAGATCTGACTTGGACACCTTGAAAATCCTCTGGGTTACTGGGTCTTGAGGATGGATCACTGGCCAGAGCTTGCACAGTATGCAATTGAGCTACTGGCCTGTCCTGCATCCAGCGTTCTTTCGGAACGCACATTCAGTGCTGCTGGAGGCTTTGTAACTGATCACAGGGTGCGTCTGTCCACCGACTCGGTCGATCGACTGACCTTCATAAAAATAAATCAGTCTTTGGATCACCACCAGCTACCAAGCACCTGATGCTGATGTAACCGAATATTTTTTTTTGAAATCTCAGATCCCTTCAAAGACTGCCTATGCTGATGCTGAGCGACTATCCTGAGTAATTATCCTCTTCCTCCTCAATGATCACGCTGATAGCTTGTAAGAACATTTTTGGTTCTGGGCGCCGCCACCAGTGCCTAAGACCCAATTTTTCAGCCCCTGTTTGACAGGGGCGTGTAATTACAATTTTTGATGCAATACTTTGCAGCAGGGCTCGTTCCTGCATTCCAACTAGAGTATCTGTGAGGGGTTGCAGTGTTGTGGCACCAGCACCAGTGCCTAAGGCCCAATTTTTCAGCCTCTTTTCAACAGGGGCATGTAATTACAATTCTTGATCTAATATTTCACAGCAGGGCCCGTTTCTGCGCCCATCAAGAGCGAGTGAGGATTACAGTGTTGTAGCACCAGCGCCACCACCACCACCACCAAAGGCACAATTTTTCAGCCCCTGTTAAACAGGGGCATGTAATTACAATTTTTGATGCAATACTTTGCAGCAGGGCTCGTTCCTACGTTCCAACTAGAGTATCTGTGAGGGGTTGCAGTGTTGTGGCACCAGTGCCTAAGGCCCAATTTTTCAGCCCCTGTTCAAAAGGGGCATGTAATTACAATTCTTGATCTAATATTTCACAGCAGGGCCCGTTTCTGCACCCACCAAGAGCGAGTGAGGACTTACAGTGTTGTGGCACCAGCACAACCACCACCACCAAAGGCCCAATTTTTCTGCCCTTGTTCAACAGGGGCATGTAATTACAATTCTTGATCTAATATTTCACAGCAGGGCCCTGTGAGGGCTTACAGTGTTGTGGCCACAACAACACCTAAGGCCCAAATTTCTGCTGAGTATATAGGGCAGGCCCCTACTTTCAAACATCCAACTTACAAACGACTCCAACTTGCAAACGGAAGGAGACAACAGGAAGTGAGATGAAATCTACCTCTAGGAAGGGAAATTCTCTCCTGTAAGAGTTAATATGGGAAAAACATTTCTCCTTTCCACTGATGCTTTATCACCAATCCTTGTTTCACAAAAAAACCCAAATTTTCAAAAAACATTTGTCATTGGGACAAAAAGTGAGGTGAAATCTTCTGAAGAGGAGCACAGACAGCAAAACAAATGTCACAGGGGTGATAACCCTTCCCTATGTTTTCCAAAAAGCTTAAAAAAGATTTTTTGGCTGGAGCTAAACACGTTAAAAATGTACCTGTTCAAAATTACAAACAGATTCTACTTAACAACAAACCTACAGTCCCTGTCTTGTTTGCACCGCCTGTATACTGCTGTTCAGAGTATATAGGGCCTGGTGGCCCCACACCTTTCCTTTTTTTAATTTGGGTGCGGGGTTCCCCTTTACAAAGGGCCTGGTAATGGACTAGGGGGTACCCATGCCATTTGTCTCACTGATTTTCATCCATATTGCCAGGACCCGACATTACATTAAACCCGCAAGCAGTTTTAAATGACTTTTTTTCCTTTAAAAATTACATTTTGTGTAGGGACTGTTCTAAGCACGGGAAACACGCACCACTTTACATTCATACTATAGACAACCCCCAGGTACAATATTTAAAGGAATATTTCACTTTTTTTTTACTTTAAGCATCATTAAAATCACTGCTCCCGAAAAAACGGACGTTTTTAAAAGTTTTTTTTGCATTGATACATGTCCCCTGGGGCAAGACCCGGGTCCCCAAACCCTTTTTAGGACAATACCATGAAAATTAGACTTTAAAATGAGCACTTTTGATTTCGAACATTCGAGTCCCATAGACGTCAATGGGGTTCTAACGTTCGTGCAAATTTTCGGTCCGTTCGCAGGTTCTGGTGCGAACCGAACCGGGGGGGGGGGGGGTGTTTGGCTCATCCCTAATGTTGACATTAGGCAATTTGTGTGCATCTTCAAAATGTGGCTTTTCTAGGGGTGACTTCACCCCATCTGCTGAACGCAATAGCAAAACACAGTTTATAAATACTCATGTCTGATATTGCCTTCAATTTCTTGAAAAATTTAACTTTGTAAGTTCCAGAGTTGTGTATTTTTTTATGGTTTTAAACACGCCTCTTTTACCTTAAAAGGCAATTTCTAATTATTTTAATGTGACCCAAAAAATTGTTATACAACAAACATTTTGGTTAGTTCAAAAAACCTTTTAGAAATGCACATGTGATTGTGCTTTGATTAAAAAGATTGATATTCAACAATGTGTGGCTTCTTCTTTCAATGCTCAAAAGCATTTTTTGTAGTAAAGTTGGTGTTTTCAAAGTGTATTTTCCTTTAGTGAATAACACCCAACAGTGCTTTCTAATTTTACACAATCACACCATTTTCAGGACTCAACAAAATTTAGGGCATGGTGTTGAAAATTATTATTATTATTATTGTCAGTAATGCATTACATACATTCACAAAAAAAACAAGGTGTGTGTGTAGCAGACCCACAACATAAAAATTAATAATAGTTAGCCGAAAAAGAGATTGTCACCTCATGTGTCAACGAAATTTAATTTGCACTGTTGAAGAAAAAGGCCAAAAAATTAGACCATTAATAAAAGCTAACTGAGGAGACAGCTAAAAGAAAGCCAAGCAGGAAATCAAAGCAAATATTTGTTCAGTTTAAAATATATTTTTATTTAAAAAATGTCTCAGACATTGTCTGGCATATCGATGGCCCCCCTACCTGCAAAGTATTCCATGTATCTTATACAGACCTCTGGGGGGGCAAGCCAGGACGGCCAGCTTCAAGCGCCGTCAGGGTTGGTTCATTAATATGAATTCTGGCCTCAGGCCCAACTGAGGCAGCATAGTTTCAAGAATTTCTCCTTAAAAAGTTGTGGAGAACACAGCAATACAGGATGATGTGATTGAGTTTATATTCCGCTATGTGTATGGGTGTAAGAAATAGGTGGAACCGGCTGGCCATTATTCCAAACGTATTCTCCACCACTCTTCTGGCTCTGGCCAGCCGGTCATTAAAAACCCTCTGGTCCGGGGTGGGGGTCCTCATAGGGAATGGCCGCATAAGATGGTCCCCCAGCGCAAACGCTTCATCCGCATTGAAGACGAATTGTCTTCTGGAGGTGGCCTTTTATCCCTACCAGTCTGCCCGTCCCCTTCTTTCCTCACATGTTCTCCCCACACTCGCCTCTTTCTTTACATTCCTATATCCTCACCTTACTTTGTCACTTATTTCACGGCCAACACATAGATACCACTATTTACTTATTACATTACATACTCTGACATACTGATATCTACATGCAGTCATATCTACCCTTGTTAACCCCCCCCCCCTTTTTTTTACCATCACCACTATGGGAATATCCATACATCGCTGACCCCAATAAGTACAGACAACATCAAACAAAATATTAAATAAATTATAAACAGAGTTATCCTTTTTTTCAAAAAGTGACAATGATACATATATCTCTATCCGTGCTAAACATAACGCACTGATGGTACAGTTGTCTGTTATTTGATGCTTTGACTGCAGGTCTTGCTCGCTTGCCCCCACGCTCCTCCCCAGTTTTGGGAAATATCCACTTGGTGTGACTCCTTGTAAGACACGCACGGACGATTAGCCCCCTCTTCCCCCTGCTGACGTGGTGGAGGGCCGGGAACCCCTGTCGGGACCCGGTGGGTGAGACGTCGGAGAATTATAAGCTCAGGAGAAACTGCTCAAACACAATGTGATTGGTAATTATACTGTTAAACATATATATATATATTATATTACATTTTTATGGTCACATCCATGAACTCTAATACGTAAATTTTGTTACAGCGCCTCAATCCTCTGAAGATGACCCAACGGGGTCGAAACGCGTCAGTATTATTACCCTATTATAGCGCTTGAACATTGTATAAACTTGTGCCAGCTTAATTTGTGTTATCTCCTGTAGCACAGCTCTTATTTTAACCATCACGGTTAAGTCCTACAAATTGAAAAACCTTTTCAAGTAACAGCTTATTATTTTCATAATTTTTTGCTGCTTTAAAACCCCACGGGGGATATCTTCTTTTTCTTTTTGACATTAATCGGGGTGTGCAGCACTCTATATCTTCTCAGTATGTGTCTCTCCCCTTTTCTCGAATATTGGGTGGTTAAACACCCCCCCCCCACTTTTTGACACTCGAGTTAAGATATGAGCTGTGGGATGATTCTGGTTGAATTGTGCATTTCTTGTAATACTCTTATTGTGACTGTTTCTACTGAATAAGTATTGTGTTACATTGTTTACAGGATGAGCCAATGTATATGTATAGGTGATGATTACACTATCCCCATGTAATTACACGCTAATATTTTTGAACAGGCGAGATCGGATAAAATTATCTGTCATTCTCCCCTGTTTTCACTAATCTATCATAATACTGGACACTTTAGTGTGCCCCCTCAGGCGCACTTAACACGTTTACAATACATTGGCTAGTGCTTTCATTCTGCTGTAATGACAACCCCAACCATCTGGAGCATCACATGTACGTTTTTTGTTAAACTCAATGGAGGTAGCCCATGGCTGCCTCGAATGCATTCCAACCACCCACAGCTTTCTAGACCTTTGTACACTAGAATGCAATTTATAGGTTTCTTATAATCCTTTTACATATTGTCTGCATTATGTCGTTCCCCCGCCTCTCCCCCTTCCGGAGCCCGATGTGGGTTCCATGGACCCGTCCTGGGGATGGGGGCTTCGTCGTTGCGTCTCTTCCTGGCAGGAAAAGAGGGGGGGGCACAATTAAGGGGTCCGTGCCTCCTTTCTGCACCCTCGGGTGTATCATTTCCTGCCAGCGGCGTTCCGGATCACATCCGGACGCCGTGGCGTTGCAGGCACGTGATGCTGCGTGCGTGCTCGTGACGTCACGACGTCACGCAATTATGGCGGATGTGACGGCCGTGCCGGGATATCCATCTTCCTGAACGCCGGGGGAGCCACATGTGGAGTGCTAATCCCTGCTGGAGGAGGAGGGGGGGTGGGGACAGCCTGCGTGCACCTGCAGCCCAATTAGGCATCCAATCAGCGGCCAGCACTCTATTTATAATGACCAAGCAGATTGGGGGATCTTCATTTAGTCCCTACCGTTTCATCAGACTGACCAACTGACCTAAACTCTGGAGACAGGTAATCACCAGTATCTGAACATATTGATGAGTTGGACCTGACGTGACATACCCTGTATTGTGGGTCTCTTTCACGTCATTCCTTCCCACTGTGACTAGTTACACCATTTTGAACAATTTACATCTGATTTAACCCACCCTCAATACACGTTCACCTTTATGGCACTTCACTTTGTGTGTTTCTTTGTCTCACCTCTGTCCCATTTTCTTCCTTTCTTGACACCTCATCACCCCTTTTCCAGCACCTATGCATTTTCGTCAGTACACTATCACATACACACATCTCTCACATATACACGGTTGGATTGTTTTCTTTGCTGATGTTTTTGCTTTCATTGCATTTTGATTGTTTTATTTGATCCCTTGCACTGCACCTTCCCATTTCCCCACCCTCATGCTTCCCTTCCACTCACATGTATCACCCCACCTGCACTATCCTTACACTTCACCAATCTGTCTCCTTTTTTCCTCTGGATCTTTTCCTCTTAAGCTTTTTTCCTTCACTCCCTATTCTTTTTTCCCATTCCCCCCTTAACCATCCCCCCTCCTTCCCGTTCTTTCTTTCCCATCCCCTTCCTTTTCCCCTGGTTTTATTTTTCCCTTCCCTTTTATCCCTACCAGTCTGCCCGTCCCCTTCTTTCCTCACATGTTCTCCCCACACTCGCCTCTTTCTTTACATTCCTATATCCTCACCTTACTTTGTCACTTATTTCACGGCCAACACATAGATACCACTATTTACTTATTACATTACATACTCTGACATACTGATATCTACATGCAGTCATATCTACCCTTGTTAACCCCCCCCCCCCCCCTAAGCTCAGGAGAAACTGCTCAAACACAATGTGATTGGTAATTATACTGTTAAACATATATATATTATATTACATTTTTATGGCCATATCCATGAACTCTAATATGTAAATTTTGTTACAGCGCCTCAATCCTCTGAAGATGACCCAACGGGGTCGAAACGCGTCAGTATTATTACCCTATTATAGCGCTTGAACATTGTATAAACTTGTGCCAGCTTCATTTGTGTTATCTCCTGTAGCACAGCTCTTATTTTAACCATCACGGTTAAGTCCTACAAATTGAAAAACCTTTTCAAGTAACAGCTTATTATTTTCATAATTTTTTGCTGCTTTAAAACCCCACGGGGGATATCTTCTTTTTCTTTTTGACATTAATCGGGGTGTGCAGCACTCTATATCTTCTCAGTATGTGTCTCTCCCCTTTTCTCGAATATTGGGTGGTTAAACACCCCCCCCCCACTTTTTGACACTCGAGTTAAGATATGAGCTGTGGGATGATTCTGGTTGAATTGTGCATTTCTTGTAATACTCTTATTGTGACTGTTTCATCACGGTTAAGTCCTACAAATTAAAAAACCTTTTCAAGTAACAGCTTATTATTTTCATAATTTTTTGCTGCTTTAAAACCCCACGGGGGATATTTTCTTTTTCTTTTTGACATTCTTGGTTAACATCAGTATAACATTTATTTTAGGGAGTATTTAAAGACAACGGTATAAGGTCCACCTATCAGATTCCTCCCCCCCCCCTCATGGGCCATTTTAAAAATTTTAGGAGGGGGAGATGTTTTGGACAGGTAACCCTCTCCACTTCATTAAGAGATGAATGCCTAAATAATGTGTATTACTTTGGCCAGCCCCTCCTTACTTTACACTATTGGCAGCCCACTGGACAGGTAAGAAGTGTCATAATACAAAGATATAAATACACACTGTACACATTTTAGCACATTTTTACATTCTGATATTACCTATCAAGATAATAATAGGATACAAAAACTTTAAACAGTACCATTTGAAAGTATTCAGGCAGGCCCTTGCACTACATGCTTTGGGGAATTCATCCATACATCTGACCACAAAAGAGGTAGGTATAGTTTGTATGGGTTTGGCAAAGTCAGCAGATAGAGGCTTGGTATCAGCTGACTTAGCGGTTGGGGGGAGGGAGGGTTCCAAATGATTTTGGGACCCAAAAAAAAAGCCTCTGGCACTCTGCCTGAATTTAAAGCACAAATAACATTTTTACACATTTTAGGGTGTGTTTAGGGTAAAGCACTACTATGGAGCTGACAAAATACATTGTTAAGTGACTAGGCGAGGTGGATATAGGCCCAGGAGAGCATTCCGGGGAGGTAAGTGAAGGCAAATATGTATGAAGGACAAAATAAAATGTCAAATAAAACCAGCATGCATGAGGACAAAGGGGACATTCACAGCATATTACAATCATGGTAATTAGGGAATAAGGAAATAAATACATTACATTATCAAACATTAAATACAATAAAATGTGATGTTAAAGGATGAAAATCTTACCTTAATATAGTCCTTCTGCAGGACCTGGATGATGGCAGAACAGGTCTCTGGGGTAATGATCCCCAGAGCCTGGAGGGAGATGCCTGTCGAGAACTTGAGGTCCTGCAGGCTTCTCCCCGTCACCAAGTACCGCAGGGTGGCGACGAGCCTCTGCTCCAGAGTGATGTCTTGCCTCATGCAGGTATCCTGCCTGCTGATATAAGGGGTCAGCAAAGCCAACAAACAGTGAAATACGGGATCCGTCATCCTGAGAAAGTTGCTGAAATCGTCAGGATTATTCTCACGGATCTCACGGAGCAAAGGCATGTGACAGAATTGGTCACGCTGGAGCAACCAATTCTTGGTCGATAAACTCCTCCTCGCCCTGTTCATGGACTGGGCTTGTGTCAAAGTAAGAACCCCAACACCAAGCCCCCGCACAGCACGAACTCTACAATGAGTATGTACACACAACATGGCAAAAAAACGGTCGGCTGGTCAGAACGAAGTAACGGAACGCACTAAAGAACAGCAAGGCCTGTGAAGAGCGACCTGAAAATCAGTAACGAACGGACAAGAACACAATGACTAATCAATGGGAACTCGCTGCACGCACTGAAGACCAGATAGAAACCCACAAGCACAAACTGAACAGCAGAAATACGATCTGAAAACCACGAGTCTGAAAAAGCGCGAATCGTCTTTCACAAACTTTTACTAACACAAGATTAGCAAAAGGAGCCCAAAGGGGGGCGTGCTTTGTATTGAACTGCCCTTTTATAGTCTCGTTGTACGTGTTGTACATCACCGCTAGGGATGAGCTTCGAGTTCGAGTCGAACTCATGTTCTACTCGAACATTGGCTGTTCGCAAGTTCGCCGAACAGCGAACAATTTGGGGTGTTCGCGGCAAATTCGAATGCCGCGGAACACCCTTTAAAAGTCTATGGGAGAAATCAAAAGTGCTAATTTTAAAGGCTTATATGCAAGTTATTGTCATAAAAAGTGTTTGGGGACCTGGGTCCTGCCCCAGGGGACATGGATCAATGCAAAAAAAAGTTTTAAAAACGGACGTTTTTTCAGGAGCAGTGATTTTATTAATGCTTAAAGTCAAACAATAAAAGTGTAATATCCCTTTAAATTTCCTACCTGGGGGGTGTCTATAGTATGCCTGTAAAGGGGCGCATGTTTCCCGTGTTTAGAACAGTCTGACAGCAAAATGACATTTGGAAGGAAAAAACTCATTTAAAACTACCCGCGGCTATTGCATTGCCGACAATACACATAGAAGTTCATTGATAAAAACGGCATGGGAATTCCCCACAGGGGAACCCCGAACCAAAATAATAAAAAAAAAATGATGTGGGGGTCCCCCTAAATTCCATACAAGGCCATTCAGGTCTGGTATGGATATTAAGGGGAACCCCAGCCAAAATTTAAAAAAAAAATTGACGTGGGGTTCCCCCTAAATTCCATACCAGACCCTTCAGGTCAGGTATGGATTTTAAGGGGAACCCCGCGCCAAAAAAAAAAAAAAAAAACGGCGTGGGGTCCCCCTAAAAATCCATACCAGACCCTTATCCGAGCACGCAACCTGGCAGGCCGCAGGAAAAGAGGGGGGAACGAGAGTGCGGCCCCCCCCCCCCTCCTGAACCGTACCAGGCCACATGCCCTCAACATTGGGAGGGTGCTTTGGGGTAGCCCCCCAAAACACCTTGTCCCCATGTTGATGAAGACAAGGGCCTCATCCCCACAACCGTGGCCGGTGGTTGTGGGGGTCTGCGGGCGGGGGGCTTATCGGAATCTGGAAGCCCCCTTTAACAAGGGGACCCCCAGATCCCGCCCCCCCCCTGTGTGAAATGGTAAGGGGGTACTTACCCCTACCATTTCACTAAAAAACTGTCAAAAATGTTAAAAATGACAAGAGACAGTTTTTGACAATTCCTTTATTTAAATGCTTCTTCTTTCTTCCTTCATCTTCTTCTTCTTCTGGTTCTTCTGGCTCTTCTGGTTCTTCCTCCGGCGTTCTCGTCCAGCATCTCCTCCGCGGCGTCTTCTATCTTCTTCTCCTCGGGCCGCTCCGCACCCATGGCATGAGGGGGGAGGCTCCCGCTCTTCTCTTCATCTTCTTCTTCATCTTCATCTTCTTCTTCATCTTCTTCTTCTTCTTCTTCTTCTTCTTCTTCTCTTCTTCATCTCTTCTCCCTTCTTCATTTCTTCTGCGGGCCGCTCCGCATCCATGCATGGAGGGAGGCTCCCGCTGTGTGACGGCGTCTCTTCGTCTGACGGTTCTTAAATAACGGGGGGCGGGGCCACCCGGTGACCCCGCCCCCCTCTGACGCACGGGACATGACGGGACTTCCCTGTGGCATTCCCCGTGACGTCACAGGGAAGTCCCGTCAATTCACCGTGCGTCAGAGGGGGGCGGGGTCACCGGATGGCCCCCCCCCCCGTTATTTAAGAACCGTCAGACGAAGAGACGCCGTCACACAGCGGGAGCCTCCCTCCATGCATGGATGCGGAGCGGCCCGCAGAAGAAATGAAGAAGGAAGAAGAGATGAAGAAGAGAAGAAGAAGAAGAAGAAGAAGAAGATGAAGAAGAAGATGAAGATGAAGAAGAAGATGAAGAGAAGAGCGGGAGCCTCCCCCCTCATGCCATGGGTGCGGAGCGGCCCGAGGAGAAGAAGATAGAAGACGCCGCGGAGGAGATGCTGGACGAGAACGCCGGAGGAAGAACCAGAAGAGCCAGAAGAACCAGAAGAAGAAGAAGATGAAGGAAGAAAGAAGAAGCATTTAAATAAAGGAATTGTCAAAAACTGTCTCTTGTCATTTTTAACATTTTTGACAGTTTTTTAGTGAAATGGTAGGGGTAAGTACCCCCTTACCATTTCACACAGGGGGGGGGCCGGGATCTGGGGGTCCCCTTGTTAAAGGGGGCTTCCAGATTCCGATAAGCCCCCCGCCCGCAGACCCCCACAACCACCGGCCACGGTTGTGAGGATGAGGCCCTTGTCCTCATCAACATGGGGACAAGGTGTTTTGGGGGGCTACCCCAAAGCACCCTCCCAATGTTGAGGGCATGTGGCCTGGTACGGTTCAGGAGGGGGGGGGCCGCACTCTCGTCCCCCCTCTTTTCCTGCGGCCTGCCAGGTTGCGTGCTCGGATAAGGGTCTGGTATGGATTTTTAGGGGGACCCCACGCCGTTTTTTTTTTTTTTTTTTGGGCGCGGGGTTCCCCTTAAAATCCATACCAGACCTGAAGGGTCTGGTATGGAATTTAGGGGGAACCCCACGTCAATTTTTTTTTAAAATTTTGGCTGGGGTTCCCCTTAATATCCATACCAGACCTGAAGGGCCTTGTATGGAATTTAGGGGGACTCCCACATCATTTTTTTTTTTTAATTTTGGTTCGGGGTTGCCCTGTAGGGAATTCCCATGCCGTTTTTATCAATGAACTTCTATGTGTATTGTCGGCAATGCAATAGCCGCGGTAGTTTTAAATGAGTTTTTTCCTTCAAAATGTCATTTTGCTGTCAGACTGTTCTAAACACAGGAAACATGCGCCCCTTTACAGGCATACTATAGACACCCCCCAGGTACGAAATTTAAAGGGATATTACACTTTTATTGTTTGACTTTAAGCATTATTAAAATCACTGCTCCTGAAAAAACGGCCGTTTTTAAAACTTTTTTTTGCATTGATCCATGTCCCCTGGGGCAGGACCCAGGTCCCCAAACACTTTTATTGACAATAACTTGCATATTAGCCTTTAAAATTAGCACTTTTGATTATTCATGTTCGTGTCCCATAGACTTTAACGGTGTTCGCGTGTTCGAACGAATTTTTTTCCTGTTCGCATGTTCTGGTGCGAACCGAACAGGGGGGTGTTCGGCTCATCCCTAATCACCGCGTACTTGACGTTCGGAAATTCCGACTACTTTGTGTGACCATGTGTATGCAAGACAAGTTTGAGCCAACATCCGTTGGAAAAAATCCATGGATTTTGTTGTCGGAATGTCCGATCAATGTCCGACCGTGTGTACAGGGCATTAGTGTGTTTTTGTGTTTCAGTGCCCAGACAACTGATTCAATGTATACCAAGCTCAAAGACAATATGTATTAAGACAATTTAAATTGTCTTACACGTGGAAATTACATATGGAAAAGTGCAAGTCACGTACATAATTTATCTAAACGTATTATTATTGTATAAATGAAAGTGTTGTCTCAATGCTCTCCTATACCAATCAGGCAAATAAAGCATTTACAAATATATAAATACTACATATATTATTATGAGTTACTGAAAACATGAAGAAAAACATTGCTTGCCAATGATAAAGCACTGAAAAAATTATTCAGTTTTCAATATTATAAACTGTTTCCCAGTCTTTATCTCACACAGGTACAGGTCAATAAAAACTAAGCCTTGGGCCACTTTATAGGAAAAGTATAACACAATAAGGAAAAGCATAACACAATAAAAAAATTATATTGAACTAGGAGAAAATAACCACATTAATAACCAATTTATCTGAAATGTTGATTTATACAATACTATAGTACATAGCTAAATCTGCTATAGTGTAAATTTTCCCCAAAATAAACAAAATGTTATCATTTATCAGAGCAGTCAACAAACCCAGCCTGCTCATTGCAAGCATCTTCATCATCTGTTAGTTACAAGATTGCCCACATTCTTGTGATCAAATCAAAAAGATCAATGGCTCAGCACTTTATAATCTCCAGTCCTGAATGCTCTGTGCAGTGGTTTTGCATAGAGCAGCCTGGATCCTTTTCTTCTTGGGTCCCTCTTCGGTGCTCCTGGTCCCTCCCTCCTGTCGAGTGTCCCCACAGCAAGCAGCTTGCTATGATGCCACCCGAGCCGAGCCGCAGCTCTTTGTGTCCATTCAGACACTGAGCCTCCTGATTGGCTAACTGACTGGAGCCAATGGCGCCGCTGCTGTGTCTGTGTCTGGCGCCGCTGCTGTTCTATGATGCATAGAATGCATTAAGATAAAAAACCTGACTTTGCAACCACTTTGAGTCTCTGTAAATTTGACAAATCTGCACCTCTATATTCAAAGAAACTAAAAAATGCGTAATTCACATAAGCATTCATTTAGAGCTTCAGGGTATTCTTGGCTAGCTCCTACATGTTTAGCTTAAAATATAAGAAGCTATTTGTTTGACCAATTAATAAATGGATCAAGGACCAACTTTAAAAAAAAAAAAAACGTTTTTTTTTTTTTGTTTATGCAATTTATAGATAAAAGATGTAACAAAACAAAAAAAATGCATGTTTTCCTAGCTTGGCTACTTTTAGCTTAAAAGCAAAAAGGGGTCTATTTATTTTAAAAGATTGCTTTGTGAATGTCTGAACATTTGCACAGCTGTCACAAATTCCTTCCATTTTTTGAATATATTGCTGGTATCATTATAATTTTTTATACAAGCTTTATATAGTGCCAACATGTTTATTTGCTATTAATGTCAGCTCAACCTAGTGGCCATAATGCAGTATTTTCCTGAAAGAGGTATTTTATAGGACTAGAACAAATACAGATATTATTGATGATGGCTGTGCCATTGCTCACTGCTCAGACATTCGCACAGAGAACTTTTTGTAAATAGAGCCCCATTTTATTCTATAATTTGTCCCAATGCTAAAATTGTCCACAAAAATCTACAACTGAAATACATATTTTTTGCACATTTTTAAATGTATCACTAAATGTTATGCTTCGTAAAGAGGTCCTATATGGCATCTAACCACTGCACTGGCACTTGTAAAATGAACGCATTGTGTAACGTGGATAATCCACGCTACCCCCAAAAAGTACTAATGAACATCAAAATATATAAAAATAGATGTATATTGCTATGTATATATATATATATATATATATATATATATATATATATATATATATGACGGTGCTGCAACTAAGAAAAAACTGGAATATTCAGCTATAAAATATGTGTAAAGTGCTCCGCGAAACCCGTATATTTTCAACAGGTATACCATGTAAGAAAGAAAAAGGGCTTCATAGTGCAGTGGATTTAAAATTCAAGGTTCCTTTATTCCATAAAATAAACCACTGACATCTGTGGCAGTCAAACAAGAGCAGGCACTTCAGGCGAAAGACCCAGCCGTAGCTCAAGCCAGCTGGCTGGTGCGTGGTGACGTCAGATCAGATCCTCTAGCTCCACCCAACACTGCTTTTCTCCATAGCCTCCTTTCCCATCTGGCAATTTATTACTCCCTGTTGTCTTATAGGACTATGCTGTGAGAAGAAATCCTTGGTCTTCCCATTACAGGACTTACTTATAATGGAATCCATTTAACATTTAACATTTTATAGACGTTTCTTCCTGTTCCATTTTTGCTCAGTAATCTAGCACCAGTTATTATTATCTTTTTGGGTACTGATGTACATTTAAAAAAAAATGATCGCATTAAATAAACATTTGGACATTTGATTATGGATCCATGGTGTACTGGCAATATATGTTCCTTAAAAAAATGAAAACACCACAAATGAAATAAAGTTAAAATATTTTTTCTGAAAAAAAAATTTAACAAAAAAAAATCATCAGTAAAATAATAGCAAAAGGGAAAACCAAGGTGTTATTTAGGGATAAATGGCGTTAACAAAGGGTAATAAGGAGTTGAAAACGAAAAACGGTTAATTTCTTTTTTTTTTTTTAGCTTGCAAGTTGCTTTAACTGACATCATAGGCAAATTAACAATTTCAAGACTTTTTCTGGCCAGGCTACTTTTCAGATTTCAGCACTATTATGGCGCGTACACACGGTCGCATTTTCCGACGGGAAATGCTCGATGGGAGCTTGTTGTCAGAAATTACAACCGTGTGTAGGCTCCATCGGACATTTTCAATCAGAATTTCCGCCAAACAAAATTTGAGATCTGGATCTCAAATTTTCCGACAACAAAATCTGTTTTTGGAAATTCTGATCGTGTGTACACAATTCCGACGCACAAAATTCCACGCATGCTCAGAATCAAGCAGAAGAGCCGCACTTGCTATTGAACTTCATTTTTCTCGGCTCCTCGTACGTGTTGTCACTGCGTTCTTGACGTTTGGAATTTCTGACAAGATTTGTGTGACCGTGTGTATGCAAGACAAGTTTGAACCAACATCCGTCAGAAAACACGGATTTTGTTGTCGGAATGTGCGATCGTGTGTACGCAGCATTGCACTTGAATACCCAAATTAATTTTAAATATTTTTTTTTGGTATGAATAGAGCTTTCTTTTTTTGGTAATAAATCACCACGGAGTTTTTAATTTTTTTGCTACATAAAGAAACACCTAAAATGTTGGCTAAAAAAACAACTGTTAGTTCTAAATTTAGGCCAAAATGTATTCTGTTGCATTTCTTTGGCAAAAATAACCCTAATCAGTGTAAATTATTTTGTTTGTTTTAATGTTATACAGTCTACAAACTATGTTATATACAACAGGTACAATAAGTATTGAACACGTCACCATTTTTCTAGGTACAGTGGATATAAAAAGTCCACATGCCCCTGTTAAAATGTCAGGTTTCTGTGATGAAAATAATAATAATTTCAGAACTTTTTCCACCTTTAATGTGACCTATAAACTGTACAACAAACTGAAATATTTTAGGGGGGAGTAAAAAAAAATAAAAATAAAATAATGTGGTTGCATAAGTGTGCACACCCTGTTATAACTGGGGATGTACAGTAGCTGTGTTCGGAATTAAGCAATCACATTCAAACTCATGTTAAATAGGAGTCAGTACACACCTGCTATCATTTAAAGTGCCTCTGATTAACCCCAAATAAAGTTCAGCTGTTCTAGTAGGTCTTTCCTGACATTTTCTTAGTCGCATCCTACAGCAAAAGCCATGGTCCAGAGAGAGCTTCCATAGCATCAGAGGGATCTCATTGCTAAAGGTATCAGTCAGGAGAAGGGTACAAAAGAATTTCCAAGGCATTAGATATGCCATGGAACACAGTGAAGACAGTCATCTTAAAGTGGAGAAAATATGGTACAACAGTGACATTACCAAGAACTGGACGTCCCTCCAAAATTGAGGAAAAGACAAGAAGAAAACCGGTCAGGGAGGCTGCCAAGAGGCCTACAGCCATATTAAAGGAGCTGCAGGAATATCTGGCAAGTACTGGCTGTGTGGTACATGTGACAACAATATCCCGTATTCTTCATATGTCTGGAATATGGGGTAGAATGGCAAGATGGAAGCCTTTTCTTAAGAAAAACATCCAAGTCTGGCTGAAGTTTCCCAAAAGCATGGGGGAAAATGTGTTATGGTCTGATGAAACCAGTAAGTATTTCACAGGCTTCTCTAAATGTTGTGTAGCAAACTTTAAACAAGCTTCAACATGCTTTTTCTTCAGGAATAGAGTCTTGTATGGTGAGCATTCATATAGGCCATGGCGGTTGAGTGCAATACTTATTGTTATCTTTGAAACAATTGCACCTGCTAATTCCGGTTCTTTCTCAAGCTCTCCACAAGTTGTCCTTGGCTCTTGAACAAACCTTCTGGTTGTTCTTTTCACTCCTCTGTCAGAAATCTTGTGAGGAGGGCCTGGTCATGAACGATTTATAGTGAAATGATGTTCTTTCCACTTCCAGATTATGGCCTCAACAGGGCTCACTGGAGCATTCAGAAGTTTAGAAATCCTTCTGTAACCAATCAGTATATTTTGCAACAATAAGGTTGCAAAGGTTTTGAGAGACCTCTTTACTTTTACCCATCATGAGATGTTTCTTGTGTGAAACCTTGATAATGAAACACCTTTTAATAGGCCATCAGTTGAGACTGAACCAGCTAATATTAATTTGCAGGATTGCTTTCTAATTACTGATAGATTTTAGCTGGTCTCTTGGCTTTCCATCCTGTTTTGCCCCTCCATTTCTTCATATGCTCAATACCTTTTCCCTGTGTCTTTCCATTTTATTACATATTAACTTAACTGAACATATTTGTTTTGGTTTATTTGTATGGATTGCATGGGTTGTTACTGACACGTGGTGAAAATTTTATGTTAATAGCACCTTTAGAAATATATTTACCTAGAAATATGGTGATGTGTTCAATACTTATGTTACCCGCTGTATATATTTGAAAATTGATCAGTCCTGATGTACTGACTGACTATCTCAATTTTTGAGGCCCTAAATTGCTGAGACAGTACAACACCTCCAAAATGGCCACTTTTTAGAAAGTAGATAGTTATTTAGTCAGTTCTCACAGTCAGTGAGCCAATGAGGAGAGAGAAGGGATGGGGCTGAGCCACGGCTCTGTGTGTAAATGGGCACACAGAGCAGCAGCTCAGGAGCAAGCCTACTTGGGTGCCCCCATTGCAAGCTGCTTGCTCTGGGGACACTCAGCAGGAGGGAGGGGCCAGGAGCGACATGGAGGACCTGAAAAGAGAAAGATCAGGAGGCTGTTCTGTGCAAAGCCACTGCACAGAGCAGGTAAGCGTAACATGTTTGGTTTTTTTTGGGGGGGGGTTATTGCCTTTAATATCACTTTAAGTCATAACATTTAACCACTCTATTTAAAATACAGTAAGAAAATATCTTGATTAAGTCAACACTGTGTTTATCATTAATGCTAAATATTCTAGTTCCAACAAAACCAAAGATAACAAGATTAAAATAAAAGTAATTGTTATCCACATCAAACAGCAGCCCAAAGCCATTAACTAACTAGATATGTAATATATAATGCACAATAAACATTTTTACTTTAAAATAAATTAAATTTAAAATTACCCAAACTTAGTCGTCTCAACTTTATTATACCACTCCGTATTTTCATATGCACACATCAACTGTTTTATCTCAGTTTTAAAGTGTAGTTTATAAATTGTTTCCACCTTTTAAAAATGTTTGAACCTGTATCTAAGTTGAACGTTTTTTAACATAAAGCAGTTTTTTCATATCCGGTATTAACTCCAGTTAGGAGAGGCACTGGTAATCCAGTGCCTTGTAATAGCTCTCCAAGCTGTCAAACACATATGAACCCACAGCAGATTAGATATCTGCCTGTTTATAGTGCCCACCACCTCAATCTGACCACAAATGAACAGTAGTATCAATGGGTTTTTCTTAATGTTCACACCTGTAACCAGCACTATATATCCCAGGACCTTCTCCCAAGGATGACATTTTTGGCCAGTGCCATTATCGATATGCCAACGTGGGTCTCTCTAACTTACATTTGGGACATATTTTGAAAAAGGGATTTGTTATAAACGGGATATATGCTCTATGCATAATTGGAGTTTTCTCCAAACTTCAACTATAATATTTTCCAAACCCTATTATATCCTTACAATATGTTTTACAATTTTCATGAGCAAAGTCAGCACACCAGATTTTTAGGCTTGTATTTTCCACTTATTTAGAGAATAGAAAATAGAGATATCAGGTATAGTGTACCTACAACTTCCAATTAATTTATCCAAAAACTTTTAAAGGCATTCTTCCCATTATGGCAACAAGACGCTAAATAACTAGATACATGTGGTCCCCTAGTTACAAACATCCGACTTACATACGACTCCTACTTACAAACAGAGGGAGACAACAGGAAGTGAGAGGAAATCTACTCCTAGGAAGGTAAATTCATCCCTGATATGCCCCGTACACACGGTCGGACTTTGTTCGGACATTCCGACAACAAAATCCTCGGATTTTTTCCGACGGATGTTGGCTCAAACTTGTTTTGCCTACACACGGTCGCACAAAGTTGTCGGAATTTCCGATCGACAACCACGCGGTCACGTACACCACGTACAACGAGACTAGAAAAGGCCAGTTCAGAACCAAGCGCGGCACCCTTTGGGCTCCTTTTGCTAATCTCGTGTTAGTAAAAGTTTGGTGAGAGACGATTCGCGCTTTTTCAGACTCGTGGCTTTCAGATCGTTTTCTGCCGTTCAGTTTGTGCTTGTGGGTTTGTATCTGCTCTTCAGTGCGTGCAAGCAAGTTCCGCATGACTTTAGTCACTGTATTCTTGTTCGTTCGTTACTGGTTTTCAGGTCGCTCTTCACAGGCCTTGCTGTTCTTCAGTGCGTTCTGTTACTTTGTTCTGAGCAGCCGACCGTTTTCTAGCCATGTTTCGTATGCGTACTCCTCGTAGAGTTCGTGCTGTGCGGGGGCTTGGTGTTGGGGTCCTGACCTTGACACAAGTCCAGTCCATGAACAGGGTGGGGAGGAGTTCATGGACCAAGAATTGGTTGCTTCAGCGTGACCAGTTCTGTCATATGCCTTTGCTCCGTGAGATCCGTGAGAATAATCCTGATGATTTCAGGAACTTTCTCAGGATGACGGACCCCGTGTTTCACCGTCTGTTGGCTTTGCTGACCCCCTATATCAGCAGGCAGGATACCAGCATGAGGCAAGCCATCACTCCGGAGCAGAGGTTGGTCGCTACCTTGCGGTATTTGGCCACAGGGAGAAGCCTGCAGGACCTCAAGTTCTCGACAGGCATCTCCCCCCAGGCTCTGGGGATCATTATCCCAGAGACCTGTTCTGCCATCATACAGGTCCTGCAGAAGGAGTATATGAAGGTAAGATTTTTATCCTTTTATATCACATTTTATGGTATTGAATGTTTGCTAATATATTGTATTTCTTTCCTCATTCCCTAATTACCATGATTGTAATATGCTGTGAATGTCCCCTTTGTCCTCATGCATGCTGGATTTTTATATAATTATTATTTTAGGTCCTTCATACATATTTGCCCTTCAATAACCTCCCCAGCATGGTGTCTCCTGCCCTATATTCACCTCATGTAGTCACTTAACAATGTATTTTATCAGCTCCATAGTAGTGCTTTACCCCAAACACCCCCTAAAATGTTTGGAAATGTTATTTTTGATTTAAATTCAGGCAGAGTGCCAGAGGCTTTATTTGTGGTGTCCCCAAATTTTTTGTAACCCTCCCTCCCCCAACTGCTAAGTCAGCTGATCCCAATTCTCTATCTATCCTCAATCATCTATCTGCTGACTTTGCCAAACCCATACACACTATACCCATCTCTTTAGTGCTCAGATTTATGGATGAATTCCCCAAAGCATGTAGTGCAAGGGCCTGCCTGTATAATTTCCAATGGTACTGTTTAAAGTTCTTGTATCCTATTATGATCTTGATAGGCAATAGCAGAATGTCCAAATGTGCTCAAATGTGTACAGTGTGTATTTATATCTTTGTATTATGACACTTCTTACCTGTCCAGTGGGCTGCCAATAGTGTAACTAAGGAGGGGCTGTTCCAAGTAATACCCATTATTTAGGCATTCATCTCTAAATGAAGTGAAGAGGGTTACCTGTCCAAGAGTTCCCCCCCTATAATGTTAGAAATGGCCCATGAGAGGGGGGGGAGGGGGAATATGATAGGTGTACCTTATACTTTGTTGTTGTTAAATTCCCCTTAATAAATGCTATCTGGAGGTTGCCCCATAATGTTTGTGTCTAATCTGCTTGCCATGTTTCTGTGAAAAAATAGTAATGTTTATTGTTTTTTCCTCAACAGTTTCCTTCCACGCCAGAGGAATGGCAGACTGTGGCCTCCCACTTTGCCCAGCGGTGGGACTTTCCTAACTGCGGAGGGGCAATTGATGGGAAACACGTCCACATCGTCCCACCACCCAACTCGGGGTCGTACTATTATAATTACAAGGGGTTTAATAGTATAGTGATGTTGGCGGTGGTGTCGGCTAATTACGAGTTCTTGCATGTGGACGTGGGGAAGAATGGCCGGATGTCCGATGGTGGAATGATCGCCCAGACGGAGTTCTACAGGTGTCTCCAGAATGGCAGCTTGGACTTGCCACCTCCAGAGGACAATGTTGAAGGTCTCCCATTTGTGTTCGTTGCTGATGAAGCGTTTGCGCTGGGGGACCACCTGATGCGGCCATTCCCGATGAGGACCCTCACCCCGGAACAGAGGGGTTTTAATTACCGGCTGGCCAGAGCCCCAAGAGTGGTGGAGAACACATTTGGAATCCTGGCCAGCCGGTTCCGATTATTTCTGACACCCATCCATATGGCGGAGTATAAACTGAACCATATAATACTTGCCTGCTGTGTTCTCCATAATTTTCTACGAAAACATTCAGCCAACTATGCTGGCTCAGTTGGGCCTGAGGCCGGAATCCCAAATCCATCAACACTGACGGCGCTTGAAAGCGGCCGTCCTGGCTTGCCCTCCCTGAATGCCCGTGATGTCCGGTTACGATACCTGGAGTTCTTTGCGGGTAGGGGGGCTATCAATATGCCAGACAATCTGTGACACCTTTTTCAAATAAAAAAAAAACAAAAGAAATTCTTTGTGGCCATTTACTCCTTGTGTTTGTTTTAGCTGACCCTGACAGAAATGTGTGGAGTGCAGAAAATGGCGTGATTGGGTAACCTTATAAAAAACACTGTTGGCTGTTACTTCCTAAATGCAAAAACACATTTCACTACAAGTGCACTTGCAACTGCACTGAACCTGCACTTGTAGTGCAAAGTGTATTTTCCCTTAGGAAATAACCCCCATTTTTGCATAAAACAGCAATTACATCACCCCAAAAGTGTTGTAGTGTTGAGACAATAATCCACACATTCTTGAGTAAGCCACTTTTTTATACCTGCACAATCACATGTGCATTTACGAAAGGTTTTTAAAACAAACCAACATGTTTGTTGTATAACAATTTTTGCAGTAGCATTATCAAAACTCGAAATAACCATTTCAGATAAAACAGGCCTGTGTAAAACCAACAAGAAAGCCAAAAAACTTGAACTTACAAAGTTCACATTAGGTAAAACCTGAAGGCTATATCAGACATCAGTATTTAGGAACTGGGTTTGATATAGCGTTCAGATGGGGGGAAATCACCCCTGGAAAAGCCAAATTTGGAAGATGCACACCAATTTACGAATGTCAACATGTGCTATCTGCCATCAGGGGGGATCAAGGGACGTGTTTTGGGGGAGCAAGCCCTTCCTCAACGCTACTTTATAATTGAGGAAGGTGTTGCACCCCCAAAACGCGTCCATTGATCTCCCGTGATGGCAGATAGCACATGTTGGCACACTGTGTGCATCCTCCAAATTTGGCTTTTCTAAACATTTTAAACATTTTTGGAAGATTGGACCACAATAAAAGAGGTGATTTTGTGGGGTTTAAATTCGCCCCAAAACATCAATGATGTTATTATTTTTTTTAATAACATCACTGATTTGTTTCTGGATGTTTTGCAATTGGAGATTACACCCCATGATCTCCCCAATCAGGATCTGGGCACTTTCTGAAGTAAAGCGTTCAGGATCCCTCACATCACGATCACCTAAAAAGAGATAAAGAACAAAAAAAAGGTCTCAAAAATCTGCCACCATCCATCTCGTTTACCTGAGTCTGTGGTCGCAGACACTCACCTGTTGTGGTGCCAATCTCCACCACATCTTCTTCTTCCTCCTGCTCTTCTTCTTCGTTTGGGGGTATTTCACCTTCTTCCATAGGTGGGGGGTCTGTGGTCTCCTCAGATGGGGGTGTCCTCCGAGTCTTTTCTCCCCTATGTAAAACAAAAATGGTATAATTAGCACACAGATATTTGATGGCAGAACTAGAAATAGGAAACATTGCTTGGGAGTGGGGTACAATTGTCTATTTTAGCCGAGTTCCAAGATGTATATTTTTTTTATTGCCCTTTGTCAAGCTGCAATACTTTACCTGTTTGGTACAAGCTTCACAGATGGAGACCCCCCTATAGTATACACTGGAGCACCTGTGTGCCCCCCCTAATAAAAATGGTGTTCTGGGGTCCCACACTAGTGCTCCAGTGTCCAGATGTGAAAACAGCTGCTCTGTGTCCTCTCCTTACACAGAATCTAGTTGTCATTTCATTCTAGTAACAAACCCATCTACACAAATAAATATTTGGCATCCAAGTAGGCCCCAAAAAATGTGTGAAAATGCATATGGCCTAAACAATGGTGTTCTAGAGGCCGAAATAAAAATGTTTGATACGAACGAATAATGGGCCCATGAACATTAAAGTTGCCCTTTTAAACGTTACAATTAATAAAAGCATATGGAGCAGAACGAACGTAATAAAGACAGAAAGAATATGAAAACAGCACAACTACTTACTTTTTTGTAGCACTCTCCGGATCTTTCGGTACTACTCTGGCTCTCTCAACTTCAGGTCCGACCACCGCTTCCTGAGCTGATCTTTAGATCTTCGTACCCCGAAATTCCTCTCCAGACTCCGGACCACTTTACCAATGATTTTGGCCTTTCGGATGTTGGGGTGGGGGTAAGGCCCATATTTTCCGTCATAGTCGGACTTCCTCATGATGTCTACCATCTCCAACATCTCCCCAAACGACATATTTGTGGCCTTAAAACGTCTCCTTCTGGATCGGGACGTGCCTGGATCCGGGCTTTCCTCCTCCTCGTTGCTAGAATTAGCATGCACCTGCTGTAACTCTGCCATCATGCTCTTCACCCACTGCACCGAACGAAAAGGGGCGGGGAATAGACTAGAAAGAACGTCAGGGGCCGGCAAACTTGTGACTATACTGCTTCTAGATTGAGGCCTATATTGTAACAAGATTAGGAGAGTTTTGTCTGACATTAGGCTTTGTCTTGTGTTGTGTCTTGCAGTGAACATGGATATCTTATTAAAAGATACTGACTTCATGTCATTATTCCTCGAGATGCTAAGGGAGCTGCCCTGTCTGTGGGAGATTACCCACCCCCATTTCAAGAACCAAGCAAAGAGGAAGGCAGCACTGGAGCAATTGTGTGAAATTGTGAAGCAGGTGATCCCCACGGCAGACATCAACTATTTAAATCAATTCATTGGTGGCCTGAGGAGCACATATCTGAGGGAGCGCAAGAAAGTCCTGGATTCGCAGAGATCCGGAGCAGCAGATGACATCTATGTCCCCAGGATGTTGTACTATGACAGGCTGCACTTTCTGGCAGGCCAGACTGAACCCAGGCCATCCCTCTCCAGTCTTCCTTCCACGCTTCCTTCCCCACTGGCTGAGGCTTCTGACACCCAACCTGGGCCTTCCAGGCCACATGTGGAGGAGCCCAGATTGAGCCAGGTATAGCATTCCTCTAAATATTTCTGCTTGTCCAATCAATGATGTTAACTAGATGTTAGTTGGGAGTACTAATTTATGATTGTGATTGATGATGCAAAAACTAAAACCATGTCTCTTTTTCATACACAGGGAAGTCTCAGCCAGGAGGTGGCCGGGCCGAGCCGGCTGGCTGATATCAAGGTCCCTCCAGCCCCCCTGAAAACAGAAAGTGGCAGGAGGAGGAGTACCCTAGAGGAGGCTGCTATCAGATTCTTTTGGAGGGCTACAGAGGTCCTGGGAGCACCCCACACCATGCAGGAGAACATTGCTGCCTTCATAGCATATAAAATGCAGAGGATGGAGGAGGGCCAAAAAGTAATGTGTCAGGCCCTCATATTGGAGGCTCTTGAGAAAGGTATGAGGGGCCAAATTACACCTGAGACACACCTTCGTGATGGTCCTCCTCCTCCTCCTGCAGGTCCTCCTCCTCCTCCTCCCTCTCCTCCAGGTCCTCCCAGTCCTCCTCCTCCTCCAGGTCCTACTCCTCCTCCTGCCACATCTCCAACTGCACAGCCACAGCCGGGAAGGAAGCGTGAAAGGAAGACCAGAAAGTGAGGACCCTGGATCCAGTCTGGTCGGCCAAAAAATGCAGCCTCTTGTGGTACCACAGCCTGGGGACACAGATGTCATCTGCTGCTATCCGGATCTCTGTGAATTCTGGACCAGACTGCCCTCCCTTACATATGGACTCCTCAGGCCACCAATTTTGATGTTCAAGAATTGATGTCTGCCGTGGGGGTCCCAGGCTTCACTAATTTCTCATGTTTCTCCAGTGTTGCCTTCCTCTTTGTTTGGTTCTGATCCCTTAATAAAGGATTTTTGTTTTGAATTATACTCTCCTATGTGTTTTCCTTCAAAAATGAGTTTGTTTGTGAGGATTCAGGTACATTTCAAATATACAATGTGAAATGAACAAGGGTCACCAACAACAAAAAATCTCCTGGAGATTAAAGAATAAAAGATAATAATGGCGTTGGGGTAACTTGACACACAAAACACACACAAAAATATTCTGGAGTAAAAATAAAAATAACATTGAACAAAGATCAGCCTTGGAAAAAATCCAAACATTAAAGAAAAAAAAAGGCTTAAAATACAAAAAAAAACCCATAAAAAATATAAAACTGTCAGATGTGACAACTAATAACAATATATTGAGGGAATCCCACTAAAAAAACACAAAGAAAAGTTTGTGAGAAGTGTGTGTGAATATGAGCATCAAAACTACTTAATTCTTGTCACATTATAAAGAAGAAGAGAGTGCGCTGTATTAAACCATTTTGAACAGTGCAGCGTGACGAAAGTGCTGTATCCATTGCGAACGCTAAGTTTACCAGAACGAGCTGTCCCGTGTCGGAATTTCTTCTGAGCATGCGTGGCACTTTGTGCGTCGGAACAGGCCACACACGGTCGGAATTGACGCGATCGGATTTTGTTGTCGGAAAATTTTATCTCCTGCTGTCCAACTTTGTGTGTCGGAAAATCCGATGGAAAATGTCCGATGGCGCCCACACACGGTCGGAATTTCCGACAACACGCTCCGATCGGACATTGTCCATCGGAAAATCCGACCGTGTGTACGTGGCATTATGCCCCGTACACACGGTCGGATTTTCCGATGGAAAATGTGTGATAGGACCTTGTTGTCGGAAATTCCGACCGTGTGTTGGCTCCATCACACATTTTCCATCGGATTTTCCGACACACAAAGTTTGAGAGCAGGCTATAACATTTTTCGACAACAAAATCCGTTGTCGGAATTTCCGATAGTGTGTAGACAAATTCGACGCACAAAGTGCCACGCATGCTCAGAATAAATAAAGAGATGAAAGCTATTGGCTACTGCCCCGTTTATAGTCCCGACGTACGTGTTTTACGTCACCGCGTTCAGAATGATTGAATTTTCCGACAACTTTGTGTGACCGTGTGTATGCAAGACAAGTTTGAGCGAACATCCGTCGGAAAAAATCCTAGGATTTTGTTGTCGGAATGTCCGAACAAAGTCCGACCGTGTGTACGCCCTATAAGAGTTATCATGAGAGAAGGGTGTCTCTACTGATGCTTTATCACCAAAGCTTGTTTCCACAACAACTTAACCCTTCTCTATGCTATCCAAAAAGCTTAAAAATATTTTTTTTTGGCTGGCGCTACACTTAAAAAATGTACCTGTTTCGAATTACAAACAGATTAAACTTAAAGTGGAGTTCCACCCAAAAGTGGAACTTCCACTAATCAGATTCCTCCCCCCCTCCGGTGACACAGTTGGCACCTTTCAGGGGGGAGGGGGGTACAGATACCTGTATATTACAGGTATCTGTACCCACTTCCGGCATAAATAGCCGCAGAATCTGCGGTTATTTACGCCACTTCCTGCTCCCGCCCGCTGCCTGCTGGGAAACACACACGGGTCCCAGAGGCAGCAGGGAGCATTCGTATTGCACGGCGCGACTCGCGCATGCGCAGTAGGGAACCGGGAAGTGAAGCCGCATGGCTTCATTTCCTGATTCCCTTAACGAAGATGGAGGCGGCAGCACCCGAGGACGGAGAGACGCTTCGGCCTCGGGTGCCGACATCGCGGGCGCCCTGGACAGGTAAGTGTCCATGTTTTAAAAGTCAGCAGCTGCAGTATTTGTAGCTGCTGACTTTTAAAAATTTTTCTTTCGGCGGCGCCCCGCTTTAAGAACAAACCTACAGACCCTATCTTGTTTTTAACCCAGGGACCACCTGTATTTGTAAATATTAAAGATAATGTCCGTCTTTTTTACAGGGATCTCTAAATGTCAGGGACTGATGTCACTTTTCTTCCAGACTTGGTGTTACATTTTATCGGTATATGCAGTGAAGGGGTACATTTTTCTCCTTATGGGAAACATAACAATTGGAATGTTTTTGCAGCTTGTTGGAAGATTTCTGTAACTCAAAAATGTGTTAGTATTTTTACCTTGCAGTGTTGGATCCTGGGTTTAAATTCCACCTGGGGAGATGTCCTCTTTAACAGGTTCAAAACCAAACAGACAGGTTAAACTTTTCATAAAAGAGACATGAGAGTTTCCATTGCTGAGCCCTGTTCAAAATGCTAGTTGTTTTGGCTTCATTGAAGAGCTTCTGTCTGTATTCCAAACGCAAAGGTCGGCAACACGGTGTCCAATGCTTATAAAATCTTTATAGTAAATTCTTCAGGAGTAACAAAAATCAGATACACAGAAAAATGTTGGCACATTTCAGCCCTGGTAGGCTTAAGTCATAACAAAATAGACAAAGGTAATAGCATGATAAATAAACTCCCCTTGGTTCAGAAAGGGGGTGGAAATAAGGTAATTGACACAGTCTACAGATAAAAAAGGAAAATAAAAACACAAGGAAAAAGTAACTTAAAAAGTACAACCATGAATAAACACAGGCAGACATAAACAAATAAATATGTGTAAATGAGAGGACCATCTAACACAGGTAAGGGAAAGAATGTGTAAATCACAAGGGGGAAGGGAGGGAGAAACTAGTGGAGGTGCGGGTAAACTATCATTCGTAATCTAGAATTAACATTTGTGACGCGGCAATTGATGAAATGTCGAAATGCAGCGCACATTCTCATCTTCTTTAATGGGATAATAATGAAGCTGCTTTGCTGGTGATACTGATTAGATTTTTTGGGGAAGTTACCACAACACCATTATCCCTGAGTTTTTAAGATCAAAGATACAACTATGTTGGTGTCCCTTGTTAATTTTACATTGTGTTGTTTTTAAAGTAACTGCCTACTCCCAAACTGTCATTTGAAGATCAAGAACGATCTGAAAATCACATATCGCTAACGCTCACCAAACTTCTACTAACACGAAAGTAACAGAAGGGGCCCAAAGGATGGCATTCAAGAAATTAACTTCCTCTTTACACTCTCCTAGTACGTCAGTATACTCGTGTTTATCGAACGTCAATTTGCTGATAGTTAGTATGCTAGACAAAATCCTGCACATGCGCTTTTGACAAAAATCAGACCCTCGGTCGTACGAAAATCAAACCGTGTGTATGAGGCTTTAGTGTCTGGAGGTGTTTGAAATTAACTTAGCATGTGGATTACAGGAGTCTCAAAAATGTTCCCCTATTCTAGTTCTTAGTAGTCGACGGGTACACCCTACATATTGCAAGTAGCATGATACACAATCTATCAGGTCATCATTTTTCTGTGTTTCAGATTCTTTTACTCCTGATGGATTTGTAATAAAGAAGATTTTATGAGCAATGGACACTGTGTTGCTGACCTTTTTGTTTGAATGTTCTGCTTGACAGTGTGAGTGGCTGTGGTTTGGACACAGGTGCAGCTCTTCCATTGCTATTACAAGTTTGGGGGATTGCAGCAACACATTCTTTTATCATAAACTTCTGTCTTTAGTGCCTTCTAAGTGACTAACTGGAAACATGCATGCAGATTACGAGTTTTTACCTAATCTGCATAATTTTATAGGGTGTGTGACTCAGGAAGCTCTGAATCCAGGTGATAACCATGATGGCTAGGAAGTTGGCATTTTGGAAGGAAATTAGCAATAGTGCTCCCATTTTTTGGCATTATTTAGAAGCTTAGCATTTGTGAAGTGCGTTGTTGGCATACATTTCCCAGGGTCTACAGCAAGAAGTCTCTCCGCCTACATTATGAACTACTCTATCGTATTTTTGATTTGATAAGTCAATTCTTCTTCTCCCTTAGAACAATGAAGCTTCTCTAGATGTAGTACAAAAAATAAAAAAAACTGTCTGTTCCTGTCTTTGTTAAATACTAAATACTGTACCTTTAAAGTACAAATATTCTGTATATGTGCACCAAATGGTCCTGGCTGGGTATGTGTAGTTGTGTTTCACCACTAGAGGGCTGATTTATTAAAACTGAAGCTGGAAGTTGATTGGTTTCTATGCAGAGCCCCACCAGATTTTGCACTCTCCAGTTTTAGTAAATCAACCCCTTAGCAGTTTGGGTTCTGAAGTAATCTATGTAATAATATACAATCTAATATATGCTATATAACTTATATAACTTAATACATACATGTATTAACTTGCCTATCCCTATAAATTAGCTAGTCTAAAGAGTCTGATAAGTACAATGATATAACAAACACATCTGCTAAATAAACAATGTTACATTTATTTCCCAAGAAAATAAGAATATACTACACAGCAGAATCAGGAAAAACTAACATAAAGGTATTAACCTCCCTGGCGGTATGATTATTTCAGATTTTTGCTTCTCAAAGCGGTACAATTATTTTGCATAGAAATTTGGCGTTTTATATTGTAATTCTTAGCAATAACACACTTAAATATGTCCACCAAGAGTCTAGTAGATATCCCCGGTATGATGAATTTTGAAACACAAAATCATAAGTTATAATATAATAAAAAAATATAAATAATTAGAAAAAATAATAATATAATAATAATAAAATACATTTCCCCGCGATTCACTATCGCTCAATTCTGCAAGTGTTCTAATTTACTATCGCTGTTTTCTAGCTGGTCTAAAACCACTTTTGACGTAAAGGGACACTTTTTGGTTGCTATGGACAATCTCCAGTTTCCAGGCAGAAAGAACAGTATATATCATATAAAAATGCATGCAGGGCACTGGACAAAGCACTGAGGGCAAAAAGGATGTGAAATGATTTCATACAGTAATGTAATCTGTAAGATTACAGTGTACTATATGTGTTATGAATTTTCACTTTTTTGAATTTGCCGCCAGGCTCCGCCCCCATGCGTCGTGACGCTCGCAGGGAACGGAGCCTGGCACAGAGGAGGACAGAGCCCGCGGACACAGCGGGGGGACATCGCAGGATCCTGGGGACAAGGTAAGTATACCGCACTAGGATCCTGAGATGTAATTCTGAGTGTGGCTCGGGGTTACCGCTAATGGTGCTGAAATTTAACCCACAATTTAGCCACACTTGGGAAAACCGCCAGGGAGGCTACAAAAAATTACAATGTTACAAAGCTTACAATTAGAACACAATACAAGAATATACTTATCTAATCCTCTAGACTGGACTTATCGGCTGGTCTCAAGATGTTGAAAAAGAGCTCTGGGCCACATGGCTTAGGCCCAAGCCAGCATTCAGAGCAAGGTCTCAAGATGGCAGAGCCAGCAGGCTTCGGTAAAGACCTGCAGAGAAAGAGAGAGCTCTTTGCTTGAAACAGCCCTTTTTACAAACCTCAGTCACACCTCATCCAAACCCCCCCCCCCCCATTGCCAGCCCCACTTGGTCTTGGACGAATCAGAATGTTCACAGGGCAGTCTTCCTCAATAGATTATATTACTGACTGTCTTGCCGTAATTGGCCTCTGGGGACAGTGTTTTTCCATGAATCATCTCTATTAGCCCTGTGCCGTCTTAGCTAGCTCTTATTCTCTTTGAAGCCTGTAATCACACATATTACAGCAGGTGGGCTTGGGCCAAGCCATTGTTATTCTGATATGCTACAAAGCTTTGATGTGTTTCATTCCAACTTAGGCCACCTGGCTGTATCAACCAGGAAATGAAATACCAGAAGTATGATATTTAAACCATGTTGCTATCCAACAGGTTCTCATATCATTAATGGTCTTATTCAATAAAGAATGCCAATTCTTAAAATGTCTGTCTATTCAAAACCTTTTCTTAAAATAAAGTATAGTAGGTTTTACTCACCTAGGTAAGTGTGTCACTGGGACAAGTGTCCCCATTGGAATATTTACACGCACCTCTTTTTTCTGGTGACAACTGTAAAAAGTTCCCCATCACCTTTGTTGTAGAAAAATCCAGAAAACTGTCTTGTGCTGTAAATGTATAATTCAGGT
Organism: Lithobates septentrionalis; assembly: GCA_037952835.1. NCBI lineage: Eukaryota > Metazoa > Chordata > Amphibia > Anura > Ranidae > Lithobates > Lithobates septentrionalis. The sequence goes on along the minus strand of JBBDGP010001706.1, from coordinate 769,053 downwards.
TTATTAACCGTATATACACAGCACTTTAAATGAAAAGAGGAAAGTGCTAGATTGCCTACATTTCAGGATATATTTGTACAATTTTGTTAATCCGTGCAAAGACGCTGATTAACATATTACATAACCCTCATTAATGCCAGCCAAGCCCACTTATGACATTCAGATTTAAGCCTCGTACACACGATTAGATTTTCGGCAGACAAAGCGTCAGACTTTTGTCCGAAGAGCTTGTGCCTGGATTTTGTCTTGCATACTAACGGCACACAATTGTCGACCAACAAACACAAATGTAATGACGTACTACATGGAATTTCAGATCTTGAGTGCCACCATTTGGGCACCTTCTGTTAATGTCATGTTTGGTGAGCATTGATTCCGAGAATGCGTGCTTGTACTTTGGACTTTTGTGTGACGGACTTGTGTACACACGATACGAAAATCTGACAACAGACTGTTGTCCGCCGTAAATTTACTAGCCTGCTAATCAACATTTGTTGGCCGAAAGTTTAACAACAATTGCCTGATGTAGCGTATTAACGGTCGGATTTTAGGCAGTCTGTCATCACACAATTCCCGGCCGAAAATCCGATCGTGTGTACAAGGCTTAAGACTACTGTGAATTTCCAGAAGACACTCTTAACTCTTAAGCCTCGTACATATGATCTAATATTCTGCAGACAATTGTTGGATGGCAGGCTTTAAAAGTTTCCGCGGACAAATGTCTGTTGTCGGATTTTCTGAGCGTGTGTACACAAGTCCGTCAGGCAAAATTTCAAAGTACAAACATGCATGCTCGGAAGCAAGGACGAGCCAGAAGCGGTCGGTCTTGTAAACTAGTGCTCGTAATGGAGAATTGACATTCGTGACGCGGCAAATTATGAAATCTCGAAATGCAGTATAAGTATGATATGTTTGTTTTTTTTTTTTTTTTAAACAAACCCTTACAATCACTTTAATGGCTGTGTGTTGAGTTATTTTGAGGGGATAGAAAATTTACACTGTTATAATACAAGCTGTACACTCACTACTTTACATTGTAGCAAAGTGTTGTTTCTTCAGTGTTGTCACATGAAAAGATATAATAAAATATTTACAAAAATGTAACGGGTGTACTCACTTTTGTGAGATACTGTATATATGTATATATATATATATATATATATATATATATATATATATATATATATATATATACATATAGTATCTCACAAAAGTGAGTACACCCCTCACATCTTTGTAAATATTTTATTATATCTTTTCATGTGACCCTATCAAACAAACACTCTGCTAAAATTAGGCCAATACATTCTGATTGGTCGCTCTGGGTGATTGCAGTTCAGAATCAGTTATTTTCATTAAATTATTACATTCACTATTCACGTCATTTTTGTAATTATCATTTACTTCTGAACCATTGTTCAATATCTCTAAGGTGCACTTTTGGATGCTATCCTATGACGAATACATACACAGGAAACTGCCATTATATGACGGGATATACTTGCACTATATTCAGGTGGCAATGTAGCCAAGCTGTTAGATCTTTGTGTTGCAGTGCTGATGTTTTCTTATGGCTTCTGTGTTCCTATAGAACTATAACTGCATGGAGTTCTCATGCCCTCTCCATGATTACCCTGAGGGCTCTGATTTCTTTTCACCCTCCAAATATACGCTGGAAGATGTTTGCATCCACTTACGTTGGCCTTATCATGTGCCTGTGTGACTGTAGTAGAATAGTACAATTTCCAAATGAGTAAAGTACATAAATGAGCTAATCGTGACTTAACCACTTCAGCCCCAGACGGATTTATCCCTTTCCTGACCAAGCCTTTTTTGCGATACGGCACTGCGTCGCTTTGACTGACAATTGCACAGTCGTGCGACGTTATACCCTAACAAAATTGACATCCTTTTTTCCCACAAATAGAGCTTTCTTTTGGTGGTATTTGATCAATTCTGCGGTTTTTATTTTTTGCGCTATAAACAAAAAGGAACGAACATTTTAAAAAAAGCAATATTTTTTACTTTTTGCTATAATAAATATCCCAAAAAAAATGTAAAAAAAAACTCATTTCTGTGCTGTATCCACTACTACAGAGCTGCATATAGTCATAGGAGGCCGGCATGAACAAGATTAGGTTAAGCTGTGTAGGTAAATGACAACAGGGCAGAATCCACAGTGCAGGTCATAAAGGTGTAGCAATACCCCCGTAAGGGCTGCTGAAAGTTGTGGCCCGCCTGTCACCCTGCTCTGCCCGGCATTCAATTCCCAGTCACTTTTGAGACAATGAACAGTCCATTTGGTTGTTTTGTATTTTTATTGAGGGATTTGAACTTGTATTGGGATAGGAATATATGGGATGCCCAGTAAACCAAACAATTGGTTGATTGCATTTTTAATCAGTTGGGACACTATATACACTTTACAGCTCCAGTCTCCTCCAGCACAACACTTGCTTGCAGACAGTTTCTCTCTCTCTCTCTCTCTCTCTCTCTCTCTCTCTCTCTCTCTCTCTCCTACACAACACTTCACTTCCATATACAGCTAGGACATGGTTAGGCCCAACACTAACTCAGTCAGGCCCTAGAAATTGCCAATTGCAAGCATGGACCGTGGGTCCCTTTGATGTAGCAAAAAATAAAAATAGGAAGTCTTTTAGTGCTAGCTGTCCTAAGGTGGACTATTGCTCCCAGCAATCCCTATTCAGGCCTTGCCAGCCCTCCTGGCTGCAGCTGCCCAACTTCACTGCCCGTGATATTGCAATCCTCACTGGCTCCACACCCAGGTCCCGTTTCCTCTAAGTCCTCTCTGGCATGCCTCTCCAGTCCTCCCGATAGCACATGTCACTCACCAGCCCTCTTGGCCAGTACTGGCTCCCATTGTCCTCTCTGACTCCTCTCTGTGCCTCCTGTTCAGATCCTTAATGCCTTGAAGGGATCCATCCTGCACCCGAGTCCCAGGCCCAAGGTCACCCCCCAGAAATGGGGCGCGCCCTCAAATGCCCTGACAGCCTAGTCCTCCATCCTCAGTTCTTCCACCCGATAACATCTCCCCAGCTGGGCAGAATCTAGGTATTTATGGAAGCCTGCCCCCTGCCAATCCAAGTTGGGGATTGGTCAGGGCTCCTTAGAACACCCCTGGAAGCTCAACCTCTCTTCCCCTTCTCTCTTCTAGAAGCCTCTAGGAGAGGCGGTAACCGAGAAGTAATACTTTCTGAATCATCAGCCTACTCTAGGCCAGTCCCAGCCCAGGTGAGTGACCTAGAGTAGAGTGAGTCCAGGTGACAGATGCACCCCGTTGTGGTCTGGAGTGCACCGCAAGGTAGTGGACCCTACGGCTGACTGCTGCGGATGGAGCTCTAGGTGGTACAGGAGAGCAGGTACTCTGTAGTACCAACACGGATGACACTGGGAGCTAGAGCATGAGATTCCCAGGGCACGGAATCTAAAAGCCAGCGGGTGTTCACCAGAGGCCCCTAGTGGTGGGGATGGATTTAGCTGCAGTCTGGCTCCAGGTCGTGAGCCCTAGGGCCTCACAGCTCACGCTCACAGTAGACTACAGGGAGGTAGAGAGGAAGCAGCAGACTGCAACAACAAAGGATAGTCAGGAGATAGCCAAAGGTCTGGGTACCAAGCAGGTAAGGATAGCCAAGAACAAGCCAAGATCGGTAACTGGAATCAGACATAGAAGACACAGCAAGTTGCACATGAAAGCCAAACACACAATATTGATCAGCAGATCAGCAGAGCTGGCTTGCAGTGCACAGGTTAATATAGAGTTCCCTGATAGGGGCTGGGGTGGAGCCATGCTTTGAGGAGAGATTACTTAAGCAGCCAGTGAGAGTGGCTGGCCTCTTAAGCAGAACACATGGAGAGGTAAGCTGACAGACAAAATAAACAAGGAAGTGATTTTGCGCAGAACACTAGAAACAATATCACTTCATAATATGTGCAACACATATAATAGGTCACTATTGTGAAATTCTTCATGGGGGATCCAAATGATCCTCAGAAAATAATAAAATTAAGACAATGACTAAATGATGATGGGGTTAATAACATGTGAAAATAAACATAAATGTGCAAATGGCAACATCAAAAATTCATAAAAAGAAAAGGAAAAAGTGAGGTGGTTCAATTAAGCATCAGTGAGTCCGCACCACTGATGGATGTAGTTCCTTTTCCTTTTATGAACTTTTGATGTTGCCATTTGCACATTTATGTTTATTTTCACATGTTATTAACCCCATCATTTAGTCACTGTCTTCATTTTATTATTTTCTGAGGATCATTTTGATCCCCAACGAAGAATTTCACAATAGTGACCTATTATATGTGTTGCACATATTATGAAGTGGTATTGTTTTTAGTGTTCTGCGCAAAATCACTTCCTTGTTTATTTTGTGGTGGTTATGTGTATACTATTAGATTTTGCAGCAATACACTTTTTTCCACTTTTTTAGTATACCATAGATTTTGCAGTATAATTTGCAGCCTTATATTTTTCACCTTTTAGAAGCGCAGAGGTTCTTACAAATTTTTAAGCTGACAGACAAACATTATTACATATCCATGACACCATCACCACAAAGTAAGTGTCTTCCACAGCCCTGAATGCATTCAGGGACGCTGTCAATTTACAACCTGAGGCTGTGTTTGTACAGCTCCTGTATGCATCTTTAGGCGGCTCCAGTAGCATAAACAAACCACTCATTTACACTATCCAGGCCAGATCACCCACGTGAATGAGCCCATAACTATATTTTCCTGTTCCTTTAGGAAAGGGAGAGGCCAGCCCCCCACTCTCCATCCTGAATCAATCCCTTGTCATGTGCCCCAGCAGGAGCTGACAACTGTAAGGAAAGGAAGGAGGGGCAGCCAGCACTGCAGAGAGGGGATGTTGGAGAATCAATACTATTGGGGGGGGCGAGGACAGTGGAGATTAATGTGGAGGGGTGGGGGAAATCCATCTTTAGGTTTCATGTACACTTGGATATCTTTTAGCGTGTGTATATAGTGATCAGCGCAATTTCTCAACATAGACAACAAGTGAATATGAATATGTATATATGAACAAACAATGTTGAAAATGACAAACTCAATTAAATCACCACTGATAAAGTGCAAGAAGCAAAGTGGTTGAAATGAAAAGTCCAGAAAGATCATCCAAAATTCAATGGGTAAATAAAAAGTCCTTCAAGTGTAAACCACTTAAAACGAGTGATGCTGAAACTTCACACAACTGCTCAGTGCTCACATAACTCTCACCTCCATAAAATGATGAATCAGCCTTAAGGATATCCCTGGTGATGGCGATCTCCCACCCCCGACTCCTGGCTATCGGCTCTCTGTATTTCCCTCAGGATTCCAGGCAACATGTGGGAATTAAATAAATGCCTCCCATAGTGTAGTATATTTAAACAATCAAAGATTTATTGAAAGACAAATGGAAGCTTACATTTAAAAAGTTAAAAAGTGCATTGAATAAAACAGTGGTGTTACAGAAGCCTCTCACGTCACTTCTGGTCTTTTCCTTACTTCTGGCCATGCCCTACGCGTTACGACACGTCACATGACTTCATCAGGCTCACCGGATTGGATATGAAGTGATCGTATTTATGTATAATAAACATGAAATTGGTAAATGGCCATTTTGTTGAATGCAATGTCTCCACAAAGAGAGCGGCTATTTTCTTGGTTAAATAAAACATGTAAAATGTGTACCAGACCACGGAATTTATATATGGAGGCACAATCTCAAACAAGAAACTGACTAACGGATATTTCCTAAAAAATTATGTCTCCTACAATATCGTGGCCATTTTGTAGGTTAGACTAAACTTACAAATTAAACAAAAAACATGTATGTATAAGGGCAAGATGTTATTAGACAGCCATTTAAATGTCTAAATAGCCATCAAAATCCTATACTCACATTTAAAAATTGAATAGAGAGAATAACAACAAAATAAACCACCCCACTGTGTTCCATATGTAAACAGACATAGTATAGTATACCAAAATGTCTATGCACAAAGGGTATATGCAAATAGATGGCAAACTAACAAATACCCGCAAATATTACGGCCATTAAGTAAATGAGAAATAGAAAATATATAATATTATTATTATTATTATTATTATACAGTATTTATATAGCGCCAACAGTTTACGTAGCGCTTTACAACTTGAGGGTAGACAGTACAAATACAATACAATTTGATACAGTAGGAATCAGAGGGCCCTGCTCCTTAGAGCTTACAATCTAAGAGGGAAGGTCAAGAGATACAAGAGGTAATAACTGTGGGTGATGTGCTGATGGAGAAGATAAGTGTACAGTTGTTAGGTGGGGGCCAGATAGGCTTCTCTGAAGAGATGAGTTTTCAGGGATCGTCTGAAAGTGGATAAAGTAGGAGAAAATCGGACGGATTGGGGTAGAGCATTCCAGAGGATGGGGGAGGCTCTGGAGAAGTCCTGGAGGCGAGCATGGGATGAGGTGACAAGGGAGTTAGAGAGCAGGAGGTCTTGGGAGGAGCGAAGAGAACGATTAGGTTGGTATTTTGTGACTAGGTTAGAGATGTAGCTGGGGGCCAGGTTGTGGATGGCTTTGTAAGTTATAGTTAGTATCTTGAATTTGATTCGGTGACTGAGTGGCAGCCAATGGAGGGATTGGCAGAGGGGTGTAGCAGACGCTGATCGGTTTGTGTGGTGGATGAGCCTGGCCGCAGCGTTCATGATGGACTGAAGTGGGGATAGCCTATTTAGAGGTAAACCAATGAGGAGGGAGTTGCAGTAGTCGAGGCGGGAGATGACCAGGGAGTGGATTAGAAGCTTTGTGGTGTCATTGGTTAGGAAGGGGCGTATCTTGGAGATGTTGCGAAGATTGAGGCGGCAAGCTTTGGATAGTGATAGGATGTGGGGCCGGAAGGTTAGTTCAGAGTCCAGGATTACACCTAGGACCTTGGCGTGGGGAGATGGGTTGATAGTTGAGCCGTTGATCTTGACAGGTAGATCAGGGGAAGTGGCACCTGAGGGAGGAAATATCATGAGCTCGGTTTTGGATAGGTTGAGTTTGAGAAAGTGATGTGACATCCAGGCTGATATGTCTGCTAGTAAGTTGGTAATGCGTGAGGAGACAGATAGAGAGAGCTGGGGGGTGGAGAGATAGATTTGGGTGTCATCAGCGTAGAGATGATATTTAAAGCCGTGGGAGGCAATCAACTGACCCAAGGAGGTGGTGTAGATTGAGAAAAGGAGAGGTCCGAGAACAGAACCTTGGGGGACCCCAACGGAAAAAGGAAGAGGAGAGGAGGAAGTAGAGTTGTAAGTGACACTGAAGGAGCGGTGGGATAGGTAGGATGAGAACCAGCGAAGAGTACAGTCACGGAGACCAAAGGAGTGGAGTTTTTTGAGGAGGAGAGGATGGTCCACTGTGTCAAAGGCAGCAGAGAGATCCAGGAGAAGTAGTATAGAGTAGTGTCCATTGGCTTTAGCCATTAGTAGGTCATTTGAGAGTTTAAGGAGAGCAGTTTCCGTGGAGTGTTGAGGGCGAAAACCGGACTGAAGGGGATCAAGAAGTTTATTTATGGTCAGATGGTCGCTTAGTCGGTTGTAGACCAGTCTTTCAAGAAGTTTGGAGGAGAAGGAGAGTAAGGAGATGGGACGTAAGTTGTTGAGACTGGTGGGATCCAGTGAGGGCTTTTTTAGTATGGGGGTGACTAGCGCATGTTTTAGAGAGTTTGGGAAGATGCCACAAGAGAGGGAGAGGTTGAAAATGTGAGTTAGAGAGCGTAGAATTGAGTCAGAGGGTGAGCGTAGCATTTGCGAGGGAACAGGATCCAGGGGGCAAGTGGTTAGATGAGTGCTAGAAAAAAGTTTAGCAACCTCAGTAGTAGTAGCAGGGTTGAATGAGGGAAGTAATGATTGTGTCTGTGGACATGGGGTGTTGCATGGGGGAGGTTTTTGCGCATTGGCGATCTCCTCGTGAATTGTATCAATCTTAGTTTTGAAGTGATTGGCAATCTCCTGGGCAGTGAGTGAGTTGGTGGGTGGAGGCAGTGGAGGACAGAGTAGAGTGTTGAAGGTAGAGAAGAGTTGACGTGGACTGGATGAGAAGGTGTTGATGAGTGTGATAAAGTAGGTCTGTTTGGCAGTGTGAAGGCAGGAGTAGTATTTTAGGAGGGCAGATTTATAATGTGTGAAGTCTTCCTGGGTCTTAGTCTTATGCCACAGGCGCTCAAGAGCGCGGCTACGTTTTCTGAGACTTCTGGTGTCATCTGTTTGCCAGGGTTGTAGCAGTCGGGGCCTAATTCTGCGTGTAGTGAGGGGGGCAAGCTTGTCTAGGGCGGAAGACAGTGAGCTGTTGTAGATGAAAGTAGCTTGGTTGGGGCAGGACAGGGGGGAGATTTTGTCATAGAGGTGATCAGTAGCAGAGTAGAGAAGAGAAGGGTTGAGGTGGCGAAGGTTTCTGCGTGTAACTGTTAGGCGGTTGGAGGGAGAAGAGGTGGAAGACAGGGAGAGAGCAAAAGTAATAAGGTGGTGATCAGAGAGTGGGAGTGGATTGTTGGAAAGGTTGCACGGAGTGCATAGATAGGAGAAGGCAAGGTCAAGGGTGTTGCCATTGGAGTGGGTAGGAGCCTGTATCCATTGCTTCAGGTCAAGCGATGAGGTTAGACTGAGAAGTTTAGAAGTAATAGTAGTGTTAGTGTTAACAGGGATGTTGAAGTCCCCAAGAATGATTGTGGGGATTTCAGAAGAGAGAAAGTAGGGTAGCCAGGCAGAGAAGTCATCAAGAAAGGCTGATACTGGTCCAGGGGGCCGGTAGATGACAGCAATTCTTAGAGAAATGGGAGAGAAAAGACGAATGCAGTGTGCCTCAAAAGAGGAGAGTGTCAGAGAGGGCGGTGGGTGAAGAACCTGATAGGTGCTGCATGGGGCTAGAAGGATTCCCACTCCACCTCCCTTCCGTCCACTTGGTCTGGGGGAGTGAGTCCAGAGAAGGCCCCCGTGGGAGAGGGAAGCAGGAGAAATAGTATCCGATTCATGAAGCCAGGTTTCAGTAATGGCAAGTAGGTTAAAGGAATTTGTGATGAAGAGGTCGTGGAGGGCGGTGAGTTTGTTGCAGACAGAACGTGCGTTCCACAGGGCACAGGAAAAGGGGGGACTGGTTTTGGAAAGAGGAATAGAGACCAAGTTCTGCGGGTTGCGGCTCCTGCCAGAGGGTGTAGGGGGATGGGAGCGTTGGGCAAAGACAGATGATGGTGGCCCAGGGTTTGGGGATATGTCACCAGAGATTAGGAGAAGCAGGAGGGCGAGGGAGGTAATGTGGGACTGTGATTTATGTGAAGGGGCATGTCTCAGAGTACTGGAGGTTTTATCAGTATATGGATGTAGAATGAGCGAGAGTTGGTAGGAGCAGTAGTAGGGAGAAGACAGAAGGCAGGGTGATATGTATAAGCAGGCGGGTGGAGAGGGGGGGTGAAGGTAAGAGAGTTTGAGGAGAGAGGAGAGGAGTGTCAGAAGCAGTGGTAGAGAGTGCATGTTATAGAGTGGAAGGAGAGCTTAATAGAGAGACGGGTCACCTGCAGTCTGTTAGCTGCTTTCAGTGCAGATTGCTGTATTTGTTTGCTTCGTGCAATCGCTGAAGTGCAGAGATTGAAGTGCATATCACTTGTAGAAAGAATCACTTAGAGATAGAAGCCTTAAGGATGGAAGCCCCATACAATGTGCTCCCCCGAACAATGTGCTCCCCCCTTAAGGATGCTCAAATATATACTGTTATAGGGGTGGGGTTGAAGTTCGTTAATTAATCATGAGTGACTATAAGAGTGCCTAGCAATCAAAGTGAATTTTTTGCTTCAAAAGTCAGAATAGCAAGAGGCCAAGACAAGATCAACTCATAAAACTTAGGTAAGACAGACCAGAAAAACAAATAATGTCATGGTTGCTCGCACAGGGCAACAGATAGGGAAGGACACATACCAAAGACACACACACACACACACAGAGACTGCAGGCAGATCCCAGTTTCAGTTAATGGTGGAAGATGTGGATGAGCTGACACATACCAAAGACACACACACAGAGACTGCAGGCAGATCCCAGTTTCAGTTAATGGTGGAAGATGTGGATGAGCTGACACATACCAAAGACACACACACAGAGACTGCAGGCAGATCCCAGTTTCAGTTAATGGTGGAAGATGTGGATGAGCTGACACATACCAAAGACACACACACAGAGACTGCAGGCAGATCCCAGTTTCAGTTAATGGTGGAAGATGTGGATGAGCTGACACATACCAAAGACACACACACAGAGACTGCAGGCAGATCCCAGTTTCAGTTAATGGTGGAAGATGTGGATGAGCTGACACATACCAAAGACACACACACAGAGACTGCAGGCAGATCCCAGTTTCAGTTAATGGTGGAAGATGTGGATGAGCTGACACATACCAAAGACACACACACAGAGACTGCAGGCAGATCCCAGTTTCAGTTAATGGTGGAAGATGTGGATGAGCTGACACATACCTGCAAAGAGACAGAAGGAATGATCAGGTGAGGCAGAACCCAGTGCAGAGATTGAAGTGCATATCACTTGTAGAAAGAATCACTAATGCCGCGTACACACGGTCGGACTTTCTAGAAAGCTAGGTCCGACGTACTTGCCGCCAGACTTCCGGCGGACTACCGCCGGACTTTCTGAACGGCCGGACTTGCCTACACACGGCCGGACTTTCCGGAATCCGGTCTTCCCGACGGACTTCCGCCGGACTTTCAGAACGAACGGACTTTCCCACACACGGACAAGTCCGTTCATTTTGAACGTGACTTTGGTACGACGGGACTAGAAAAGGAATTCAATCTCGCCGCTTTTTTTGGCGAGATTGAAACCTTGCGAGCCCCGTCGCAGGCCCTTAGGTCTGGTATGGATTATAAAGGGGAACCCCTACGCCGAAAAAACGGCGTGGGGTCCCCCTAAAATCCACACCAGACCCCGGTCCGAGCACGCAGCCTGGCCGGTCAGGAAAGGGGGTGGGGACGAGCGAGCGCCCCCCCCCCCCTCCTGAACCGTACCAGGCCGCATGCCCTCAACATGGGGGGTGGGTGCTTTGGGGGAGGGGGGCGCCCTGCGCCCCCCCCCAAAGCACCTTGTCCCCATGTTGATGAGGACAAGGGCCTCTTCCCGACAACCCTGGCCGTTGGTTGTCGGGGTCTCCTGACAAGGCTCTGTCTCCAAATGGCAGCAACTGCCCTAAACTATGCTCAGATATTATAATGATTCTGACCACCTGTGCACTCACACAGTCTGTGGGCAACTAGCAAATCCTGGACACAGTACTGATGGTTCCTTCCCACCCAAACCACAGAACCTTCAAACTCCAGGTGGCCCCTGAGCTGGAACCACCAAATCCAGAGAAAATATAGTGCACAGCTTTCTCCGTTCACAATAAACACGTCAGAGCTTCTTAAACTGCACCTTTGAGAATCCTGTGTCCTTTATATTCCAATTTGCAAAACTCATAGCATGGCAGGGCCTCACACTGCCACAGTCTGTACACCTATGGCAGTGAAATGATTAAACAGCCTGCATATTCAGTCTCTCATGTTTATGAATGAAGCTCTATATTTTAGAACCGTCTGCACTTTGAGAGTGTCAGAGGCTTTCTGTTCCAGACAAAGGCAGCTGCTTACAACCTTCCACCTTCAATGTACAAAGTGGTAAAAGTGTTATTTTAAAGCTAATATACAGAAAATCCAACCTTGGCTGGCTCCTGAGGAAGTGGGCTTTGTCCCACAAAACATGTAGAGACCACAGCTACCATGAACTAGGTATTAAATACCTGTACAACAATGTTTACACACCAGCATTAGTAATGTGTATATATACTCTTTGTATGATGATATAATTAACATTGTACCCTGTTTGTTTTTATATATTTTGAAATACATTTTGTACTTTTTTTATACATTGGAAATTACTCTATTTGGCATCACTCACAAGGTCCCAGGGGCACAAATTTTCTTTGCTACTTTACCAACTACCTCTGTCCAATTATGTTGCTATAACTAAAGAGTTGCTATACCAAATACCTTTTGCAAGTGATGCTGTATTATAATAATGTTGCTTTGTGAACTACCTGAACACAAGGGATGAACAATACATGGCTTCTTGTTAAAGAAAGCTAAAAACTAAAAATTTTAAAATTCAGAAATTTGACCCCTGCAATAAACCCTTAATACTTACCTCTTAAGTGGGCAGTGAATCCTAACTTTACTCTTTTTAGAAGCTATGGTGGCTGAAGAATCTTCAGCATCCAGCACATTAGGATTTGTCAGATGCCTGATCCCCCAGGGTACACACTTGTTCCCACAAGCCTCTACATCACCCTTGTGGGTGGGCTTATGTTTAGCCCTTCGCACCCTTGGTGGGCAACATTTTACCACTGGCCCTGTCCCCCCTTCCCCACCCCCCCCCCCCACCCACAGACATTGGAAGGAGATTTCCTTCTCTTTCCCTGTTTATCACCATATCTGTAGTAAGGGATCTACGGGTCCCCCATGGGTGGTCTCCCACCCCCTGGTTGGTTGAGGTAATTGCCCCTATTCTTGGATATCTGTCTGTTACAAATGGATTTTACAAGATAGTGGCTTTGGACGCAGCACGCTTGCGTCTGACGTCACAGCACTGTGATGCTCGCACATGCGCTGTGATACCATTTGCATCCGCGATCCGCCAGTGACATCAGATGATCGGGGTGAGCCCATTTAAATGGGGCTGTTGGTGGAAACACCACATCACCTGTTTGGAGCAGATGAACGCTGCAGTGATACCCCGGCTGGGCTTCTTGGATTTTTGTTTTTCTATTTTTATGTATGGAGGTTATTCTCCAGTTTTGTTAGTCTCTGTAATGCACCTTTTGTTTGCTATTTCAATTAGATATTTATTTTTTCTTAGATAGAGTTTCCATTTTATTGTCAGCCTGAATTTACCTCTGGCTTTTTTGCCTGGAGTTGTATGCCTTCTCTTTATTTGGAAACTCCAATGCTGTGAAAACAATCTTTTCATCATATATATCTGTAAGATAATGCTACATTCATTGGGCATTTTCCGGATATTGACTTAAGGTAACCAAGACCCACATCTTTTCTACCCATTCCCTCTCTTTTTCCCTTTTCATGTTCTTATTTTTCCTCCCTCCCCTCCCCCTTTTTCCCGTCACCCCCCCCCCCCCCCCTTACCCTCTTTTTCTTCTTCTTGCTCTCTAGTCCCTCTTTGCTCCATTTGCTTTTGTTTTCTCCTTTTTGAGGTATTTCAGCAAGTTTTTGGGAGGGATTGACCCTAATTGCTGCATTGTGATACCTAATTTAGGATTGATGTCGTCTTCTTTGGTGCTCACCCTGCGATCCCCATTATTGGACTTGATGCTCCCCTTTTCTGAACAAACAGGACTTTAATCAATTTATTTATCATATACATGATAGGTGAGTTTCACCATTATTGCACATTACTATATGTGAGTTCCACTACTGCCATAGCTCATCAATTACAATGCTGTATGCCCTATGTATCATGCATTGTATAAGTGTCTAATTTCTTTTTTATTAGAATTTAGCTACATATTACAAATTATAATAAATTGTTGTTGTTGTTTGATATCTTACATTGTTTTTTATATTTCCTTATAGCCAATATATTGCCTTACAGCTCCTGAGTCCTGAAGAAACAATTAGCAAAACATGTTGAGCCAACAGGCATTTATATAGCTTTATTAAGCTCTCTATGCACTATAATGTTCGTTATTATGCTGTGATCATTTTATAATGTTTATTTGTATGTGAGAGCCAACATTTGTTTACTCTTTTTCATATTTTATTGATTATCCACTTCCCACCCGGCCTATAGCAGATTGACAGCCGGGCGGTGGTCCAGCAGGATAACAGCCGCCGCGCGCCTGTGGGGGCACACATTGCGGCGATCGGCGGAGCAGTGTGTCAGTCTGACACACCGCTCAACCAATCTTGGTAAAGAGCCTCCACGTGATCATCCGTGTTCCAATCATGGCTGATCACGATGTCAATAGGAAAAGCCGTAGATTGGCTTTTCCTCACTTGCGTCTGACAGACACGAGTAGAGGAGAGCCAATTGGTGGCTCTCCTGATGGGGGGGTCTGCGCTGATTGTTTATCAGTGCAGCCCCCCCTTGGATGCCTACACTAGACCACCAGGGAAGCCACCAGGACCACCAGGGAAGGGGGCAACATGTGGATGGCCAGGTATGTACCCCATGGTCATCCACATGTGCAAATTATGCCCAATCTGTGCCAATCAGTGCCCACAAATGGGCACTGACTGGCACCATTATATATCAGTGATGCCCAGCAATGCCACCCATCAGTGTCATCAGTGCCACCAATCAGTGTCATCAGTGCCACCCATCAGTGTCCATCGGTGCCACCTGTCAGTGCCCATCCGTGCCCATCAGTTCCCACCTATCAGTGCCCATCAGTGCTCATCAATGCCACCTATCAGTGCCACCCATAAGTACCCATCAGTGTCACCCATAAGTACCCATCAATGCCACCTACGAGTGTCCATCAGTGCCGCCTATGAGTGCCCATCAGTGCCACCTATGAGTGCCCATCAGTGCCGCATACCAGTGCCACCTATTAGTGCCCACCAGTGCCACCTATCAGCCCCCCTCACTAGACCACCAGGGAAGCCGCCAGGACCACCAGGGAAGGGGGCAACATGTGGATGACCAGGTATGTACCCCATGGTCATCCACATGTGCAAATTATGCCCAATCTGTGCCAATCAGTGCCCACAAATGGGCACTGACTGGCAATAATTATATATCAGAGATGCCCAGCAATGCCACCCATCAGTGTCATCAGTGCCGTGCCACCAATCAGTGTCATCAGTGCCACCCATCAGTGTCCATCGGTGCCACCTGTCGGTGCCCATCAGTTCCCACCTATCAGTGCCCATCAGTGCTCATCAGTGCCACCTATCAGTGCCACCCATCAGTACCCATCAGTGTCACCCATAAGTACCCATCAATGCCACCTATGAGTGCCCATCAGTGCCGCCTATGAGTGCTCATCAGTGCCACCTATGAGTGCCCATCAGTGCCGCATACCAGTCCCACCTATCAGTACCCATCAGTGCCACCTATCAGTGCCGCCTATCAGTGCCCATCATCAGTGCTGTCAGTGCCACCTCATTGGTGCCACCTCATCGGTGCCCATCAGTGCCGCCTTGTCAGTGCAGCCATATCAGTGCCCATCATTGAAGAAGAAAACGTACTTATTTACAAAAATATTTAACAGAAACAAAGAAAAACTTGTTTTTTTTCAAAATTTTCGGTCTTTTTTTATTTGTTGCACAAAAAATAAAAACCACAGAGGTGATCAAATACCACCAAAGAAAGCTCTATTTGTGGGAACAAAATGATAAAAAACGTGTTTGGGTACAGTGTTGTATGACCGCGCAATTGTCATTCAAATTGCAACAGCGATGAAAGCTGAAAATTGGCCTGGGCAGGAAGGTGTCTACATGCCTGGTATTGAAGTGGTTAATAAAACGTTTCATACTTTTTATCAAATGGTTGTTATATTTGTGGCACCATAAAAATCCCCCCCTTTCCAATTTTCTCTATACATTTCTAAACAGGGATGAGGGTACCTTTGATCTCCTGAATTAATTTGACTATTTCAAATATCTATTGTGTTGTATGGTGCCTCAAATTGCAGTGAGTGAAAAATTCGAATTTTCTGCCAAAGCCTGCAACTCTGCAAGAGAGCCAAGTTAGTAATTACCACCTAGCGGAGAGGTAAGTATTAAAACAGAAGCCTAAAGAGGAAGAAGAGGTAGGCGATTGTTTATCCCTCTTGTGACAGACAGTCTTGCCCTTTTCTCTTAGCCAATTTTATTTGGTATACACTGACTGTGGAGCAAGTGTACACTCCTTGCCCACTCTTGGCATCTGTAAGATTCCAAAAATAGAGCTGGAAGCTGGGATATTGTAACTCCAGCACACATGTGCATTGAATTTAATTTTTATTGGCTGCCCAATAGTGCAGAAGAATACTTCCATCCAACTTTCAGAGTTTTTTTTTATAAAAACATTTCTAAGAAAAATAATTTGAAGGCCACAGAGCTGTTTTATGAAGGCTTGCCTGCTTGGTTACACTACTTTATATAAACAAATCTTTTTCATATCCTGTCACTGTGTGACACGGCTTTGTTTGGGTATAAGAAATTCATAATCATCAGGTCAAGCAAGGATGTGGTGATTATATGGGGTTGATTTACTAAAACTGGAGAGTGCAATTCTGAAACCAATCAGCTTCCATTTTTTTTTTTGTCAAAGTTTAATTAGCTGAAGTTAGAATCTGATTGGCTACTATGCACAGTTGCACCAGATTTCACACTCCAGTTTTAGTAAATCAACCCCATGGGGTCTAACAGACATACTTCCAGACATATACTGTATTAATTAATAGACAAATACACTAGTGAGCTGCAGACAGACAGACAACAAAATTAGCATAGCGTAGAATGGGTTATTGGATGATGTCTACTACAAGCACACATCCATAATTAGAAAAGCAATGACTAGAATCAATTAGGTTAGGTTAGTGTAGTTTAGCTTAGGTCCTCCTGCCCCAAAGATTTTACATTGTCATGGGAAGGCTTGAAATCTTTCAGCTAAATGTGTATCAAGGAATGAAAGGCAGAACTATTTCTATCAAGGGAGTTTTTTATTTGTAGCTGGTTATTTTGACCAAAGGCCTTTTTTTACTTTTGCACACAATAAGAAAGTGTGAAATTAGTTACTTCAAAAATGTAAAGAGGATTACACAAAATTGCATTTGTGATTTTTACCTCATTTTGAAGGTGATGTATCATTTGTTAGAAAACATTAAATAACAATAAAATACACAGAATAAGGGAAAAAACATAAATGCATGCATGTGGATTTCTAATTGCTAAAATTACAATACAAAAAGAACAAACTCTCAGGAACTATTTTAAACCTGCAACCTTAAGTGATATTAAGTTTTTTTTTTTGTTTTGTTAAAATAAAAAAGATGTTATGGTATTGTAGACACACACAGCATAGATCGGTCGCACCCACTGCACCCTCCTCATAGGATTTGATTGACAGCAGCAGAAGCCTATGGCTCCCCCTGCTCTACGTGTATTCTGTGAATCCAGGAAGAGAGAGCAGGGCTGCTGCAGCCAGGGAGATCGCTGGAGCATGAGAGGAGATAGGTATGTATTTAGGAACAGGGGAGGCAGAAAAAGAAGTGGGACATTTTTTTCCTTGATGCAGAGAATGTGTTAAAGTAAAAAACATTTTGACTTTTTAACCAAGACAAGACATTTCAACGAAATTTCAGATAAAGTAAAACTGTCAGTCTTGCTCATCCCTTAGCGCTAAGCGTTCCAATGAGGATATGGTCAGATTTGGCCTTTCATATGACATTTGGCACTAGGAGGACAAGAACACTGGCAGTTTACTAAACAGGTGCAAAGTTGAAAGCAATAGTGACAATCAGGTTCAGGATAGCAAAAACATACATATAGCCGAGAATAATAAAAACTGCACAAACATATGAAGGCTACACAAACATGAACGTTTCACAGCAATGTCTCTGTGACACAATCAGGGTAACTTGTGGCTGCATAGCAAAGTCTATGTAAGACCGTATGACAATGGAAAGTCAAGCTTAGAAGCTATACTTCAATAAAATAGTACAGAACACAGCTACTTGCAATTATCCTCTGGCAACACAGGTGAACAGCTAGAGGGATTCAGTAATTGGGTCTTCCGGAGTAGCTGCATGCTATTAGACTCTAGCCCATTTGCCCACATGTCAGTTCTGTTAGTGGAGGGACTCCTAGCTAGCTGCAGATAACTTACCCTGGTACAACTGCCTCATCAGGTGTGGCCTCTCTGAGCTGCTCAGGGATCCTTCCTGAGAAACATACCTTACATGGGTGTATTCAGGAACCCAAAAAGTTGTGGGAAAAGTAAAAAGGGGGTCTGTGCCTGTATATGAGCATGGTGTGTAAATGAGCACTTTGCTACAGTATCACTAGATGATATTAAAAAAAAAAAAATTCTTTCATTTCTGGTTTTTATTTTCAAATAATTTTTAATTTGAAAAATGGATGATTTATACAAAGATATCTTAACAGTAAGATCCAGGCATGGATCTCATACAGTTTCAAAGGTTAAAATTAACGAAGTGGCAAATATCTGCTTTCCCTTCTCGAAATCATTAAAGCACAAATTTAAGGTTGCGAGGCCTATATTATACGTGAGAACAAAGTGCCTGATGAGTAGACTACACAACAGGAAAGAGGAGACAAGGTTATAAGAAAAAAATAAACAGAGACGAACCTGGGGGACTACCGCAGGAACGCAAGGTTCCTACTCAGACCTCTGCCCGATGGACAGACCACCCCCATGGGAGCTCGCTGTGGCCTGTCCGGGGGGCCCGAATACCAGGTTCCTGCGACTTTGTCCATAAACAAAAATTGTACCATGCTAAGTTAGTCGTGTTTTGCGAACAGTCTAAAGATTATCTCTGTTCTCTACACTAGGCATTGTGAATGAAAACCTGCCTAGCCGCCTAATGATTTCGGGAAAGGCAGCTTGGATAACAGATAAAACAAGCGATAAAGAAAATTAAATAGTGTACCAAAACCGCCCATTCTCGGGCTTCACCTGAGAGAGCTTAGCCTTTGTTGGCCAAGAAAAGAGACAAGAGAGTCTTCAGAGAAGAGAGAGGAGGGAAAAGGAGGGAGGAGGGGTAGCAAGAAAGGGGGAGTACTCTGTAAACGGTTCTATCTTACTCTGCATCTTGTGGTATGCCCGGAAAAAGGGGTACCTTACAGTATTTGGCCCATGGTTCCCAGATAGCGAAAAATGTTTCAATTTTGTCATTAATGTTAGCAACGATTTGTTCTTGTGCCATTATCCACGACACCTTCCTTTTAAAAGCTTTTATTGAGACGCTGGGTTTCTTCCAGGCCTTTGCTAGAGAAGCTTTAGCTGCTAAGAGTATAAAGAAAGTTAGCTTCTGTGAGAATTTGGAAAAAGTCCTGATCTTCCCATTAAGCAAAGCAATGGAAGGATCAGGGGAGACTTTTTGCTGTAAAACAGAGCTGATCGTGCGGAAGACCTTACCCCAGAACGATCTGATTCTCGGGCACGTCCACCATATGTGTATCATTGTTCCCTCCATCCCACAGCCTCTGAAACACAGGGGGGAAGATCCTGGAAAGATGTTAGCTAAACGGGCCGGTACATAGTACCATCTTGTTATGACTTTAATACTGGCTTCTATCAATGATATGTTTAGAATACCTTTGAATGATCGTTCAAACCTGGAGTACCAATCCTCTAACGTCCAGGAGTTGTCCAAATCCTCCTCCCAGGCCCGTGCATACCTCGGTTTCTCCGCTGAAGATTGTAAGGCGGAATAGATTATGGAGATTCCTCCCCTCTGGACTTCTGAAGTGGAGCACCATTGTTCAAATGGAGTCAAAGAAGACCTATCTTGATTTTGCTTCCATATGGAATGGATGTAGTGGTGTATCTGTGAGAATCTGAAAAACTCTGATTGGGGCATGTCTAGCTCGTTTCGGCAGTGGTTCAGCGTGATTGGCCCCCTAGGGGAGAGGAAATGTCCAATCCTATAGAGGCCCTTGTCCGTCCACCACTTGAAGGCCCTGATTACCATCCCTGGAGGAAAAGCTGGGTTATGGAATAAGTGTGCTAAAGGTTTGAGAGGTGAAACCAGATTATTATGTGAAAAGAGTTTTGTGCACATGGCCAACGAGTGGGATAGGGAAGGGGATAGTATAGCCGGTCTATCATTAGGGGAACACCAGAGAAGATAGTCGATCGTGTTCCGAGGGGTTGCTTGTCTTTCCATGGCCAGCCAACTTGGTTTCGGGCCTCAAGCAAACGCCACCGAAATTTGGGAGAGCTGAGCTGCTTGATAGTAGCCCCACAGGTCAGGGAGACCGAGGCCTCCCTGACTTTTAGGACGTGTTAACATACTGGAGGGGCATCTATACCCTTTACGGCCCCAAATAAAGCAAACGATTTCGGATTGAAATTTGAGGAGGGTTGATTTCTTAATAGGAATAGGAAGAGAGCGAAAAAGGTATAAGAGGCGGGGAAGTAATGTCATCTTGACGGCGTGTATTCTCCCCAGCCAGGACAGTCCACACCTAGCCCACCTGTCGAGGTCATCCTTACATTTACGGAACATGGGGGGGAAATTAGCGTTAAATAGTTTTTGGATGTCTGGAGTTAAGTGGATACCTAAATATGGGATATCTGTGGGTGCCCAGGAGAAGTTAAAGTTAGAGGAAAGCTGATTTAGTGTATCCTGAGGGACTGTAATGTTCAGCGCGATAGACTTGGACATGTTAACCTTTAGGCCAGAAACGACGCTGAATTCTTGGAGGATCTTATAAATCATCGGAGTGGTAATGAGAGGGGAGGTGATGTAGAGAAGCAGGTCATCCGCATATAGGGCACATTTATGCTCCTGGTCCCCACATTGGACCCCTTTGACATCAGGGTTGGTTCTAAGTGCTATAGCTAGAGATTCAATTGCTATCGCAAAGAGGAGGGGGGAGAGCGGGCATCCCTGCCTGGTTCCTCTGTGAATAGGGAATGTGTCTGAGTACCTTCCTAGGAGACAGACCTGAGCAGACGGGGTTGAGTATAGGGATCTAATGTAGTTCAGAAAGAAGGGACCGAATCCCCAGCGCTGTAAGATGTCAGATAAATAATCCCAGTTAACGGAGTCAAATGCCTTTTGTAGGTCGATGGAGAGGAGGAAGCCCCGCTGTGGTGAGCCTCCATCCCAACACGACTTCAGAAGGGATATAATGTCTATCGTCCTACGTATTTGGTCCGGACCCTGTCTTCCAGGGATGAAGCCCACCTGATCATTGTGAATATAATTGGCAATGAAGCTCGCCATTCTATTCGCTAGAATTTTTGTCAGGAGTTTGATATCGTTGTTAATTAGCGAAATGGGCCTATAGTTCCCCAATTCACTTGGATCCTTCCCCGGCTTCGGTATCACCGAGATATACGCCGAGTTAAGGTCAGGTCCCAGGGGGGCCCCATCCCTGAGGGAGTTAAAGAATTTAGCTAGGTGGGGGGCAAGGGTAGTGGCAAATTTTTTGTAATACCCTGTGGACAGGCCATCTGGACCCGGGGCAGAACCCGTTTTAAGCGAGGCAATCGTATCCAATACTTCCTCCACTGTGATCTTGTCCTCAAGCAACTCCCTATGGTCTTTGGATAAGGCTGGTAGGGGTAAATCCCGGAGGAAGCGGTCCCTTTGTTGCAGTGATGGGGGCTCAGAGGATTTATAAAGATCAGTGTAAAATATGGAGAAGGCATCCATAATTTTAGAGGGGTTCTGCGTCAGGTCTCCTGATGTTGTTTTGATTTTAGGGAACGCTAAAGTTCGGTGTTTTGGGGTGAGTTTGGCTGCTAGTTTAGAGCCCAAGCGGTCTGTTTGGTAGTAAAACTTGGCTCCTGTCCATCTCAAGTGTTTCTCTGCTGCAGAAGTTAGGGCAAGATTAAGTACCGTCCTAGTGCGGTCAAGGGTCTCTAAGGAGTCTGATGTGGGAAGTCTCTTATGTGCTTTAGCCGCTGCCCTGTAGTCTGCTGTGAGTTTTAGGATGTCGGCTTTATAAGCTGCTTTAAGATGTGAGGATAAGCTGATTATGTGGCCCCTTATCACCGGCTTATGGGCTGCCCAAACGGTGGAGGGAGAGACCTCCCCCGTTTGGTTAATTCTAAAGTAATCTTTGATGTTTTCCATTATGCCCTGACAGTTTATGGGATCATTGAGGAGAGATTCTTGCAATCTCCAACGTGGCGGACCCTTGGAGGAACCCCCTTTCTGAGCTGCTACCAAGACCATTGCGTGATCAGACAATGGAGAGTCTATGATCCTAGAGTTGAGGACAAGCGGAATTGTGCGCGATCGTGTGAAGATGTGGTCTATCCTGGCCAGGGAATTATGCGGAACCGAGAAGTGGGTGTAATCTTTTTTGTGCGGGTTAGCTTCTCTCCAAATATCCACCAAACCCTCCTCAAATAATAGAGCTGCTATTTTGGTGCTCTGTTTTGATGGGCGTTTAGATTTAGAAGTACCATTGGCAAGTCTGTCAAGTGCGGAGTCGAAAGCGACGTTCGAGTCTCCTCCCATAAATATTGTACCTTTAAGGTGGGGTTTTAGTTTTTTGAGTAATAGATTAAAAAACGATCTTTGACCTCTGTTAGGCGCATAATATGAAACAAAAGTATAAAGTTCACCCTCAATGCAACCAGATACTAGCAGGAAACGCCCCTGGGGATCGACTATCGCCTCCGGTTGTGAGACATTCAAATGCTTGGCAAAGCAGATGGCAACCCCTTTTGTTTTGTTTTCGGCTGAGGACAAGAAGAATTGTGGATAGTGTTGGTGGAGAAATGAGGGTTTGTAGTGTACTGGGAAGTGTGTTTCCTGTAGAAGAAGGACGTCAATATGCATAGATTGGTAGGACTGAAAGATCTTTCTGCGTTTAATTGGGGAGTTCAGGCCTTGGGTGTTGTGTGAGATGATTCTAAGGGGGAAATTCCGATCCTTTAGATTAACCATGGTCCAGAGGGGAGAGAACTGTCAACTCATATTGCGGCTTACCGTTACCCATGGAACGTGAAAGCTGACTGTGATCTGTTTGTGAGGCAAGATGTCTGCTCGGGCCCGGCAGGGGGATAACAGGGCCACCCCT
Source organism: Lithobates septentrionalis (assembly GCA_037952835.1). Taxonomy (NCBI): domain Eukaryota; kingdom Metazoa; phylum Chordata; class Amphibia; order Anura; family Ranidae; genus Lithobates; species Lithobates septentrionalis. The sequence continues at coordinate 746,218 of JBBDGP010001706.1, read as the reverse complement.
GAGACTGGTAGAACCTACAGAGGGGTACAGGAGGGTATAGAGAGCGGAAGGGGAAAGAGCAGAAAAAAGAAACAAAAGAAGAACGATTAATTCCATGTAATAAACATTAAGCATCGAAAAAATTTCAGTCATGACTAATAAGTGTACTGAGGAGGTAAAAAAAAGCATCACCTCGCACAGTCAAAAGGGTAGGAAGAAATGTCTAACCTACCCTAAAGGCCACTCTGGCCCGGGCCTCCTGAAAACAGGGAGACCAAACAAAAGAAACACCTCAGGGGAGCTTAAGGCGTACCTGAGGGTAAGTGGAGGCGCACTGGGTCCACCACAGCCCCAGTTCTTCTTAACCATTAAACCTGCGACCGTGTTCCGGTCTTTTAAGTAGAAAATTAGACAGAGCATATCAAAATATGTAAAGACTTGGGGTGAACATGGAAGAGGAAATCGAAAAAAAAAAAAAAAAAAAAAAAAAAAATTTCCATGTTGACCCCTTTTGCCACCTATGCAGTGTGGGTGTGACTAAGTATGGGCCTCCTGAACCACGGTGGAAAACATGAATCCCTTACAGGATGGGACGAGAGGCTGGGCCCATCAGAGCCCAGAAGGAGGAGGGGGTCCCATGGTCAATAGCCATCCTTCTTTGGATAACTAAGGGACGCCACGATCATGTGGGGAAACTTCATGTAAAGCCCCTCTCCTCCAAGGCTCAGCGGGGAGGGCTCTCGAAACACATCCCTACTCTGAGTTCAAAGTATTAAGAAAAAACTCTTCTAAAATTCTAAAATAAAAAAAAAGACCCACTAATATTAGACTCGGAGCCCATGGGCTCGGGGAGAACGGGGACTAGCCCCGACCAGTCCTACAGCAGACGTGCTGCACCCTTCAAATAGAGGGAAAATGGGGAAAAAAAACAGAGTTCCTGTGAGAAAAGTGGCAGTTCAAGTGGGGAGATTCTCCTTCGATCTCTTGTAACCTTGTTTTAACCAGGTTGGCTGTAGCGGGCTTGCTGGGGGGGGTCTTTTGGTTGAAGATGGGGTACCCCTGCTTGATTGTGATGACGAAGGCTCTTGAGGGATGAGGCCCAACTGGAGAAGAATCCGTTCACCATCCGCGAAGGTGGAGAAGCTGTAGTTTCTACTCTTGTGTGAAAAATTCAGTCTCAGCGGGAAGGACCACCTATAGGGGATCTCCTTCTCCTGCAGTAGTAGTAGCAAAGGTTTCAAGGCCCTTCTCTTCTGCACTGTGTAGGGGGAGAGGTCCGCGAAGATCTGAATTTTGTGACCGATAACGGAAATGTCCTTTAAATTTCTGGCTTTTCTCATAACTGCCTCCTTTACCGCATAATGATGGGGTTTCACAATGATGTCCCGCGGGAGTCCATCCGTGCGGGGGGTTGTAGAGCTCTATGGGCCCTGTCAAGCTCAAGGCGGTGCTCTGGTATCTCCGGAATAAGATCCTTGATGAGGGTTTTGATGACAGAGTGAACCTCCTTTTCTGTTTCTGGGACCCCCCTCACCCTAAAATTATATCGTCTCGATCTGTTCTCCAAATCATCGATTTTGTTAAAGGCTAATTCAAGTTGGTCCTGCATATTTGCAATCTGGCTGTGTTCTGATTAATCCTAGCCCCTGCTTGATCCGCCTTCTTCTCCATGTTGTCAAGCCTAAAACCAAATTGCTGCATGTCAGCGTGTATGGATGCTGTTATTTGGGCTGCGTTTTGGGCTAGGCTTTTGGATAATAACTGAGCAAAGGCCTCCATCATGGAGGGAAAGTCTGTGGGTGTGGGGGCGGCTTCTTGTGCTTCACTGACTGATAGCAGAAGGCCTGTGTGGGGGTCCATCATGGGGGTGGATGGGAGGCCTGTCTGCAGGCTGAGCAGGAGAGATTCCGTGGACGCTGGAGAATGGGCCGGGGGTGGAGGGGAGTACAGGGTACCTGGTGACTGAGGCAGGACACAGTCTTGGTCAGCAATGGAGTCGTCCGCAGCTGCCGCCACGCTGTGTCTCGGAGGAGCGGCGGCCATTTTGGCATAACTGAGCGGTCCGGGTGCGGCCGTCATCTGGCTCGTCAGACTTCTTCTGGCAGTCGCCCCCAGCATAAAACCGTTCCCGGGGGTGTCCGGAGCCCGATGGTGTCTTTTAGGGGCAGAGATGAGTGCTCTGTCGGCGCTGTGGGAACGAGCGGGGTAGTGGTGGAGCGGAGCTTCAGTGGCTAGCGGCCATCTTGGAAGCTGCCGCGCATGCGCCTCCATTTCTGGTTTTTAATGACTCTTCCACATATTTTCTTACATGTTATCAAGGCAGGAAATGTAGTTTATGGTAAAATACAACACAAATCAATAGGATCTATTTATGATAACCAGTACAATATTATAAATCTGACGGATGCCCGGAGCAAGTTGTTTTTCCTGTAGAACAAAACAAAGAGATAATCTGACTGACGGAAAGGAGCTGTGGCCTCCAAGTATTGCTTCAAGGAGACTCCTACATCGAGGGGATGTATTTCCAGACCTCCGGCTGATCTAAAGGTGGGATGTGAGATCTCCTGGTTCTCATGAAAGATTGAGGTGACCTTAGGGTTTGACCCTAGCATTGGAATTAGAACCACTCTGTCCAGAAAAAAAGTTAGGAAAGATTCTTTTCACCCTAAAACCTGGATTTCGGATACCCTCTTTGCCGAGGTGATGGCTATCAAAAATGCAGTTTTGATAGTAAGCTCTCTGATTGAAATTGGTTTGTCGAGTTGTGAGAAGAACTCAAGTACTAGAGGGAGATCCCATTTGGGGAACCTGGGTTTCCTTTGAGGCCTCATTCTAACTGCTCCTTTGAAAAATTGCTAAATAAGGGCATGTCTGGCCCACAACACCCCAATGAAGACTGAGATCGCTGAAACCTGTACACGGAGAGAACTGACAGATAAGGACAAATCAAAGCCTGACTGTAGGAAGCTCAAGATGTCTTGAACTGCAGGTGTGCTACATGAATTCGCTCTAGAAGACATATGGATCGAGAATATAGCCCATATTCATTCATACACTTGGTTAGTGCTTCTTCTTCTTGCAGTCAGGAGTGTGGGAATAATGCCTCTAACCTTCCCCTCTCAAGAACCAAGCCCTTAACTGCAGGTGAGCCAGGCATGGGTGAAGAATAGTGCCCTGGGACAGCAGATCCATTCTGAGTGGGAGAGGAACCGGTTCTCGGAAACTGAGAAGTGTTAGGAGATAAAACCAAGGCCTGTTGGGCCAGTAAGGAATTATGGCTATTACTTCCACTTCCTCCTACCTGAGTCTTTTCTCCCACCTGAGTCTCTGTAGGAACTGAAGGACAATGGGTGTCGGAGGGGAGGCATAGGCTCTGCGGAACCACCAACACTCTGCCAGTGCATCTATCCCGTAAACCTGAGGGTCCTGAAACCTTGAGTAGTACCTCATTAGCTTCCTGTTGCACGGGGAGGCGAAGAGATAGACTTCTGGAGAGATCCCCAAGATTAGGATCCATCTGAACACATCCTCGTGGAGAGACCACTCATTGGTGTCCAAGTGGACCCGAGAGAGGAGGTCCACTTGGACATTCAGAATCCCAGGTACATATGTTGCCGTTATGTTGACCAGGTTCTTCTGTGCTCAGGTCATAATTGGTTCCAGCTCTTGTAGCAGGGACAGGCTTCTGGTACCCCCTTGTTTCCTTATATAGGCTACTGCCGTTGTGTTGTCCAATCTGAGTAATACAGATGCTCCTGTTGTCAGATGGCGAAACGCCATCAGGGCCTGGAACACTGCCCGTAACTCCAGGATATTCGACACTGTTCCCCGAGAGGGAAAATCCCACGAGCCCTGAGCCACTTCCGTTAAGCAATGAGTGCCCCAACCTCTGTTGCTGGCATCTGTCGTTACTGTGATCCATGTGATGGGAAGGATAGAGTGACACTTGCATAGATTTTCCCTTTGAAGCCACCAGAGGAGGGAATCCCTCATGGCTGGAGTAATGTGAATACGTTGAGCTTTGTTGCCCAACCACTGACGAAGAAAACCCTTCTGGAGGGGTCGCATCCTCCACTGTGCCCACTTCACCATTGGTATTGTGGACACCATGGTACCTATGATCCTCAGGCATTGGAGAGCATGGAGATGAGAAGAGGAGAGAGCCAGACGAATCCTGTCTCGAACTATTGTAACCTTCTCCTCGGGTAGGGAGATGGTGCCTTTCACTGTATCAAAGTGAGCTCTCAGGAACACAAGAGACTGCAAAGGCTCTAACTGATTCTTCTCCAGATTCAGGAGCCATCCGAATTCCCGGAGAGTTGAAATGACTTGACTTCTGTGTTCCAGGAGACGATCTCTGTCTTGAGCCAGCAGGAGTAGATCGTCTAGGTAATGAGGAAAATGGATCCCTCTGGTTCTTAATAGAGCCACAACAGCCAACAAGACCTTTAAGAAGACACGTGGAGAAGTCGACAGCCCGAAGAGAAGGCAGGTGAATTGTAAATGAAGTTTGCCCATGGAAAACCAGAGATACTGCTGGAAATCTGCTGCCACTGGAACGTGGAAATAAGCGTCCTTGAGGTCTATAGAGACCAGCCAGTCTCCTGGTTGGACCAACTGCTGGATTGTGGACAGGGTCTCCATTTTGAACCTTTCTTTTCTGATGAAACGGTTCAGATGGGTCAGATCTATGCCTCCATGCACCGTTCTTCTTTTGGACCATAAAGAGAGGAGAATATATCCCCATGCCTCACTGGTCGCCTGGGACAGGAATAGCAGCACCTTGTTCCAATAAAGATTTTACGTAGGCCGATAGAATCTGTCTTTTTTCTTCCAATGCTGGAAGAGACATGGGAACACACCTGAGCCTGGGAGCGCTGCTGAAAGTCCAGGCGTGACCTGAAGAGACCATTCTGACGGTCCAGAGGTCCTGGATCAAGGCCATCCAGACATACCGAAAGCGGAGAAGGCAAGTCCCCACCTGGCCTACCTGGGCCGGCCCAATCTCAAGAAGACTTGGTCGGTTCCCTCTCACCCATCGAACCACTCTTAGCGGTTTTCTTGAAAGATGACTGTCTAGTCTTCTAAGATCTGGAGAATTCATGGCCTGGCCTGTAACTACATGCTTCCCTGGCACATTCCTGGTTCTGTTTCCTTGGAAACGATCTTCTCTGGCCTTGCAGACGCCTGTCCTGAGGAAGAAATCCAGACTTACCTCCGGTGGCACGGGTTATGGCATTATCCAATTTGTTGGCAAAAAGAGAAGACCCATCAAAAGGAATTCGGCACCACACCTGTTTGGATGCTGGATCGGCCAGCCAAGGGCGAAGCAACAGGGTACGCTGAAAGCATAACCCGAGCCACTAGATGGAGGATATCAATCGAGGCCTCCCCCAAGAAGGCTGAGGCCAACCTCAACTCCTGGATGGATGAACTCTTGGCCAGATCCTCTGAGACATTTCTAAGTGATTCATCCACATCTCCATGGCTTTTGACATTACAGCCAGAGCCAAGGCTGGCTTGCAGGCCATACCTGCTGTAAGATAGACCCGTTTTAGGTCAGAGTCTATCCACCTATCCAAGGCGTCCCTGAAAGAGACTGTATCTTCTAGAGGAAGGGTCAAATGTCTGACCAACCTCATCACGGCTGCATCCACCAGAGGATCTGATTCCAATTGCATAAGCTCTTCCCCTTTGAAGAGATAAAGCCTCAGTATATTTGAGAGCAGGGAGTTCTTCTCCACCTTGCCCCACTCGTCAGTGATGACTTTACCCAGTTCAGAGAGAAACAGGAAGTTGACACGTTCCTTCTTCAATTGCTTGAAGTACTTCCTTTGTTTAGCAGGGGCCACTACTGGCTCTTCCCAGTTTAAAGTTTCTTGTATGGCTTTAACCAAAGGAGGCAGCAAGGCAAAGTCAAATCCATTGCAGGGCTCTTCCCCCTCTGAGTTGCTATCCGAGGGGACAGCAGATTGGTGACTTGGCAAAGCGGACTCCCAAGTGTCCTGAACCTGAATATCCCTCACTGATGAACGTCGAGGCTCTGTAGGAGGTTCGTGGGGCTGGCTGGCCTCCATCTCTCTCAGACTCTCCTTAACAACCCTTTCGACCATAGACTTTAGTTGCTGGTCCGTACCACCTCTTTCGCCTGTTGCTTTGGTGTAACAAAGATCACAAAGGGATTTGCCCACAGGTACATGTGACCTACACCCCCAGCAGACTCCTTCGGCTGTACGGCTGGAGTGAGCCGTGGGAGGGTGAGATGGGTCCAGGCTACAGTGTCTCGATTTTGAGGGAGAACCATAGTGTCTAGATCTGGAAGAGGAATGCCGGCGATGAGATTTTGAAGAGTCACTTCCTTTGTGTGAACTGCGCTGCTGGTTAGACCTAGAAGGGCTGACAGAAAAAGAAAAACAAGGCACATCTGTGTTTAAGAGAGACAACAATAAATGATGCTCCACCTACCCCCCGTCCCGGACGGCAACACCCAGGGAAGACCCCCTACCATGTACATACTGTGAGAGGGCTGGCCACAGGCAGACGGTGACATGTCCATAGTCCTGGAGGATTCCATCAGGGCTGGAGAGACGGCGATCAAGTTATCATTACAAAATGCACAACTGCAGGATATACCTCCTGTCCCCTGAAGCCCCTTACCTGCTACAATTTACCAGAAGCCAGGGGAAGTCGCTACTATAAGCCTGCAAGCATTCCCAAGATTGCCGGCTAATTTCCCTGTTTAAAAAGGGCGCCCCCGTGACGTCACCGCCATGCTGGTCGCGGCGCTAGTGCACATGCATGATTGCCGCCATCTTGACGGCAACGCGCATGCGCAAACCAAGCCTCGCTTTTGTGCCGGGCTCGCACACGCGCAGAACAGCCGCAAAACGAAACTAGAAAGTGAACGGCGGCTGGAACGCAAAGGAAACCAGACGCCATGCCTGCCAGCCACGCTGCACCCTAGAGGCGTGTGGAGAACACAGGGAAATAGGAAATAGCCATAAACAAACAAAAAGAGAAAAATGACACAAAAACTGCTGCCATACAGAACTGGAACGAACTCACCACTCCTGTCATGATCGTCACCGGACCGAGGTAAGATAAGTAAGCCAGACTTTGTAAGGCGATAGGGCCACCCGCTAGTAGCTAGGCTGAATGGCCAATGTCTTTGCCTGTCAGTGACTAGGACTGTAGCATCTTCAGCGCCTCTTCCAAATGCCTCCATCATACCCTGCTAGTAGCTAGGACTTATCAGAGTAATGCGACTCCCCATCTCCAGAGTCGTTCGCCCGGTTCTGATCGTAGGAGAAAAAAATCTTCGGGTAGGAAGACCATCAGCTAGGTCCTTCGGAGGAGGACAAAAAACACGGCCGCTGGCGGGGAGCAAAGATTTATGGGAGTAGTGTCCTATAGGGTAGTAAAGGTGGGACTAAACCCACACGTTGGCTGCCATGGAGTCTATCAGGAAAACGTTATTGCCATGGCGGCTATAATGAATTGTCAGTCCGGCAATACACATAAAAGTTCATTGATAAAAACAGCATGGGATTCCCCCACATGGGAACCCCGAACCAAAATTAAGAAAAAAAAATGCGTGGGGGTCCCCCGAAATTCCATACCAGGCCCTTCAGGTCTGGTATGGATTTTAAGGGGAACCCCACGCCAATTTTTTTTAAAAAATGGCGTGGGGGTTCCCCTAAAAATCCATACCAGACCCTTATTCGAGCACGCAACCTGGCAGGCTGCAGGAAAAGAGGGGGGGACGAGAGAGCGCCCCCCCACCTGAACCATACCAGGCCACAAGCCCTCAACATTGGGAGGGTGCTTTGGGGTAGCCCCCCAAAGCACCTTGTCCCCATGTTGATGGGGACAAGGGCCTCATCCCTACAACCCTTGCCCGGTGGTTGTGGGGGTCTGCGGGCAGGGGGCTTATCGGAATCTGGAAGCCCCCTTTAACAAGGGGACCCCCAGATCCCGCCCCCCCTGTGTGAAATGGTAATGGGGTACAAAAGTACCCCTACCATTTCACAAAAAAGGTAACCGGGTGACCCCTCCCCCTCTGACATCACGGGGAAAGCCATAGAGAAGTCCCCGTCAAGTCCCCATGCATCAGAGGGGGTGGGGTCACCGGGTGGCCCCGCCCTCTGTTATATAAGAAGTGTCAGAAGAAGAGAAGCGTCACACAGCGGGAGCCTCACATGGATGCGGAGCGGCTCAAGAACGAAGCGGGGAAGAAGACGACACGGTGGGAGATGCTGGACGAGAACACCGGAGCAAGAAGCAGAGGATCGGAGGAAGAAGCAGAGGAAGAAGAAGATGGAGGAAGAAACCGAAGGAAGAAGGAAGAAGACCCGAAGAAGATGGAAAGAAAACTTTAAATTAAGGAATTGTCAAAAACTGTCTCTTGTCATTTTTAACATTTTTGATACTTTTTTGTGAAATGGTAGGGGTACTTTTGTACCCCATTACCATTTCACACAGGGGGGTGGGATCTGGATGTCCCCTTGTTAAAGGGGGCTTCCAGATTCCTATAAGCCCCCGCCCGCAGATTCCCACAACCACCGGCCAAGGGTTGTGGGGATGAGGCGCTTGTCCTTATCAACATGGGGACAAGGTGCTTTGGGGGGCTACCTCAAAGCACCCTCCCAATGTTGAGGGCATGTGGCCTGGTACGGTTCAGGAGGGGGGGCACTCTCTCGTCCCCCCTCTTTTCCTGTGGCCTGCCAGGTTGCGTGCTCGGATAAGGGTCTGGTATGGATTTTTGGGGGGGACCCCACGCCATTTTTTTTCAATTTTGGCACGGGGTTCCCCTTAAAATCCATACCAGACCTGAAGGGTCTGGTATGGATTTTGAGGGGGATCCCCACGCCATTTTTTTTTTCTAAATTTTGGTTTGGGGTTCCCCTGTGGGGAAATCACATGCCGTTTTTATCAATAAACTTTTATGTGTATTGTCTGACCGACAATTCAATAATAACCACAAGTAGTTTTAAATGACTTTTTTTCCTTTGAAATCTCATTTTGCTGTCAGACTGTTCTAAACACGGGAAAGATGCACCCCTTTACAGGCATACTATAGACACCCCCCAGGTACAAAATTTAAAGGAATATTACACTTTTATTGTTTCACTTTAAGCATTATTAAAATCACTGCTCCCGAAAAAACGGATGTTTTTAAAACTTCTTTTTGCATTGATACATGTCCCCTGGGGCAGGACCCAGATCCCCAAACACTTTTTATGACAATACCGTGCATATAAGCCTTTAAAATGAGCACTTTTTATTTCTCCCATAGACTTTTAAAGGGTGTTCCACGGCTTTCGAATTTGCCGAGAACACCCCAAATTGTTCGCTGTTCGTCGAACAGCCGATGTTCGAGTCGCACATGAGTTTGACTCGAACTCGAAGCTCATCCCTACTGCTGATCCAGGACTGATTAATTTTTTTAAATGTGAGCCTATCAACGGAGTCTGTGGACAGGTACACTCTTTGATCCACTACAAACCCTCCAGCAGCACTGAACGTGCGTTCAGAAAGCATGCTGGATGCAGGACAGGCTAGCTCAATTGCATATTAAGCAAGTTCTGGCCAGTGGTCCAACCTCAAGACCCAGTACCTCAGTGGATGCTCTGTTGGAAAGATCTCCAAGTCTGCTCTTGTCCCTAGATATTCCTGCACCATATAATGCAGATGCTGGCGATGGTTGCTGGAACCTATCAGACCTTGGCGCTGAGGACTGAAAAATAGTTTAAAGGCATCGGTCAGCCGGCCACCTTCTCCACCATTCTTCCTTTGACCGAACAAAGCCTCAGAAACACGTTGTCCAACACCAGGAAATGGTAACCTTCCAGGGTCTAAAAATGCGTTACATACACTTTTTTTCAAGGCCTCCTTAAGATGTTTCATCCTCTGCTCCCTCTCTGAAGGCAGGATGAGTTCTGCAACCTTACCCTTGTAACGTGGATCAAGAAGGGTTGCCAATGATCCCTCTCCTTAATATCACGAATCCTAGGGTCCATTCGCAGGCATTCGATTCTGAGTCCTCTGGGTCGCTAAGGATCACATTATCCGTGACTACCTCCTCCCAGCCAGGTACAATTCCTTGGGTTTCTGGGGACTGAAAACCATCCCTTGAAGACTGCTGCTGAGTGTTATCCATGCTGACACAATCCTCCTCCTTTTCTTCCTGTGTGTTTGGCAGACCCGCAGGAATGCTATCTGGATAAAGGTGGCCTTCAGAGGAAAGGAAGTCCTCCTCTTTCTTCCACTGTTCTGCCTCAAGTGCCCAGTCCATGATTCCACGAAGCGTTGTGCTCCAGTAGGAAGACAAGAGGGACAGTGTCACTGATGCATGCATTGTCCCTGCTCACCATCCTTGTGGCCCCCTCAAATGATGACAGGACAGTGCATGCATCCTTGATCAGTAGCCACTAGCGTGGTGAAAAGAAACTAAGCTCCCCTGCTCCCCTCCCTCACCCTGTCCTGGTGCCATACTCGCACAGGTACTCATTGATGGCCCTCTGCTGTGTGTGCAGCCACTGCAGCATTGCCAACGTTGAGTTCCACCTGATGTCACAAATGAGGTGGTTGATGGGCAGGTTGCATTCCCATTGAATGTCAGCCAGCCGAGCACTGGCAGTGTATGACCGGCTGAAATGACCACAGACTTTTTTGGCTTCCCTCAGGAGATCTTGTAAGCCTGGGTACCTGGTCAAGAAATGCTGCACCACCAAATTCAGGATGTGTGCCAAACATGGAACAAGGGTCAAGTCCCTGTCAGAGGGCGGAGAGAAGATTGGTGCCAATGTTGCATACAACCATTCCTGTCTGAAACTGGCGTGGCATCAACCACCTCTGAGCCTGCCCCTGTAGAGCTGACAGAATCTCTTCCCCAGTGTGGCTCCTGTCCCCTAGGCAGACCATCTCAAGCACTGCATGACAACTTTTTGCCTGACTGCTTGCGTAGCCCCTTGAGTGTTTAGGGAGCACTGCTGGTTCAGAGGACAATTCTGCAGAAGAGGCCAAAAAGGAAGAAGAAGAGGAGGGAGGGGAGCATATAGATGCTGTGGCAGAATCACCACCAGCTTTTTGGAGGCATGGTGGTGGAACAAGCTCCAACACTGAACCCTGTCCTGCATCCTTCCCAGCTGCCAGCAGAGTTACCCAGTGAGCCCTGAAGGAAAGGTAACGTCCCTGCCCATGCCTGCTGGACCATGAGTCAGCGGTAATATGAACCTTACTGCTGACCACCCTGTCCAACAAGACCAAAACATTGCCTTCCACATTGCAGTAGAGAGACAGAATGGCCTTACGTAAAAAGAAATGGTGTTTTGGAACCTGCCACTGGGGTACAGCACATTCCACAAATTCACGAAAGGGTGCTGAGTCTACCAGCTAAAAAGGCAACAGTGGCAGTGCTAAACATAAGGCCAAGCTAACATTTAGACACTGAGCATGTGGATAGCTGGGACCAAATTTATTTTTATGGTTCAGCATCTGGGCCTTGGGTGGTGGAAATCAACTGGTAGTGTACTGCTGCAAGTACTTGTGACACCTATTGCTATACCTTCATTCCTCTCAGTGCAGGTTTTTGAGAGGACTGGAGGTATAGTAGGGTTTGAGATCCAAGATGAGGAGCAAGGAGAAGTCTACCTTTTTCTATGATGTGGGACTGCATGTCAGGTCGTCATATGTCTGGTCAAGCATGTGGTGCCCAAGCGCCTGCTGTTCTGGCCACGCTTGACCCACTTCAGACATAGGTTGCAACAGCAACGGTGCAATCTGCTGAACACGTGTCAAAAAAGGCCCACACTAAGGAACTTTTAAAAGTCAGTGGGGAGTCAGCAGCGCCCTGCACCTGCGAAGCTCTGCGGTGTGATTCAATAGGGTGGCTGCCCTTAAGCTGACCCCTGGAGGACATCCTGCCTCCTCCTCACTTTCCTCCTCTCTTCTCTCAGGTACCCAAGTACGATCAGCGACCTCATCATCCCCTCCCTCCTCGTCACTGGAGCAAACTTGGCAGTATGCTGCAGCTGGGGGAACATGACTGTCAGTTTCTTGCCCTTCTGTGGCACCCCCTCTCTCTAGGCTCATGTTACTCGCTTCCTCCACCTGGGAACCAACATCGGAGCCTTCAAATTGCTGCTCATCCTCCAGCAGCATTTAACCAAAACTGTGGTCGAATAATTCTGAGGACTCCTCTGTGCATGATGGTGGGGCTACAGAAGGAGTAACTGTTGATAATGAAGCGGTGGAATAGGCCACTTTGGCAGCTGCGTTGGAAGGAAAACTACTCTGAGCCTGGGTGACAGAGGATGAGGAGGATGAGGATGGCTGCATTATCCACTCTACCAACTCTTCTGCATGTTGTGGCTCAATAACACGGCCAGCAGCAGAAAAAAAGGACAAGCGTGCCCCACGGCCACCTGCAGAGGATGCACAATGTCCATGACCACCACTGTTGACTGTAGACACAGAGGCTGCTTGCCCTCTCTTAGTGGCCTGTGAGCATCTGCTTCTCCTTGGTGGCCTTCCAGACATGATGGGGATTTTTTCTTTTCACAGCACACTATACTGTATTATATACTGTGTACATCGGCTGCACTGTATTACATACTGTGTACACCGCCTGAAGTGTATTAGAAACTGTACACACTGTATTATATACTGTGTATACCGCCTGCACTGTATTAGCAGCTGTACTATTGCTGCACTGTATTGTGTACTGTGTACACCACCGGAAGTGTAGTAAAAACTGTACACACTGTATTAGATACTGTATACACCGCCTGCACTGTATTAGCAACTGTACTACGGCTGCACTGTATTTTGTACTGTGTACACCACCAGAAGACCTAACCTAAGGGGGAAGCGACAGAGAATAGGTGAGCAACACTGGAGACGGAGAGTGACCATTTTGAGCCACTTGCAGAGATGCTTGCAAATGATTGCAAGTAAGCAGCCTTATCAGGAAGGCGAAAATAAAAGATAGCCGAATTTTAGCTTGTAGGAATGACCGACCGCAACAACGTACAAATAAATGGAGTGAGATGTGTATGTTTATGCTTGATAAGAGTAATGTAAAGCCGAGGATCTGAATCGTTGTGCCGCAGCGATGTCAAGCTGATGTGACTAGATTCGGATTGGGCTGCAGAGTGAGTAAATGGTGTTGAGTGCAGAGCCGAGAATCTGATTCGTTGTGCCGCTGTGTTTGTACCGCTGATGCGACTAGATTTGGACCAGGCTGGAGTGTGAGTAATGGTGAGGTTTGTAGCGCCAAGTATCCGAATCGTCGTGCTGATAATGCGACTAGACTTGGATCAGGCTGTAGGTGTGACTAACGGTGGGGTTTGTAGTGCCGAGGATCCGAATCGTTGTGCCAATGATGCAACTAGACTCAGATCCGGCTGTTGGTGTTAGTAACAGTGGGGAATGTAGGAGGTGTGGTATGTAGGGCAGAGGATTTGGGACATACGCCGCCAATGCGACTTGATTCAGAAGTGGCTGTAGTGTGAGTGAGTTATGTGGATGTGTAACATTCGTGCCACCTAGGCGACTAGATATGAATGGTCCAGAGGAGTGGGCTGCCACGAGTCGTTACGTTGCTGATGTGACTGGCCTCGAATGAGGTATAAATCTTAAAGAATGAGTACGAATACATACGAATGACATGGTGAGGTTTCTAGGAAGCAGTGAGAATGAGGCAAGGGACTTACAACATGAGGTGACGACAGTTTTACGAATAGGGAACATAATAGACAATGGTTCGAACGTATGAAATGATATTTGCTACAAATCAATTTGTTAAGAGAAATGACTCTGATACGAAATGGTTATAAATGTATGAAACTAATCTGATACGAATCAGTGGTAAGTAGTATTACTACTTACTAGTAGAAGTCCGTGTGACGAAACGTAGTTAGGGCATGGCCTTTGACTGAACGCCTTGCTGACATCTCCCTGCAAAGCTGACGCTTAGGAACATCTTTGTAAGCATTGTACACCGCTCATTTTTTCCATTACAATGTGAGTACCCTTTTTATCTGACCTAATAAATAGTGGTTTTAAACAGTTTCACACTATGGAATCCTTTCTTCTTATGTCCTTATGATATCATCCTGGTCCTGGTCTTGCCAAGTACTGCTGCACAGTGGCACAAACTGTGACTACTCGTTACCCCTGCAGGGGATATACAGCTGGTGAGTCTCTGCACAATCACAACGCGAGACACCAGCACTGGATTAACACCTGTTGTGTGCTTTGAGGAATCCCACAAAGGACGCCTTTTTTCACTTATAGTGCACCGGGCACATACCCATATGAACTGTTTACTATCATAGAACCATTTGCATGGCACGTGTGTTTAGCAATTTTCAGAGTGACCTCTTCATAGGGCACTTGTCACTTTGTTATTTGCAACGTTTGTAGAACAACATTTTAATATTTATTTATTTAGCACTAGACACTTTAGCATTTTTTGCATGTCACGTGTGATGTATTTATTGCAACTTTGTGTTTTCTAGTGTTTAAACATAGACCACTTCATGCTCTTAGCAGTGGTTAATACTGTTTTTTCCTTTTGAGGGAATATAGCACTAGACACCTTGGATGCACTCATTATGCTTCTCATGTTTAAATCACCAGTCACTTTAACCCACAGGAGTGGTAATAGCTGCCATACATATTTCACTTAAGGGAATACACACGTGACACTTTGGATAAAATTGTATATATGCAGACATTTCTTTTGCAACTTTGGGACAGCGCCACACTCACACACTTTTCTTTTTTCACTTTTTCCGCTCATTCCACCCCCTGTGGAGTCACCGTATGTGAGGGCAGCAGTCTATCAATTTAGGAATATACTTCCCACCTAGGCTTCTAATTACACCCATTAGCGCGGACTCCCTATTTCTTCTGAATCAAATATAGTGCTCAATGGATTAAATAAATATGCATAGCCATTTCCATAGATATCATAACTAAAGTGTATTAAAGTGATTTGTGCAACAGCAGGTACTACTTAAAAGCAGTACCTGCCTTTGCACAAATCACTTTATTACACTTTAGTTATGATATCTATGGCTATGCATATTTATTTATTCCATATTGAGCACTATATTTGATTGACTGCTTGCTTCTGCTTGGCCTGGCACACACGCAAAATTGCACATGATGATGACTTAAACGTTTTAAGTCATCATCGTGTGCAATTGTGCGTGTGTGCCAAGCAGAAGAAGCCAATCAAATATAGTGCTCAGTATGGATTAAATAAATATGCATAGCCATAGATATCATAAATAAAGTGTAATAAAGTGATTTGTGCAACAAGCTCATTAAACAGTCCACATTCAGTGAAAGTTCATGTACTGCAAACTTCACAGTACATGAACTTTCACTGAATGTGGACTGTTTAATGAGCAGGTGCGGACTGACCCATCGGGCTCTCGGGCACTGCCCGAGGGCCTGCGGCCATTAGGGGGGCACCAAAAGAGGCTCTGCAAGACTGCAACACATACAGTCTAGCACGGGCAGCAGCTGTAATAAGACCTCTCATGGCGCACTGCTCCCCGTCTGCCCCTCTTCCTCTTCCATCCAACCCAGGTGCTTGTACTGTACATTACATCACCCGGGACGGACGAGAAGAGAGGAGGGGCTGGCGGGGCAAGGGCTGTGAGAGGTCTTATTATTACAGGCATCAGGTGAGGCTGTGTACTTTTTATTTTTTACAGGAGTCTAGAGACTCCAGGGCCACCACCATCGGGGGAGGGGTGGGAGGGGCAGCCAGTACAGATGTAGGGGGCCTGTAGGGGGCTTAATTGAAAGATTAAAGAGCTTGACTTGTAGTTTTGTGATGGGTTTCAAATGTTTTGACAGGGGCGCAGTTTCATTGCTTGCCATAGGCGCCATTTTCACTAGATACGCCTCTGGATGCTGCTTGAATACATTTAAATGCAAGAACAGTATTTCCTTTAGAATCTTGTTTTTTTTATTTTGTTAGGGTTTTCATTTTAGGCATGGTACTGTTTTCCACATAAACTCTTTTATGGTAGTCTCCTACCAACTCTGCTTAAAATTGTCTAAGACTAGAAATGACCTCTTATGCAGTCTTTGATATTTGTAACATATGCTGGAACATTTGCAAAGCTCCCAACACTTTGACCCCTATTTGTTGAGCTCCAAGATGGCACATGGCTACATTTTTCTTTATTTTCACTCTGTGCTTTTGTACACAACTGTGTAATTCATAGTCTGCACTTTATCATCCGTTGCGCAGTGCTGCAAGGTACAATACCTTCTCAGTTTTTCATTCCCTGTTCCACTTATGCTCATTAAGTTATTATGCGTTGTATATATTTTCCATTGTACATTATTGTCTTTTATTTAATATATATTTTGTCGGTGTTTCCATTCTGTCTCAATATATACTCTTATTTACTGAGTGTTTTAGTTTAATTCATTGAACTAATTTGTCCAAACCCCTGGCCTCCCCTAATTGTACCAAAGCATTTTACTCCCTTTCTATCTTCCAGTTAACAAGACTTTAATAACAATCATAAAGAGCTAATAAAAATGCATTTTTTTTAATGATGACATTATCAAAAGTGATCAGAGCTTTATGAATGTTGGGCTAATACCAAGTCTTCAGATATCAACTCATCTACATATTCATTTACATTTCAGTTGATAACTATATTGTCCAAGTTTCCTTCACTTAATTACCACTACAAGGAAATGATAGTAAGGCAATAGTGTAAAACGTTATTAGTTGACCATATTAAGCAAAGCAGGGATTATTTAAATTAATCACTGCAACCTATTATAGATGGTTGAGGAAATTGCAGAATAATAATGTCATAATATAGATATTAGTCCTGGAAGAATAATTTACATGGTCATTGTCTCTCACAAAAAATATATAAAAAATAAGGCTTTAGTTTAGAAGCCTTCTCAAATGTGACAACTGAATATGAGTATATATATATATATATATATATATATATATATATATATATATATATATATACATATATATATATATATACATATATATATATATATATATATATATATATATATATATATATATATACATATATATATATATATATATATATATATATATATATATATATATATATATATATATATATATATATATTGAATATATGAGGATTCTTCAAAAAGTTTATTTTAAAACTCTATTAATCACTGGGCACTTAAACCCCCCTCCCCCTGCCCAGACCAATTTTCAGCTTTCAGTGCTCTCATAGTTACATAGTAGGTGAGGTTGAAAAAAAGACACAAGTGAAACCTGTGTGTGTGCTTTATGTCAGTACTACATTGTATATCCCTGTATGTTGGCGTTTTTCAGGTGCCTATCTAATATTTTTTTTTATATTATCGATGCACCCCACTGAAACTACTGCCTGTGGAAGAGAATTCCACATCCTTACCGCTCTTACAGTAAAGAACCCTCTACGCAGTTTAAGGTTAAAAAGTGTCTCTTCTAATTTTAGTGAATGGTCGTGTTTTTTTTTTTTTAATTCCCTTTCGCTGAAAAGTTTTATCCCTATTGTGGGGTCGCCAGTACGGTATTTGTACATTGAAGTTATAGCGAATTCAAGCATCTCTTCTCCAGAGAGAATAAGTTCAGTGCTCGTAACCTTTCCTCATAACTAAAGTCCTCCAGTCCCTTTATTAGCTTTGTTGCCCTTCTTTGTACTCGCTCCATTTCCAGTACATCCTTCCTGAGGACTGGTGCCCAGAACTGGATGGCATACTCCAGGTGCGGCCGGACCAGAGTCTTGTAGAGTGGGAGAATTATCATTTTATCACTGGAGTTAATCCCCTTTTTAATGAATGCCAATATTCTGTTGGCTTTGCTTGTAGCAGCTTGGCATTGCATGGCATTGCTGAGCCTATCATCTACTAGGACCCCCAGGTCCTTTTCCATCCTAGATTCCCCAGAGGTTCTCCCCCTAGTGAATAGATTGCATTCATATTTTTGCCACCCAAATGCATTCTTTTACATTTTTATACATTAAATCTCATTTGCCATGTAGTTGCCCACCCCATTAATTTGTTCAGATCTTCTTTCAAGGTTTCCACATCCCTGCGGAGAAGTTATTGCCCTGCTTAGCTTAGTATCGTCTGCAAATACTGAGATTGAACTGCTTATCCCATCCTCCAGGTCGTTTATGAATAAATTAAATAGGATTGGTCCCAGGACAGAACCCTGGGGGACCCCGCTTTCCGCACCGGACCATTCTGGGTACTCCCCATTTAACACTACCCTCTGAACTAGCCCCTGTAGCCAATATTCAATCCATGTACTCACCCTTTGGTCTATGCCGACAGACCTTCGTTTGTACAGTTAACGTTTATGGGGAACTGTATCAAATGCCTTTGCAAGAAAGTCAACTCCCCCATAAACAAATTGTATTCATGGACACATGTTGGGTTTTGGATGGGGTCATTCCTTCTGAGGATTTCCATGTAGGTGTTATTGTGGATCGAAGACAGCATGTAGACATCCCTTCTGTCCCACCACTTCACTGCAACTACGAATTTCCTTGTTTTGCACTCACCGCCTCCCCTCTATTTAACTTCATATTGAAGAGCCTTTGAGGAAAGCCCTTCCTGTTCTTTCTCATGGTGCCACATGCTGCCTTCTTCCTCCGGGGAGGATTGCAGAACAGGGGCAAGCTCGTGTAGAAGTTATCTTCATTCAAGTTACATAGTTACATTCAGTGGCATCAGCAGGGGGGCTGACCGTGGCTGAAGCCCCGATCGGGTCCCCAAAAAGCCACAGGTCTCAAGTGGGCACAGTTCTATTAATAGCCCAGAGCGCCGTCGAGTGGGGACCGATCTGATCCTGAGCGACACCGAGCGGGGACTGATCTGATCCCGAGCGCCGCCGAGTGCAACCGAGCAGGTCCCGCCTTCTGGAGCCTGCAGCGCTGATGGACATCCCACTGGTCCAATGGTGGGACCGCAGGACGTGTGATGTCCATCATAGGCGCTGCAGGCTCCAGATGGCGAGAATTACAATGTGGCCGCCGCGCCACTTTGAGATCCCCACTCGGCGCTCGGCTCTCCTCTCCTCCTCCTGCCTGCTGTGATGATGGGCGCGCACCGCACACCACGGCTGAGCTGCTGCTGCAGGACACATGAAGTCCCCTAGGTCAGTGTGTGTCACTACCGTCAGTGTATGTATGTCAGGTAGGTCAGTGCATGTCAGGTAGATCAGTGTGTGTATGTCAGGTAGGTAGGTCAGTATGTGTAAGGTAGGTCAGTGTATGTCAGTGTATGTATGTCAGGTAGGTCAGTGTGTGTCAGTTAGGTCAGTGTATGTATGTCAGGTAGGTAGGTCAGTGTGTGTATGTCAGGTAGGTCAGTGTATGTATGTCAGGTAGGTCAGTGTGTGTCAGGTAGGTCAGTGTATGTATGTCAGGTAGGTAGGTCAGTGTGTGTATGTCAGGTAGGTAGGTCAGTGTGTGTATGTCAGCTAGGTCAGTGTATGCATGTCAGGTAGGTCAGTGCGTGTCAAGTAGGTCAGTGTTTCTACATTAAACCTCATTTGCCATGTAGTGCCCACCCCATTAATTTGTTCAGATCTTCTTGCAAGGTTTCCACATTATGTGGAGAAGTAATTGCCCTGCTTAACTTAGTGTCGTCCATAGTTACATAGTGATAGCCTTTCTCCAGTAGTGGGTACATATGGTCCCAAACAACTTTCCCGCTTGATCCTAAGTAGTCTGGACAATTAGGGGAATGCAGCTGGGTGTCCTTCCCTTTGTACACTATGAAGGCATATGTGTACCCTGTGGCTCGGTCACATAATTTAATAATTTAATAATTTCACCTCATAGTGGGCACCTTTGCTGGGAATAAATTGCTTGATTCCCAGCCTGACGCTAAATTTGACAAGTGATTTATTCATGCATACTGTATATATTGGTCCAGGGTAAACAACTAGGGGAATTTTTCAGAAAAATAATTTAGAAGTGGCCAAATTTTGTAAAGCTTGTGATGATTTGGGTAATTTCGGGGAGGGCACTGGGTATAACGTAGGAACCTCATTATCATAAGATATCTGGTTCTGGGCATTACCCTGGCGAAGATCAGCATGTGGTGGATGGGGTGGGTTGACCAATACAGAATGTAAGACCCAAAAAAACTTAAACTCCTCCACTGTTAGGTCTCTCCACTCATATGGACGGGAATAATAGGGCGTTGGGTTACTCAAAATAACACTGATGAGGCGGCACTGATGTGCACTAATGAGCCTGCACAGATGTGTGCTGATAAGCCTGCACTGATGAGCCTGCACAGATGTGTGCTGATAAGCCTGTACTGATGAGGCGGCACAGATGTGCACTGATGGCACTGATGGGCACTGATGACTGATGGCACTGATGACACAGAGACACTGTGGCACTAAAGCACTGATGCCACTTATGACTGATGACACTGATGACTGATTGTACTTATGCCTGATGACACTGATGACTGGCACTGATGGGCACTGTAAAACTGACCCTGATGGGCACTGTGACACTGATGGGCACTGTGACACTGACCCTGATGGGTACTGTGACACTGATTGGCACTGTGACACTGACCCTGATGGGCACTGTGACACTGATTGGCACAGTGACACTGACGGATACTGTTTGGACACTGTTTTTGGCACTGTATTCGGCACTGTATAAGTAAAATCACTCACACTGCAGCACAGATCGCTCTCCCTCCTATTGACATCATCTCTCATTGGACATGCCAATCATGTGGTAAATAGTCACTGTGATTGGCCATTTACCGTGATCTGTGATTGGCTGTGTTCAAGGGACACGCCCATCACAAATTTTCCCTGATGTATGCCCGCGGGGAGCGTGCAAAGAGGAGGACGTCTATTGATGGCCTCCCGGCAATTAAGGCCCGCGCTGTAGCCGTCATTCAGCTATAGCGCCGGTGCGAGGTGGTTAAATATAAAAAGTGCGTGATTTAAAAAAATATATAAAAAGTGCGGAAACTTTTTGAAAACCCTATATATATTATTTGTTTTCTTTTCTACTGCTATCTGTAACCACACTCCAGAACAGAAACAGTAGAGTCAATGATATTACCTACCTATGGATGTATTGTGGAACTTTGACAGTAATCATGATGATGGGGAGAGGTGATTTCTGGATAAATATGTTTTATATTCCCATCTTCTTGGCCACTGTTTTTGAAAACTGGGAGTGACACCTACCAATGAGAGGCAGTAATCGTTTCATTCACTGTATCAGTGTCAGGGCCAGCTCCTTCACTCCAATGATCTAGGGCAGTGATGGCGAACCTTGGCACCCTAGATGTTTTGGAACTGCATTTCCCATGACGCTCATGCACTCTGCAGCGTAGTTGAGCATCATGAGAAATCTAGTTCTAAAACATCTGGGGTGCCAAGGTTCACCATCACTGATCTAGGGGGATGCGGCAGGCCGGCAGTGCTGACGTCAGGTGGAAGGATGGTAATCTCAGTCTGTACATGCACAACTTACCACTAGCAGCAAGGCTTGAGCTGAGCGGACACCGGTCAAGGGGGGCGGCACTATCTTCTGTTCCGCCTGCCATCTCTGGACTCGGCTGTCACCTGAGCCTCTCTGAGTGACTATTGCTGAATGTCACCAACTCTGCCTCAACCCGCAGCCCAGCTAGGACTGGGAGGGGGTGCACACTGAACTGTCCTTTCTTTGGTTGGCTGTGCTCAGGGCCGGACTGGCCTACCGGGATAATGGGAAATTTCTGAGTAGGCCACCTGCCCTGGGCCATTTTGAGCTGTGGCTGCAGTGCTCCCCTCCCTCCCTCTCTCTCTCCTCTTATGTGTGACACACAGCGGGCATCTCCCACTGTATGTCACGGAGCTGGGTCTGTGTCCACCGGCGCTGTAACAAGGTCCCACCTCTCTAGACTGGCTCATGTGATAGTAGATGGAACACTGATTAAATCAGTATTTCCCCTATCCCATGAGCAGGTCTAGGGGGGTGAGACCTTGTTACAGCATCACCGAACACAGACCCAGCTCCATGACACACAGCAGGAGATGTCCACTGTGTGTGTGTGATCCAGGCAATGGTGAGTATGTATTGATGGGCAGTGAGGCTGCATTCATGGGCAGGGAGGCAGGCTGCATTCTTGGACAGTGAGGCTGCAATGATGGGCACAGTGAGGCTGCATTCATGGGCACAGTGAGGCTGCATTCATGGGCACAGTGAGGCTGCATTCATGGGCACAGTGAGGCTGCACTGATGGGCACAATGAAGCTGCATTCATTGGCACAGTGTGGCTGCATTGATGGGCACAGTGAGGCTGAATTCATGGGCACAGTGAGGCTGCATTCATGGGCACAGTGAAGCTGCATTGATGTGCACAATGAGGCTGCATTCATTGGCACAGTGTGGCTGCTTTGATGGGCACAGTGAGGCTGCATTTGATGGGCACTGATGAGGCTGCATTTGACAGGCACTGGTGAGGCTGCATTGATCCCTTGTACCATGTCTGCAGTCTCTGACTATCTCTTGTACCATGTCTGCAGTCTCTGACCATCTCTTGTATCATGTCTGCATTCTCTTACCATCTTTATTATGATGTCCTCAGTCTCTAACCATTTCCTGTATCATGTCCGCAGCCTCTAACCATCTCTTGTATCATGTGCGCAACCTCTAACCATCTCTTGTTATATATCATGTCTGCAGTCTCTGAGGGAGTCTGGAGAGGAGTCAAGAGTGGGAGTACTGCCAGGATGGGGGTCGTGGGAGAAGTCAGATGTGTGTGGACTGTGGAGAGGAGACTATAGGATAAAACCAGAGCCACCAAGCTGGAGCCGACTCACTGAGCCCTGTACAGTGCACCTGAGAGGAGGTCAGTGACTTTGTGAATATAATAATGTAAGGGAGCACTGATATAAAGGTTCTCCCCTTATATCAGTAACCCACCCCCCTTACCTTAGTGTATTATTTTTGTGGAAGGTGGTCTCTGGTCAACAGAGTCGTCCTCCATGTTTCCAGAGTCCCCCCTTGATGATTGACCACATTTAACTGGAATTTGTTTTATATATATATATATATATATATATATATATATATATATATATATATATATATATATATATATAAAGCCCTGTGTGCTTTCATATCTGTCTTCTCTATATATAATACGCTCTTCAAATGTGCTTGGTTTAAAAAAAAATGACGTTATGATGTTTGGCTGGTATAATAATGCTTTGGGGCTGGTATGAAATTTTTTCCAGGGTTTGTTTTTTATTCCCAGTCCGGCCCTGCCTGTGCTGATCCTGTCACTCAAAATCTCACACAAATCCTGTAAGTGAGATATTGAGAGACCAGATTCAGAGTGAACAGTGCAGCGTCCTGAAGAGTCCCATCATTTTTGCTCCGCCTCAATGTGATGTAGCCAATCCCTGCTGTGCCTGCGCTAGCAGCCCCACCCCCTGATGTGAATGGACACACAGCGTGATGCTAGAAGTATAAAATGTGTGTGTGCAGTGCAACAGGCAACAAATTCAATTGGAGGACACACACACTAGAGGCTGTAAAATTGGTGAATGAGTCCACTTTCCAAACACCCCCCCCCCCACCCTAATCCCAACCTTGACAAATGCATATGTCCCTCCCTTGCCTCTGCTGCTCTGAATCTCTGACTGCAAAAGACTGTCACTCCTCTGAAAGCATTTCGCACACAGTGATATGTTGCCTCCTTACCGCCTGTTTTAACCCCCTAAATGCTGCATCACCCCATCATCACACCCATTGAACGTGGTTGTGGGGAAGTTACAGCTTTTTATTTTAATGGGTTTGCATTCGGTAGTGCCTGCCAAATGCAACTGGGGCCCATGATGCTATTAAGATGGCCCTGGCAATATGGTGGAGGAGATTCACTTGGAGTGGCATATACACAAGTATTTTGGTTGGACTTTTCACATATTTTATTTATTGATTTTTTCACTTGCATTTTTTATTGTAGTATTATGTAAAGAATGGAATGTTTAATGTGACCACATATTTATGGATTTCTTATATTTTTTGGATATAATTTGAATTTTTTTATGTGATGAATAGTGCAGTACATTTTGGGCAATAAACAACAAAGCTAGCCAGACAGAATCCATTGGTATTCTTGCGTAGGATAAATAATTTGAATATGTTTAAATACAGTAACACATAGGAGAAACTTTCCATAGTTTTTGTTCTTAAAGTGATTATAATGGCTGTCAGTCCAATTCACGACTCAAATAATGCAAATATTATTTTTTTTTTAAGGAAATTTTCTAGGACAAGATATATTACCTTTTCTTTGAATGCTGAGCAATGTCTTCAACCAATTTAATTTTTCCCTTTCCATTTTAAACTATCAGTGATGTTTTTTGTAAACAAATCAAAACCTCAAATTGTGCTTCCTTGAAATATTGAGAACTGGGGGGCATTCTGCACATGCAGTTGTGCCCAAAGCTCCCTCAGAAATGCCATGTTCTGCTTACGTGATTGGTCTTCTGTGCTTTCAAACAGTTTGTTTCTTAATACAACACTGAGACTTGTCATGGAACAAGGTAAAAATCCAGGGAAGTTCATGAATACACAAGAATCTTTAAATTATTTATAACTGTTGCATAGTGTTTTTTTGTTTTGTTTTTTGTATTGTTTTGTATTGTAGTGGGACACTGCGATATTCAATTGGTAAATTTTCTATTATCTTTTAACCACTTTTCCTATTTTTCTGTATACTTTTGTAAATCTTAAAACCCAGTAAAATATTCTTTAAAAAGATCTGCATTGTTGTTTGCTGAAATACTTGTAACGTATACATATCAGACCTGGAAAGGATTGTAATCTCTCAGTAAAAGCATGATTTTACTTTAATCACTTGCCTACAGGGCATTTTCACCCCCTTCCTGCCCAAGCCAGTTTTCAGCTTTCAGCGCTGTCGCACTTTGAATAACAATTGCGCGGTCACGCAAAACTGTACACATTTGAAATTTTTATCATTTTTTCCCTACTAATAGAGCTTTCTTTTGGTGGTATTTGATCACCTCTGCGTTTTTTGTTTCTTGCGCTATAAACAAAACAAGAGTGACAAGTTTGAAAAAAACAATATTTTTTACTTTTTGCTATAATAAATATCCAAATTGTTTTGTTTTTTTAAACAATTTTTTTCCTCAGTTTAGGCTGATATGTATTCTTCTACATATTTTTGGTAAAAAATATCGCAATAAGCGTATATTTATTGGTTTGCACAAAAGTTATAGCGTCTACAAAATAAGGGGATAGATTTATAGCATTTTTATTATTTATTTTTTTTACTAGTAATGGCAGCGATCTGCGATTTTTATCATGACTGCGATATTGCGGCGGACATATCGGACACTTTTGACACATTTTGGGGACCATTCACATTTATACAGCGATCCGTGATATAAAAATGCATTGATTACTGTATAAATGTGACTGGCAATTAAGGGGTTAACCAGGAGGGGCGCTGTAGGGTTAATCATGTTGCTAGGGAGTGATTCTAACTGTGGGGGGAGGGGACTCACAAGGGGAGGAGACCGATCGGTGTTCCTCTGTACAAGGAACACACCATTGGTCTCCTCCCATCTGACAGGACATGGATTTGTGTGTTTACACACACAGATCCACGGTCCTGCTCGGTTACCGGGCATCATGGCCGCCGGGCACCCACACCGGGACCCGAGTGACGCGGCGGGCGCGCACGCGCCTCTTGGGGGACCTGGAATAACAGCTGCACCGTCCCGCTGTCATATGACGGTGGGCGGGGAGCAAGTGGTTAAAGTGTTACTAAATCCACAACAGTAAAATCAGTCTGTATAGGCAGTAAAGCATGCTTTTTATACTGACTGTGGAACCTAAGCGGTTAATTCTCCCTATTATGTAAAAAGGCTGTTTGATCCTGTATGCACAGATTCTCCCCTTCTTGCATTGTCTTCAAAACATGTCTGGATAAGACAGAGTTACTGGAGTCAGGCTGCACATGCTCAGTTTGGTGTGTATTGCTAGAGAGTTTTTTTCTTGGGAGAGTGCATGTGATCAGCACAGTACCAATCAGCACTGTCCAGATAGAGGGTCAGGGGTCCTGCTTCCTGATAGGACAGCCAGTGCAGTATGAAAACTCCTCCTACAAGCTTTAATCAGGCACTGATAGAAGTCACAAGGCTATATACTGCTGATGAGAAAAGATTTTTAGCAGTTTATATTTACTAAAAGTATTGCGATTCCATGTTCTGTTTACTGTGGGAGAACAGATATAGTGAATGCAGGGTCTTCGGTTTAGCAACACTTTAATACTACTTTGCAGCCATAGTATTACTTTTTTGTGTCATTTAAAAGTGTTCATTACTTTCTGAGCAACCACTGGGTTACAACCACTTACCTAAAAAACTTTTCAAGTACTAATGTCCCATACACACGATCGGATTTTCCGACAACAAATGTTGGATGTGAGCTTGTTGGCGGAAAGTCCGACAGTGTGTATGCTTCATCGAACATTTGTTGTCAGACTTTCCACCAACAGATGTTGGCTAGCAGGTCCTCAAAATGTGTCAGCTTGTGTTTCTGCGGTCAAGTATGAGTTTCTGCATTGTGATTTTATTACATGCACACATCCACGTGGCTTTGTGAGTATATGCATTTTATTCATACATTAATAAGTGCTTTTTGAGGTAATGCATGAGGCTGTTGTGTCTTTCTTCATCCTTCTGTCATTTAGAACTAAAGATTTCCCCAGTTGGAAGAGGGTGGCATAACCCTGAGCATTGCCTGGTACCTAATTGAAGTCTATGGCCATCAAGTTATTTGTCTTCAGGATGCCTGTTGGTTCACATGACTTCAGCGCTGATGTAAA
Source organism: Lithobates septentrionalis (assembly GCA_037952835.1). NCBI lineage: Eukaryota > Metazoa > Chordata > Amphibia > Anura > Ranidae > Lithobates > Lithobates septentrionalis. The sequence continues at coordinate 719,320 of JBBDGP010001706.1, read as the reverse complement.
AAACGTCCTGACCTTTTTCACATAGATAAAAATGGTGTTTGCATCTACAGCTTGCCCCTCACATCTTTTTCTAACTGCAGGGAGACAGAAAAACATCCCAGCAGGAATGTACACAGCAGTGAAAACCTGACAAAGGATCTAACGTCCCTGCTCTATGAAAAGTTTAGAAAAATTGGAAGTACAACTGCAGCAATGGCAACAAGTCTTCTGAAACATCTATTGAGTAAAAATAAAAAAAATGTTATATTCTGCAAACATACAGTGCTAAAATCAATGTACAAATATTGATAAGTAATGCGAATATATGTGAGGAATAATGGGGAAAAAAAATATCCTTTTATGTATTTTTTTTAATTAAACAAGCATGATTTTTAGTGCTGTTTCTGATATTTTTCATTTAAATATTTGAAGGTTGATGCACCCTCACTATACAAAAAGGTCAAACATTCATCCCATGTAAGAGGTAAAAGAAACATGCTTAAACAAATGGGCTTTGATTGACCTGGCAGTTTTCTTGCATTCTTTTTGCATCTGGCTAACAGTCTGATAAACGATCCCCCATTATGTTTTTTCGCTCTGAAGTTGATTGGATTGAGAATTCATTGACACTGCTTTTGTGCGACTGGCATTCAGTTTATAGTAGTGTTTAAGACCTGACATAAAGGTCTCGAGGATAATCTAATAGTGTCCTCAGCAATTCTGTCCCATTATGCTGGCAGAATAACTTGCTGACCAATGCACTCTGTCATTTTTTACCTCTCCAGTCTACAGACTTCACATTAGCAGCCTGTCAGAACAGTGCAAACCCAACCATCCATCGGACTTTGCCTGTATAATCAAGGCAATTAGTATGCCGCAGGGAGCAATCATTTTTGTGTCCCTTGACATGGCTGACCTCAATGGAAGTCTTATGCCGCGTACACACGGTCGTACTTTTCGTCTACAAAAGTCGGACAGCCTGTCGGACAGACTTCCGGCAGACTTTCGGTGGACTTGCCGCGGACTTGCGGCCTACTTTCTAACGACCGGACTTGCCTACACACGACCACACAAAAGTCTAACGGATTCGTACGTGATGACGTACACCGGACTAAAATAAGGAAGTTCATAGCCAGTAGCCAATAGGTGCCCTAGCGTGGCTTTTTGTCCGTCGGACTAGCACACAGACGAGCGGATTTCGGGGTCCGTCGTAGGTACGAAGTAAAAGTTTTGAAGCATGTTTCAAATCTAAAGTACGTCGTATTTGAGGCTAAAAAAGTCGGTTGAAAGTCCGGAGAAGCCCACACACGATCGGATTACCAGCCAGCTTTAGTCCATCAGCGTCTGTTGGACTTTTGTAGACGAAAAGTAGGACCGTGTGTACGCGGCATTAGAACATAAGGAACAATCTTTTGGACTTGTTCTATACACTAGAAGAATACACAAGTTGTTCATTGAAATGCCAAACTGCAGTAGAGGTCGCATAGGCACAATAATATATCAAACTAGGCTTATTTTATTTCAGAAGTATTCTGCATTACTAGTGCTTTTGATGATGTTACAGTCCTTCAAAGCTTGTTGTATCAAACTAAAGTGCAATCTGTACTATTAACATAATGCAACAGCCAAACTTGTTATAATGTAGTCAGACATCCCTATGTCTTATGTGATAAAACAATGAATTCTCATTATTATTCTTAATTACATTTGATTATGATATTCTGCCACTTGCCAGACAAGAATTAGATTGATAATGATGTGTACAGTACACAATAGTGATCTTTAATGTATCCCATTATAAAAGCCTTCTAATTTACCTGATTAGTCAAAAATGTTCATACAGTACTGCCGGTATTTTGCCAAGAAAGATAAAATCTGACAAATTTTGCAACTGCATATGTTTATTCATAGGTATTTTTAGCGTGCTACCTAGGATGTTTAAACATACTACACTATGAGTCTGTTCATGTTTTAAAACTGGCCCCAAGTGGATGAGAAGTGGAGGTGTAAGATCTTGCGTGTATGAAGAACGCTTCAGTGAAGAGGGCAATCAATGTTTTGCTGAGTGCATGGGAAGTGTGTGTCTTTGACATGCTTGCAGTTAGCAGGTCATACATTTCTGGTGAGCCTTATACCAACTATAGCATTGAGAGGTTGTTGTAGTCATCATTGCTGTGTGAGTAGATTCCTATGTGACTGAGATGTTTTTTTGATACATACTACACTATGGAGCTGTTTATGTTTTGATACCTCGCACTGAGGTGAAGTGCATAACAGAAATTGGAGCATGTTCTCTTGATCTGTCCATGCCTGGTGGAAAGGGGAGACTTTGGATGTCCTGCTTTTTGGGAAAGGCGTGACTTTTTGACTCAGTTACAAGGGGTCATAATTATCCTGTAAGCCTTTTACTTATTAGGGGAATGTTGAGCACCGAGGTCGCAATATCACTGGATTTTCTTGCTAAGGATTATAGACTTTGTTACACAGACAATATATTACTGATATACCAGGTAGTGCAGTGCTAAATTCAAACGGAATATTTAAGTGGCAGTGCAGAAACTAAATGACCGTAGTTCTTAATGCAAATAATATTCACATAAATAGAAAAAGAAAACCAGGGGGCATGTCCGAGATGGCAGAGGGAGCAGGTGTGTGAGGCCTGAGCTCCCGCAGATCGGAGCAAAATCCTCCTTTTTTTGGGGAGCAGACACCTCAAAAACGACCCTCCTGTACCCCCCTCACCTCCGAGACACCACTGGGGTGTGTACAGGGGGAATCCCCAGCAAGAATCTCCGGACAAGGCCGCGCCACCGAGAACCGCGGACAAGGCCACGCCTAATCCTCCAGCCCACATCTGGAACCAGGCCGGCGCGGATCTAAACTTAATCCTCTTCTCTTGGGGTGCAGACGCCAGCAAGCCGACCCTCCTGTGCCCCCCTCATCCCTGAGACATCTCTGGAGTATGTACAGGAGGAATTCCCAGCAAAAAGCTCGAAAAAAGGCCGCGCCGCTGAGAGCCGCGGACAGGGCCGAAGCCGCGGCCTCGCCTAGACTCCCTGCCCACATAGAGAACCAGGCCAGCGGATCGAACGACTCGGAGCGGCCCCCAGATCCAGCGGTGAATTTTAAGGCAGTTATGCAGGCCATAACCTCCCTGATGGAAAAAGTGGATCACATACAGACTCATGTGGTGTTTATCAGGAAGAATTTTGATACCCTGAGAGGCCACATGCATGAGGTGGAGCAGAGGGTCTCACAAAATGAAGACATGGTACATGACAATGGTTGGGAACGTTTTGGTATAATTTGTTGATTTGCTGTTTTTTCACAAGTGATGTACTCATGTTTGTCACAAGCTGCACCAGATGCCACGTCCTGACCTTGTTAGGGGTCTGGGCCTTGCATCTGTTTTTATATGGTGATATATGGATGAAAGGTGTGATCTCGAGCATAGACGGCTGATTGTACCATAATTTCATGGAACACCAGGGGCCTGAATTCCTCTGTTAAGAGGTCACTGGTGTTCCAGTTCCCCAAAACATACCGCCCCCAAATCTGCATACTACAAGAGACCCATCTGATGGGAAGCAAACTTCTGAGTTTGGGTGGGACACCAATACCACTCCACATATGCTAACTACTCCAGGGGGGTCAGCATTTTGGTGAACAAATCAGTACCGTTTAGATTGCTGGTGTTGGAGCTTGACCCTGACGGTCGGTTTGTAATCTTACATGCCATTATAGATAGATTGGAGTTGGTGGTGGTGGGATAGCACCTACCCCCCCGGCCTCTATAAGATACTTAACCAAATTATCTCTAAAATAGCTGCCTTTGGTACAGATAATGTGGTAATGCTAGGGGATTTCAACCTAGTCCCAGACCCTGCAATGGACAAGCTCACACCGGGGATGGGCTCGCCATCGGAGCTGTCCTCTTGGGCTGAGGCATCTAATTTGACCGATGTGTGGAAGTGGCGTCATCCTTCCCGACGGGCCTACACTTGTCACTCAGCCTCCCACAAAACCCTGTCACGGATAGATCTTGCATATGTGGGGGGGTCTGTCCTGCCCATGGTTCGGGACATCAATATACTCCCCTGTGGCATATCTGACCACGCTCCGCTTGCTTTAGAGCTCTGTGTGTCTAATGCTCCAGGGGAGAATCTATGGAGATTGTCTAGATTTTGGTTGACTGACTCTAGAGTATCTGAACCCTATAGATCTGAGGCGATACATTGTTGGAGAGACCTAGACCACTCCGTGACTCTGACCACATTCTGGGACGCATTTGAGGCCTTTACTAGGGGCAGTTTCCAAACTCATATCCATAAGATCCGGAAGGATCTGAGGAGGGAAATGCAGACAGCCGAGGGAAGGGTGACAGCATTAGAGGCGGAATACTCCACGACGGGATCCCCTAGGGTATACTCAGACTTCCAGGCAGCATTAAGAGATGTTCTTCTATTACGCACGGCGACCACAAAAACCAAATTCTTACACCAGTCACAAAGAATTTTTGAACATGGAGAAAAAACAGGCAGTATGTTGGCATGGCTGGCGAGGGAAAGCTCCTCCCCGGTGACTATTTCAACTATTTGTGATTCGGACGGGACGATCTTGACTGATCCCGCAGACATTAACAATAAATTTGCATCATTCTATCAGGACCTCTACGGCTCTCGGATGAGATGTTCGGACGAGGAACTGATTGCATACCTTGACGGGGTGGAGCTCCCTTGCCTGACATCCATGTTTAGGGAAGCATTGGATGGCCCGATCCAATTAGAGAAAATTCAGAAAGCAGTAGCCTCCTTACAAAATGGTAAGACACCAGGTCCAGACGGAATTCCAGCCGAATTCTACAAAACATACGCTGAAGAAATACTTCCATCGTTTAGGTTAATGCTCCAAAAAGCCACGGAGAGGGGCTCACTACCCCCGACTATGGCTGAAGCGGTTATTGTGGTCATTCTTAAGCCTGGCAAGCCCCCTGATCAGTGCGCCTCATATCGGCCAATATCACTCCTTAATGTGGACGCCAAGTTATTGGCCAAAGTTCTCGCTAGACGGTTGAACACTGTGATCACTTCACTGGTCCATCCAGACCAGTCTGGATTCATGCCAGGAAGGGGGACGGATATAAACATTAGACGTCTCCTTACACACCATTCTAGGGCAGGCGGGGACGGTCCGGAGGTAGTGGCCTCTCTCGATGCCGAGAAAGCTTTTGACTCGGTCGAGTGGCGCTACCTCTGGGCTGTCCTGCGCAAATTTGGATTTGGCCCTTGCTTCATTGGCTGGGTGCAGATGCTATATCATAATCCCTCGGCATGCATACGTACAAATAATTCACTTTCACTGTCCTTTCCTCTATCTAGGGGTACCAGGCAAGGCTGTCCACTTTCTCCTGGGCTGTTTGCCCTGGTTATGGAACCCATGGCTGCTCGTATTAGAGCCGCCCCCATGGTACAGGGCATCCAGGTAGGGGTGGTAATTGACAAAATATCCCTTTATGCTGATGATACCCTACTTTTTCTTAAGGACATATCCTCCCTTTTAGCAGCACTTCAAATAATTGACGAGTTTGGTATGTTCTCGGGCATTAAGGTGAACTGGGGGAAATCGATAATTTTCTCATTAAATGCATCCAGTCAAAACCCACCGACAGGTATCCCCCTAAACTGGGCATCTAAATTTAAATATTTAGGAGTAAGGGTTAGAGCCCCACTGGCTACATATTTTGGACTGAATCTCCAGCCACTACTAAAAAAATCTTTCGCAAAAATGTTTAACATGGAAAACCCTCCCCCTCTCTCCGGTAGGGAGGGTAAACTTAATTAAAATGATATACCTGCCTAAATTTTTGTACTTTTTTTGAAATTCACGCTTAATCCCCCCAGCCTCCTTTTTTGCTAAGTTGATAAGTATATTATCCAACTTTATCTGGAACGGAAGACCCCCGAGACTGGCCATGACTACTCTCCAGCTGCCCGTTACTCAGGGGGGTTTGTCCTTACCGGACTTCCAGGTATACTTTTGGGCGGCCGTCCTGGTGACGGTTAGATGGTGGTTCTCTCAGCCGCGTGATAACCCGGGAGTGACCCTGGAAGCCGCCATCATGGGGTCATACTCAGAGTGTATAACCATAGAGTGAATGTTACAACATCTCAAAGGATATATACAGATAAGTAATAGCAGTAAATGCTTAGGTGTGTAAAGGGGTGAATGCTTAGTAACAAGCAATGGGTTAATTAAAAAACAACGATGCATAAGATACCATATTCAAAAAGTATTCAAAAAATATTACTACAAAGTGTCCCAATATATTGAGTGTGTAGCTCTATAGGGACGTATTGTCCGTATGTGCAAATGCTAGAAGGAGAGACGTCCAAAGCCCTAAAAAAGGTGAACATATAAAGGCATAGGAAGTCTATTGTTGAAGAGGTGCGGTACTTCAAATGGACCCCACAGCCATCTGGGTATAGGCCATCTTCATATGCAATGATTGAAGGGTAGCTTTAAAAATCCTTCAATAAAGGTGGATTCTTCACTCATATAGATGTTTTCAACATAGAGAGAGAAAGACAAAAAGATGCCCTTACCAGAGAAGGTGGACTCACAGGCCCTTGGCGGTGAGTCAAACAGGCTTGTACCGTCAAGCGGTATAGGGTGGCACTCTGTGAGAAGATTTTATGTAGAATCCCATCAGGAGTCCTCAGATGTTGTGCCAGTTTGGGAACAGGAACCTCCAAGAATCAGCTTCGATCGCCGGTTGGTCGTTTCCTCAATGGTCCATCCCATGTGTAAGTGAACAAGGAAAAGAAAAAGACTTCCACATAGTGTAAATCCTTATTTTTCAAAAAGGCATGGTAGCACTTTATTCAGGAATACACTCCGAAAAATTACAGGCAGGGGCAGTAAAAACTCGGTTCAGAATACAAAAAGGTATAAAAATGGTAAAAAATGATATAAAAACAGCGCAGTAAGTAGTGGTGGGGTGTAGACATAGAAACCCGACGCGTTTCGCCCTCGAAGGCTTCTGCTGGGGTATGAATAAGCCCCCCACACAACTGCGCTTTATATAATCTCTTTTGAATGGAGTGTAACAGCTGATTAGCGCTGTTACGCAAGATGACTTCCGGGTTCGGCAGCGTCATGGGTGACCGACGGTCACATGATGCTTTTGTGGCCAATCGAATCTCAAAAGAGTTGGTCAGAGAGCCAAGCCTCACTTTCACTATCCACTCAACAGGACGTCACTCCTATTGGTCTCAAAGGTCACGTGTCGGTCACGTGATGTGTATCCTAGGGAGTGACGAAAGGCCGCTCACGGCCTGCGTATCACAGGAGACAGGAAGTGAAAGCTTAACATACTGAGACCTGGAACGCAAACACAGCCACGATCCATACTACTATTATCTTATTTTGGGTCCAATTTCATGTGAAACGATCCGAATCCCGGGAATCTTCCCCTAATATCTCCATATAAAACTCTATATATTGCACAATAAAAAAATGGCCACTAAGGATTTAAATGTGCAAGACAACGGACAAGGATATAATGCAATGTGGCATTCTTAAGAAATAGTAATGTTAAAGGTACATAACAAACCCAAATGGTCTAAAAAATTACAAAATATAAGTAAAACAGTCTAAATAGATTATATAGCAGAGACCTATGTAGAATTAAATTTATGTGAGATTGTGTTTGAAGAGACACACAACGTGTAAAAATTATATTTAAACAGTTCATGTGTCAGGAAACCATTCATAAAGGAAGGGAACAAAATCATAATCAACCTGAAAAAATGTACCAAACAAGAGTGTGGTTGACAGTGAGGTCCCAAAAATGGTAAAAAATAATAAATGGAACAATAAATAATAAAGGTGTTGATACTATTTGAATGGAGATTGTGTTCCATATCAAACTTCAAGACTTCATTAACCCTCTGGCGCAGGGGCAGGTGAAATGAAAAATGCTTGGAGTAAAAAATATATGTATAAATACAGCGGGGAAACGAAAGAAATATTTAAAGAGATATTAAATAATAAAACAATCCCTGAAGAGATATTCTGCAGAGTGGAAATAAGTACTTGCTAAGTGCTTTGTGAGGAGTACTTATGATCCTCATATAGGTGAGGTTGTGCAAACTGCATAAGGTGGTATTAATGGGGACTTGGTGGGGAATGTTCATGATCCTCACACAAATGAGGTTGGGTGAACTATCTGAAGTGGTGATTCTTGATGGGAGTCATTTGATGGCAGTGTGGAGAGACAAGGGAAAATAAGAAAGATGCATGTATCTAGATAATCTGGAGGGGTACCATATGAACCACAGATAGTCAGGGACGGCCATCGGGGGGATATCAATGCCTAAGATAGATTAATAAAAGCGTTGATATCCCACTCGACATTAAGTCCGTGTGGCACATAGCACCTCATTAGGTGTATCCAAAAAGTTTCAAGTTTGGAGACCCCTCTTATGTTTGGTTCCCCTCTCCAATGTGGAACGAATTTGTCAATAATTTGGAACTTCGTTCCAGATGGATTCTGGTTGTGGTGATGTAGGTAGTGTTTGGGAACACTGTGATTTGTGCATCCTTTTAATATAGCTGTGATGTGTTCGTTCACTCGTCTAGAAAAGTTGCGTATAGTTCGTCCTATATACTGCTTACCGCAGGGACAGGTGATAAGGTATACGATGAACTTAGTAGTGCAAGTGGCAAATTGTTTCATCTTGTATTCCCTCCCAGTTGAGGATGACACAAAGGTTTCGATTTTGCGGGATTTGCAAGCATTGACTTTGCATACCCTGCATTTCCTGCAGGGGTAGAAACCTTTGAGGTCAAGGAAGAATGATGGTGTCTTTGGGGGGTCAACTACGCCCGGTGCAATCCTACCCCCTATCGATGGTGCACCCTTATAGATCACCCCAGCCTGTTTAGGTAGTAATGGGCCCAGTATGCGGTCGTTTTTTAATACTTTCCAGTGTTTTGAGATAATATTCTTTATTTGTTTATGTTGGATGGAATAGTTGGTAAGAAAGGCCCATCTATGTCTATCATCCAAAGGTCTTTTGGGTTGTTCCACCAACAGTGATGAATGATCGTTGTGGGCTACTTTCTGGATCTCCTGGTCAATTAGTCCTCCATCGTACCCTTTTTCCTTGAATCTGGACTTAATGGTCTCTGCTTGTCTGTAATAGTCTGGCAAAAGGGAACAGTTACGTCTGATTCTCATCAGTTGGCTCCGAGGAACTGATTTCAGCCATGCTGTATGGTGGCAGCTGTCAATCGGAATGTATCCGTTACGGTCAGTAACTTTGAAGAAGGTTTTCGTCTCCAATTGACCGTTGACAGCTGAGATTTCTAAGTCTAAGAAGTGTATTGTAGAGGAGCTAGAGGTAGATAGGTCCGCGCTTAGGACAGTGTGAGAGCTGCTGCCTATCCCTAATTGGTACCCCAAGGGGTCCAATCGTTGAATAAGTAAATGATATGAGAATAAAGACGGCGCTGCCCTCTAATTAAATAAGTGCTATAGACTAGTGTGATAAGTGAATCCTGGTAATTAAATTAGGTGTCAATAGTGCAATCTACACAAAATATTCAGAAATGACCGAAAAAGGCAGTAACACCAGTAAATAAGACACTAATAAATAAATCAAATCCCCCCAGTGGGGTAAATATGTATGTCAGATTAGAAAGTGAAAAGATAAAGGTGAACTCTGTGATAAAATAGAAAAAATAAAAAAAATGATAGGTTTCCTCAAAACTCAAAAGTTTTGGGACAAGATGGCGCCAGGGGGTAATGTGGATTGTGTGTTAAAGCCTGTAGTAGGGTTGGAACCAAGGGGCAAATAGGTTTCTGTGTCTCTCAGAATCCTGGTCATTTCCGCTTGGTAGTCTTTTCTATCAAGAACGACAATTCCTCCGCCCTTATCCGCCGGGCCGATGACGAGGTCATTGCGTTCGCAGAGGGACTTTAGACCTATTTTTATGTTGGGGTCCGTGTAGTATTTTTTGTTTGGGAGGACATCCAAGTCTTCCAGTACTAAGTCACGGAACACTTTGATGGCAGGAGCTATAGGTGCTGGGGGGTTGAATAGAGATGGGTTAGCTAGCCCAGAATGGACCGAATGAGAATTTGCAAGGAGGTTTGAAGGCCTACTTGGGTTGGACGCAATATATCTCTGTATATTAAGTTTGCACATAAATTTGTGCACATCTATAAATGTAGAGAATTTACTTAAAGTTTTTGGGGGAGCAAATTTCAATCCTTTGTTCAGGACACTGAGTTCCGCTGGAGTGAAATCAACTTTACTTAAATTAAAAATACCGTTATCCTTTAAACCCGTTTTCTTTTTACTGGTGCGCCTCCCCCCTCGGGTGCCGCGTTTTGTTCTGAATTTCGTGTGGGGTATTCTTGTTCTCTGTAAAAACCCCCCGGGTATGAAGGCTTCGGTTTAGCCTGGTTGTAACTAAAAGGTGATCGATCAGAATAATCTCTGTCCCCATAGTCATAGCGATATTGGGAGTTTCGGTAATCATTAGATCTTTCATCCCTAAGTGGTGAGAATCTGTTTCTCGTGTTAATAGGAGTTCTTGGTGGGAATGGTTGGTAATGCTGATACTCATTCTGGCTCATATTTCGTCTTTGGGGGGAGTGATCCTGTCTGTAATCTTCATAGTGTACAGAGCGATCCCTGTTACCCCTACCCTTTCCCCTGTTGTTTCTTCCTCTATTTCCAGAGTTAGGGGGGGGACCATTATATTGGGTTGTAGAAACCAGGGGGGGACGGGTGGGACGTCTATTAGTGCCAGTTGGAAGGGGTGGAGGTACTGGGGGGATCTGTGATACAGCTGAGCTCCCTGTCTCCATAGGGTGGCTCGTGTTATCGAGTGGATCCTTAACTTGGCCATTAGACTGCCAACTGAAAACGTTTCCATTTTTGTAATCATTGAGGTCTCTGCTATATTTCTTCAGTTTTTTTATTTTTTGTTCTCGTTCTTCTTTTTCTAAGTGATTCTTAAGATTAGTAGAGAGATTAGTATACTCTATAGTGGGTTTGTGTGGGAGAAGTTTGTCTCTAATTTCCTTGATCTCTTTATCTATGATAGTTCTTCTTGTGCGTTTTCTGTCTATAAGGAACCCCAATAAGGATATCCCTGCTTCATTAAAATAGTGGTACCATGACTCAATGTCTAGGTCCCCTTGTTGTGGATGGATTGTCCACCTTAGGCCTCTTGGGACCATGCGTTCCTTGGTGTACTGCTCCAAGAAGGCAATGTCCCATTCCAAGTGTAGCTCGGAGACCATCAGGTTTTTTAGCCTAAGGAAAAGGCCACCTATCTCTGAGTCTGTATTAAGAGCTGTGAAAACCCCTTCTGTGTTGAAAGTGCGACTAGTCCGATAATCGAACACATCCATATTGAGTGGATTATCAGGGCGTGTGGAGAGGCTGCAATAATACTGTCAAAAAGAAACGTGTAAAAAGAAGGTGTAGAAATCGCGCCAACTCCCAAATTGAACTAAAATGAAGCAGCCAACACAACAATCTGACCGTTGCAAGTGTAAAAATAATAATAAAGTGTGGCGCTAATAAAACACAAAGTAAGTAATAGTGATCTCTGTGAAAGAGAATTCAAAACTTAGAGTGTATAACCATAGAGTGAATGTTACAACATCTCAAAGGATATATACAGATACGTAGTAGCAGTAAATGCTTAGGTGTGTAAAGGGGTGAATGCTTAGTAACAAGCAATGGGTTAATTAAAAAACAACGATGCATAAGATACCATATTCAAAAAGTATTCAAAAAATATTACTACAAAGTGTCCCAGTATATTGAGTGTGTAGCTCTATAGGGACGTATTGTCCGTATGTGCAAATGCTGGAAGGAGAGACGTCCAAAGCCCTAAAAAAGGTGAACATATAAAGGCATAGGAAGTCTATTGTTGAAGAGGTGCGGTACTTCAAATGGACCCCACAGCCATCTGGGTATAGGCCATCTTCATATGCAATAATTAAAGGGTAGCTTTAAAAATCCTTCAATAAAGGTGGATTCTTCACTCATATAGATGTTTTCAACATAGAGAGAGAAAGACAAAAAGATGCCCTTACCAGAGAAGGTGGACTCACAGGCCCTTGGCGGTGAGTCAAACAGGCTTGTACCGTCAAGCGGTATAGGGTGGCACTCTGTGAGAAGATTTTATGTAGAATCCCATCAGGAGTCCTCAGATGTTGTGCCAGTTTGGGAACAGGAACCTCCAAGAATCAGCTTCGATCGCCGGTTGGTCGTTTCCTCAATGGTCCATCCCATGTGTAAGTGAACAAGGAAAAGAAAAAGACAACCACATAGTGTAAATCCTTATTTTTCAAAAAGGCATGGTAGCACTTTATTCAGGAATACACTCCGAAAAATTACAGGCAGGGGCAGTAAAAACTCGGTTCAGAATGCAAAAAGGTATAAAAAATGGTAAAAAATGATATAAAAACAGCGCAGTAAGTAGTGGTGGGGTGTAGACATAGAAACCCGACGCGTTTCACCCTCGAAGGCTTCTGCTGGGGTATGAATAAGCCCCCCACACAACTGCGCTTTATATAATCTCTTTTGAATGGAGTGTAACAGCTGATTAGCGCTGTTATGCAAGATGACTTCCGGGTTCGGCAGCGTCATGGGTGACCGACGGTCACATGATGCTTTTGTGGCCAATCGAATCTCAAAAGAGTTGGTCAGAGAGCCAAGCCTCACTTTCACTATCCACTCAACAGGACGTCACTCCTATTGGTCTCAAAGGTCACGTGTCGGTCACGTGATGTGTATCCTAGGGAGTGACGAAAGGCCGCTCACGGCCTGCATATCACAGGAGACAGGAAGTGAAAGCTTAACATACTGAGACCTGGAACGCAAACACAGCCACGATCCATACTACTATTATCTTATTTTGGGTCCAATTTCATGTGAAACGATCCGAATCCCGGGAATCTTCCCCTAATATCTCCATGTAAAACTCTATATATTGCACAATAAAAAAATGGCCACTAAGGATTTAAATGTGCAAGACAACGGACAAGGATATAATGCAATGTGGCATTCTTAAGAAATAGTAATGTTAAAGGTACATAACAAACCCAAATGGTCTAAAAAATTACAAAATATAAGTAAAACAGTCTAAATAGATTATATAGCAGAGACCTATGTAGAATTAAATTTATGTGAGATTGTGTTTGAAGAGACACACAACGTGTAAAAATTATATTTAAACAGTTCATGTGTCAGGAAACCATTCATAAAGGAAGGGAACAAAATCATAATCAACCTGAAAAAATGTACCAAACAAGAGTGTGGTTGACAGTGAGGTCCCAAAAATGGTAAAAAATAATAAATGGAACAATAAATAATAAAGGTGTTGATACTATCTGAATGGAGATTGTGTTCCATATCAAACTTCAAGACTTCATTAACCCTCTGGCGCAGTGGCAGGTGAAATGAAAAATGCTTGGAGTAAAAAATATATGTATAAATACAGCGGGGAAACAAAAGAAATATCTAAAGAGATATTAAATAATCAAACAATCCCTGAAGAGATATTCTGCAGAGTGGAAATAAGTACTTGCTAAGTGCTTTGTGAGGAGTACTTATGATCCTCATATAGGTGAGGTTGTGCAAACTGCATAAGGTGGTATTAATGGGGACTTGGTGGGGAATGTTCATGATCCTCACACAAATGAGGTTGGGTGAACTATCTGAAGTGGTGATTCTTGATGGGAGTCATTTGATGGCAGTGTGGAGAGACAAGGGAAAATAAGAAAGATGCATGTATCTAGATAATCTGGAGGGGTACCATATGAACCACAGATAGTCAGGGACGGCCATCGGGGGGATATCAACGCCTAAGATAGATTAATAAAAGCGTTGATATCCCACTCGACATTAAGTCCGTGTGGCACATAGCACCTCATTAGGTGTATCCAAAAAGTTTCAAGTTTGGAGACCCCTCTTATGTTTGGTTCCCCTCTCCAATGTGGAACGAATTTGTCAATAATTTGGAACTTCGTTCCAGATGGATTCTGGTTGTGGTGATGTAGGTAGTGTTTGGGAACACTGTGATTTGTGCGTCCTTTTAATATAGCTGTGATGTGTTTGTTCACTCGTATAGAAAAGTTGCGTATAGTTCGTCCTATATACTGCTTACCGCAGGGACAGGTGATAAGGTATACGATGAACTTAGTAGTGCAAGTGGCGAATTGTCTCTTCAAACACAATCTCACATAAATTTAATTCTACATAGGTCTCTGCTATATAATCTATTTAGACTGTTTTATTTATATTTTGTAATTTTTTAGACCATTTGGGTTTGTTATGTACCTTTAACATTACTATTTCTTAAGAATGCCACATTGCATTATATCCTTGTCCGTTGTCTTGCACATTTAAATCCTTAGTGGCCATTTTTTTATTGTGCAATATATAGAGTTTTACATGGAGATATTAGGGGAAGATTCCCGGGATTCGGATCGTTTCACATGAAATTGGACCCAAAATAAGATAATAGTAGTATGGATCGTGGCTGTGTTTGCGTTCCAGGTCTCAGTATGTTAAGCTTTCACTTCCTGTCTCCTGTGATACGCAGGCCGTGAGCGGCCTTTCGTCACTCCCTAGGATACACATCACGTGACCGACACGTGACCTTTGAGACCAATAGGAGTGACGTCCTGTTGAGTGGATAGTGAAAGTGAGGCTTGGCTCTCTGACCAACTCTTTTGAGATTTGATTGGCCACAAAAGCATCAAGTGACCGTCGGTCACCCATGACGCTGCCGAACCCGGAAGTCATCTTGCGTAACAGCGCTAATCAGCTGTTACACTCCATTCAAAAGAGATTATATAAAGCACAGTTGTGCGGGGCTTATTGATACCCCAGCAGAAGCCTTCGAGGGCGAAACGCATCGGGTTTCTATGTCTACACCCCACCACTACTTACTGCGCTGTTTTTATATCATTTTTTACCATTTTTTATACCTTTTTGTATTCTGAACCGAGTTTTTACTGCCCCTGCCTGTAATTTTTCGGAGTGTATTCCTGAATAAAGTGCTACCATGCCTTTTTGAAAAATAAGGATTTACACTATGTGGAAGTCTTTTTCTTTTCCTTGTTCACTTACACATGGGATGGACCATTGAGGAAACGACCAACCGGCGATCGAAGTTGATTCTTGGAGGTTCCTGTTCCCAAACTGGCACAACATCTGAGGACTCCTGATGGGATTCTACATAAAATCTTCTCACAGAGTGCCACCCTATACCGCTTGACGGTACAAGCCTGTTTGACTCACCGCCAAGGGCCTGTGAGTCCACCTTCTCTGGTAAGGGCATCTTTTTGTCTTTCTCTCTCTATGTTGAAAACATCTATATGAGTGAAGAATCCACCTTTATTGAAGGATTTTTAAAGCTACCCTTTAATCATTGCATATGAAGATGGCCTATACCCAGATGGCTGTGGGGTCCATTTGAAGTACCGCACCTCTTCAACAATAGACTTCCTATGCCTTTATATGTTCACCTTTTTTAGGGCTTTGGACGTCTCTCCTTCCAGCATTTGCACATACGGACAATACGTCCCTATAGAGCTACACACTCAATATACTGGGACACTTTGTAGTAATATTTTTTGAATACTTTTTGAATATGGTATCTTATGCATCGTTGTTTTTTAACCACTTGCTTACTAGGCACTTAAACCCCCCTCCTATCCAGACCAATTTTCAGCTTTCAGTGCTCTCACACTTTGAATGACAATTACTCAGTCATGCAACACTGTACCCAAATGATTTTTTTGTCCTTTTTTTCATACAAATAGAGATTTATTTTGGTGGTATTTGATCACCTCTGGGTTTTTTATTTTTTGCGCTATAAATGAAAAAAGACCGAAAATTTTGAAAAAAAACACATTTTTTCTAATTTCTGTGATAAAATTTAGCAAATTCGTAATTTTTCTTCATAAATTTTGGCCACAATTTATACTGCTACATATCTTTGGTAAAAATAACCAAAAATTTGTGGAAATTATTTGGTCTGTGTGAAAGTTTTAGAGTCTACAAGCTATGGTGCAAATCATAAAAAAATTATCACATCTGATGTACTGAGGCCTATCTCATTTCCTGAGACCCAGGAAAGTACAAATGCCCCCCAAATAACCCCTTTTTGGAAAGTAGACATTTCAATGTATTTAGTTAGAGGCATGGTGAGTTATTTGAAGTTGTATTTTTTCCCACAATTCTTTGCAAAATTGAGATTTTTTTTTTTCCCACAAAATTGTCATTGTAATAGCTTATTTCTCTCACATGGCATGTGTATACCACAAATGACACCCCAAAATACATTCTGCTACTCCTCCTGAGTATTACGATACCACATGTGAGGGACTTTTTCACTGCCTGGCCACATACAGAGGCCCAACATGCATGGAGCACCATCAGGTGTTCTAGGAGCATAATTACATAATTATAATATAATTACGCATCACATTTCTCAACCACCTATTAAACTTTTGAAGGCCCTGGAGCACCAGGACAATGGAAACACCCACAAAATGACCCCATTTTGGAAAGCTAACACCCCAACGTATAATCTATGAGGCATAATGAGTCTTTTGAATGGTTTATTTTTTTCCAGAAGTTTTTGGAAAATGTGGAAAAAAATGAAACCGCATTTTTTTTTACACAAAGTTGTCCGTTTATAAGATATTTCCAGCACATGGAATTTAGATAGCAAAAATGACACCCCAAAATACATTCTGCTACTCCTCCTGAGTATTACGATACCACATGTGTGGGACTTTTTCACTGCCTGGCCACATACAGAGGCCCAACATGCATGGAGCACCATCAGGTGTTCTAGGAGCATAAATTACACATCACATTTCTCAACCACCTATTACACTTTTGAAGGCCCTGGAGCACCAGGACAATGGAAACACCCACAAAATGACCCCATTTTGGAAAGCTAACACCCCAACGTATAATCTATGAGGCATAATGAGTCTTTTGAATGGTTTATTTTTTTCCAGAAGTTTTTGGAAAATGTGGAAAAAAATGAAAACACATTTTTTTTTACACAAAGTTGTCCGTTTATAAGATATTTCCAACACATAACATTTAGATAGCAAAAATGACACCCCAAAATACATTCTGCTACTCCTCCTGAGTATTACGATACCACATGTGTGGGACTTTTTCACTGCCTGGCCACGTACAGAGGCCCAACATGCATGGAGCACCATCAGGTGTTCTAGGAGCATAAATTACACATCACATTTCTCAACCACCTGTTACACCTTTGAAGGCCCTGGAGCACCAGGACAATGGAAACACCCACAAAATGACCCCATTTTGGAAAGCTAACACCCCAACATATAATCTATGAGGCATAATGAGTCTTTTGAATGGTTTATTTTTTCCCAGAAGTTTTTGGAAAATGTGGAAAAAAATGAAAACGCATTTTTTTTTACACAAAGTTGTCCGTTTATAAGATATTTCCAACACATGGCATTTAGATAGCAAAAATGACACCCCAAAATACATTCTGCTACTCCTCCTGAGTATTACGAAACCACATGTGTGGGACTTTTTCACTGCCTGGCCACATACAGAGGCCCAACATGCATGAAGCACCATCAGGTGTTCTAGGAGCATAAATTACACATCACATTTCTCAACCACCTATTGCACTTTTGAAGGCCCTGGAGCACCAGGACAATGGAAACACCCACAAAATGACCCCATTTTGGAAAGCTAACACCCCAATGTATAATCTATGCGGCATAATGAGTCTTTTGAATGGTTTATTTTTTTCCAGAAGTTTTTGGAAAATATGGAAAAAAATGAAAACGCATTTTTTTTACACAAAGTTGTCCGTTTATAAGATATTTCCAACACATAGCATTTAGATAGCAAAAATGACACCCCAAAATACATTCTGCTACTCCTCCTGAGTATTACGATACCACATGTGTGGGACTTTTTCACTGCCTGGCCACATACAGAGGCCAAACATGCAAGGAACACCGTCAGGTGTTCCAGGGACACATAGCATGCACATACCAAGAATTACACCCCAAAATACATTATGCTGAGCAAAGCGTAAACAAAAAAGATTACCTGTGGTTGTAGTAGCGCAGTTGTACACAGGAGGATAGCACTGGTCCAGGCAGCAGGCAGGGACTTGGTCAGCAGCGGCGAACACAATTGTCCAGGCAGCAGGCAGGGTTACTGTCCATATAAAGTCCAGGGTCAGTGCAGGCAGAGATATTGTCCGCAGTGCCAAAAATATTGGTCCTGGTAGTAGGCAGGTCCATGTGGTGTGGTCAGTGCAACAGGCAGAGGCGTGACGGCAGTAAGTCCTACAGGCAGAAGTAGGGCCTCGTTTAGGACAGAATGGGGACAGGGGTAGAGGCTTCTCCCACCCAAATCTCTTTGAAGCCTCCGAGTCTCCAGACCCTAATCTAGGATTGAGAAAACAAAATAAATTGTTTTCTTCATCCAGAAAAACAATTCTGGAGCCCCTCACATATGTGAGACCCCTGTGTTGAATCCCACTAGTCCAGTTGCAGGGTACAAGATCAGTCCAAGAGGCAGGCAAATATCATGGTCAAACAGTCCAAGGTCAGTTCCAGATCAGGCAGAGGTATGTACAGAATCGTTGGGCAGAAGCATGGTCGAATAACAGTCCAGGGTCAGTTCCAGATCAGGCAGAGGTATGTGCAGAATCGTTAGGCAGAAGCGTGGTCAAATAACAAGCCAGGGTCAGTTACAGAGGAGGCAGTGGCATAAGGGGTGTGAGGGTAAATTGCAGGAACGGAGGCTTACGTTTACCATACTTTACTAATAATTTACTGAAGTATGGTAACGACGAAAACATTCACCTACGCAGAGGCCTGGTTCAGAAGGACATTGTGCACAATAATAAGATGTGTCTCTTCTGAATCCAGCTCTGGTACACACCTTACATTTTTTTTGCCGTCGTTGGCCTGTTGGTTTGGGAGGGATCTTATCTGGTAAGTGACGTTCGGAGAGTCGACTTAGAACATCAGATCGGATATTTTCTGGGGGGCCGTTCGGGAATGTAAGGGCAGTGAAAACGTCCTCCTGGTAGCCAAGAAAGCGTTTGGGGTTTTGGGTGGAGTTACGATAAATGACATAAGAATTGTAGATGGCCAAATGAAAAAAATAAATTGCGACTTTCTTATACCAATGGTATGTCCGTCTTGTGGCAAGGTACGGTTCTAGCATCTGGTCATTCAAGTCGACTCCCCCCATAAACAAATTATAGTCAAAGATGCATTTAGGTTTCTGTATGGGGCCATTTCTTCTGGGGACTTCCATGAAGGTATCATCGTGGATTGAAGACAACATGTATACATCTCTTTTGTCTCTCCACTTCACTGCCAAAATCTCGTTGTTTCGTAGACTCGCTGTTTCTCCTTTTCTCAATTTTTTATTGACCAGACTTTGAGGAAAGCCCTTCCGGTTCTTTTTGATGGTACCACATGCAGGCGTCTTCATCCGATGCAGGTTGTGGAACAGGGGCAGAGATGTGTAGAAGTTATCTACGTACAGGTGGTAGCCTTTCTCCAGTAGGGGGTATGTGAGATCCCAAACAATTTTCCCGCTTGATCCCAAGTAGTCTGGGCAATTAGGGGGTTGCAGCTGGGTGTCCTTCCCTTCGTACACTTTGAAGGCATACAAGTAACCTGTGACTCGGTCACATAATTTGTATACCTTCACCCCATAGCGTGCCCTTTTACTGGGAATATATTGCTTCATCTTAAGCCTGCCACTAAACTTAAGAAGGGACTCATCCACACATATGTTTTTGTCTGGGGTAAACAGCAGGGGGAATAGTGCAGAAAAATAATTTAAAAGTGGCCGAATTTTGAAAAGTCTATCATAGTTTGGGTCATTTCGGGGAGGGCACTGGGTATTGTCGTTGAAATGAAGAAACCTCAATATCATGAGGTATCTGTTTCTGGGCATCACCTTGGAGTATATTGGCAGGTGTTGGAGGGGGTGGGTTGACCAATAGGACAGCAAAGTGTTTTTTTTCGTGAGTCCCATGTTAAATGTGAGCCCTAAAAAAACCTTCAACTCCACCACCGTTAGGTCTCTCCATTCGTAGGGACGGGCATAGTAGGACGTTGGATTATTCGCAATGAATTGATGTGCATAAAGGTTGCACTGGGCCACAATACTTGACAGCATGTCCTCGGTAAAAAATAAATTAAAAAAATCTATTGGGGAAAAATTCTCCGTGTTCACCTGGACTCCTGGCTGGGCAGTGAAAGGGGGAATGTTGGCTTCTCCTGAATTAGGAGGAAGCCACAAGGGGTTCTGCAGGGCATAGGGAAGGCTGGCTTGGGTCCTTGGCCTTTCTTGCCGAGGCACTGCGGTGTTGGTGGACGGGACTGCGGTGCTGGTGGACGGGACTGCGGTGTTGGTGGACGGGACTGCCGTGCTGGTGGACGGGACTGCCGTGCTGGTAGATGCCAGTGCCTCCCCACCAGAACGCCTTCGTTTGGCGGGCCGAATCTCTTCCTCCTCTGAGTCACTCAGTGTTTCACTACTGAGGACTGGCTCATAGTTTATGTCCGACTCAGAATCGGAAAGGGAATCTGAAAAAGAGAGCTCCCCGTTGCTCTCGTCGGCCTGGGACAGTATTTGGTACGCCTCCTCGGCGGAAAAGCTTCTTTTGGCCATGGTTGCTAAGCCTGCACTGATGAGCACAGATGGGCACTGAGGTGGCACAGAGTGGCACTGATGAGGTGGAACAGATGTGCACTGATGAGGTGGAACAGATGTGCACTAATGAGGTGGAACAGATGTGCAGATGTGCACTGATGAGGTGGCACAGGTGTGCACTGATGAGGTGGCACAGGTGGGCACTGATGAGGCGGCACAGGTGGGCACTGATGAGGCAGCACAGGTGGGCACTGATGAGGCGGCACAGGTGGGCACTGACGAGGCGGCACAGGTGGGCACTGATGAGGTGGAACAGATGTGCACTGAGATTGCACAGATGTGCACTTATGAGGTGGCACAGCTGGGCACTGATGGAACGGCACAGATGGGGCGGCACAGATGGGGTGGCACAGATGGAGCGGCACAGATGGAGCGGCACAGATGGGCACTGATGAGGCGGCACAGATGTGCACTGAGGCAGCACAGATGTGCACTGAGGCAGCACAGATGTGCACTGAGGCAGCACAGGTGGGCACTGAGGCAGCACAGGTGGGCACTGATTGGCACAGGTGGGCACTGATGAGGTGGCACAGGTGGGCACTGATGAGGTGGCACAGGTGGGCACTGATGAGGTGGCACAGGTGGGCACTGATGAGGTGACACAGGTGGTCACTGATTGTGCAGATGTGCAGCTGGACAATAATCACCGCTGGGCAGACAGGTGGACACCGATAGGCACAGGTGGACACCGATTGGCACAGGTGGGCACCGATTGGCACAGGTGGGCACCGATTGGCACAGGTGGGCACCGATTTGGCACAGGTGGGCACCGATTGGCACTGTACTGATGCTGCACTGTACTGATGGGGCACTGTATTGATGGGGCACTGTATTGATGGGGCACTGTGTTGATGGGCACTGTATTGATGGGCACTGTGGGCACTGTAGGCACAGTAAATGTTAATTACAAACTCACAGATCGCTGACAGTTTCTCTCTCTCCTCACACGCTGTCTCTGTGTGAGGAGAGAGAGCCGGCAATGAGAGATGATCTCAATTGTTTACATTTTAGATCATCTCTCATTGGAGGCAGCGATCGCGCTGTAAACGGCCGCTGTGATTGGCTGTTTACAGCGATCTGTGATTGGCTGTGTCCAAGGGACACGGCCAACGCAGAATTTCCCCGTTGCGCGCTCGTGAGCGCGCACGGGGAGCGAGGAAAGGGGAGGCCGTCATATGACGTTCTCCCGAGAATTGACATCCGCGCTGAAGCCGTCATTCGGCTACGACCGGATGTCAGGTGGTTAATTAACCCATTGCTTGTTACTAAGCATTCACCCCTTTACACACCTAAGCATTTACTGCTACTACTTATCTGTATATATCCTTTGAGATGTTGTAACATTCACTCTATGGTTATACACTCTAAGTTTTGAATTCTCTTTCACAGAGATCACTATTACTTACTTTGTGTTTTATTAGCGCCACACTTTATTATTATTTTTACACTTGCAACGGTCAGATTGTTGTGTTGGCTGCTTCATTTTAGTTCAATTTGGGAGTTGGCGCGATTTCTACACCTTCTTTTTACACGTTTCTTTTTGACAGTATTATTGCAGCCTCTCCACACGCCCTGATAATCCACTCAATATGGATGTGTTCGATTATCGGACTAGTCGCACTTTCAACACAGAAGGGGTTTTCACAGCTCTTAATACAGACTCAGAGATAGGTGGCCTTTTCCTTAGGCTAAAAAACCTGATGGTCTCCGAGCTACACTTGGAATGGGACATTGCCTTCTTGGAGCAGTACACCAAGGAACGCATGGTCCCAAGAGGCCTAAGGTGGACAATCCATCCACAACAAGGGGACCTAGACATTGAGTCATGGTACCACTATTTTAATGAAGCAGGGATATCCTTATTGGGGTTCCTTATAGACAGAAAACGCACAAGAAGAACTATCATAGATAAAGAGATCAAGGAAATTAGAGACAAACTTCTCCCACACAAACCCACTATAGAGTAT
The DNA here is from genome assembly GCA_037952835.1 of Lithobates septentrionalis. Taxonomy (NCBI): domain Eukaryota; kingdom Metazoa; phylum Chordata; class Amphibia; order Anura; family Ranidae; genus Lithobates; species Lithobates septentrionalis. The sequence continues at coordinate 696,579 of JBBDGP010001706.1, read as the reverse complement.
ACTAATCTCTCTACTAATCTTAAGAATCACTTAGAAAAAGAAGAACGAGAACAAAAAATAAAAAAACTGAAGAAATATAGCAGAGACCTCAATGATTACAAAAATGGAAACGTTTTCAGTTGGCAGTCTAATGGCCAAGTTAAGGATCCACTCGATAACACGAGCCACCCTATGGAGACAGGGAGCTCAGCTGTATCACAGATCCCCCCAGTACCTCCACCCCTTCCAACTGGCACTAATAGACGTCCCACCCGTCCCCCCCTGGTTTCTACAACCCAATATAATGGTCCCCCCCCTAACTCTGGAAATAGAGGAAGAAACAACAGGGGAAAGGGTAGGGGTAACAGGGATCGCTCTGTACACTATGAAGATTACAGACAGGATCACTCCCCCCAAAGACGAAATATGAGCCAGAATGAGTATCAGCATTACCAACCATTCCCACCAAGAACTCCTATTAACACGAGAAACAGATTCTCACCACTTAGGGATGAAAGATCTAATGATTACCGAAACTCCCAATATCGCTATGACTATGGGGACAGAGATTATTCTGATCGATCACCTTTTAGTTACAACCAGGCTAAACCGAAGCCTTCATACCCGGGGTTTTTTTTACAGAGAACAAGAATACCCCACACGAAATTCAGAACAAAACGCGGCACCCGAGGGGGGAGGCGCACCAGTAAAAAGAAAACGGGTTTAAAGGATAACGGTATTTTTAATTTAAGTAAAGTTGATTTCACTCCAGCGGAACTCAGTGTCCTGAACAAAGGATTGAAATTTGCTCCCCCAAAAACTTTAAGTAAATTCTCTACATTTATAGATGTGCACAAATTTGTGCGCAAACTTAATATACAGAGATATATTGCGTCCAACCCAAGTAGGCCTTCAAACCTCCTTGCAAATTCTCATTCGGTCCATTCTGGGCTAGCTAACCCATCTCTATTCAACCCCCCAGCACCTATAGCTCCTGCCATCAAAGTGTTCCGTGACTTAGTACTGGAAGACTTGGATGTCCTCCCAAACAAAAAATACTACACGGACCCCAACATAAAAATAGGTCTAAAGTCCCTCTGCGAACGCAATGACCTCGTCATCCGCCCGGCGGATAAGGGCGGAGGAATTGTCGTTCTTGATAGAAAAGACTACCAAGCGGAAATGACCAGGATTCTGAGTGACACAGAACCCTATTTGCCCCTTGGTTCCAACCCTACTACAGGCTTTAAAAGAACATTAGTGGATCTGATTGATACCGGCTTCCATCTAGGTATACTAGACAAAAAAGAAAAAAAAATTCTGGTTCCGGTGGCTCCTCGCATCCCCATAATGTATTACCTGCCCAAGGTACATAAAAATATCACCCAACCTCCGGGTCGCCCAATTATTAGCGGGATTAATTCCGTAACATCTCGTATAGGGAAATACATTGATCACTATTTGCAACCTATAGTGAAAATGATACCATCCTTTTTGAAGGACACCCGAGATACCATCAATAAATTACAACAGATCACCTACAGCAATGACCTCATCTTAGTAACTGCAGACGTTACTTCCCTATACACTATTATCCCCCATGAACTGGGCCTAGGAGCAGTGGACTTATTCCTGTCAAGGGATAAAAATATCCCCACGACCCAAAAGAGGTTAATTATGGATTTGCTACGTTTTGCCACCAAGTCAAATTATTTCTGGTACAATGATTGCTATTACCTACAGACAAAAGGGGTAGCTATGGGGGCAAAGTTTGCCCCGAGCCTGGCCAATATCTTTATGGCCAAATGGGAGGAGGATGTCGTCGGTGTCCTGAAACCCCCACAGCTGGCCCTGTGGGCCAGGTACATCGACGACATCCTCCTCCTATGGAGAGGCTCCATGGGATCACTGAACCAGTTCATGTCGACCCTAAATGACAACGAGGTGGGCATCCATCTGTCTTATGAAGCCAGCTCCTCTACAATAAGTAAATGATATGAGAATAAAGACGGCGCTGCCCTCTAATTAAATAAGTGCTATAGACTAGTGTGATAAGTGAATCCTGGTAATTAAATTAGGTGTCAATAGTGCAATCTACACAAAATATTCAGAAATGACCGAAAAAGGCAGTAACACCAGTAAATAAGACACTAATAAATAAATCAAATCCCCCCAGTGGGGTAAATATGTATGTCAGATTAGATAGTCAAAAGATAAAGGTGAACTCTGTGATAAAATAGAAAAAAATAAAAAAAAAATGATAGGTTTCCTCAAAACTCAAAAGTTTTGGGACAAGATGGCGCCAGGGGTAATGTGGATTGTGTGATGAAAAAATTATTATATGTGCATGTAATGCTGATATAATATCCGTGTTGCCATTTCCATGTGTATGTACAAATTATTAACTTGGGTCGTGAGTTACCCCAATATTCAAAAGTATTGGGACACCGTGGCGCTTGTGAAACGTAAAATATCTTAATGTGACACCCTATTAACAAACTCCCTATATGTTAAATACAAATAATATAAAAACATACATCAGCCATAAATTCCGATTTCATAAGTGCGTAACAAGCAATCGTTAGCTTCTAAAAGGGTTGGGTAAATAGTCCATGCAAAGGTTTGTATATTTATAACCAAGTGGAAAAGACAAAGTTCAAGTGTAAATGCTGTTTATTTCATCCTTGGGGACACACCACAGTGACTTCTGTGCCTTTCAATCAAGATGGTGACTTTGAGGTGCTCACCCCCCAATGCTACCCCACTCACCAGAAATGATCACCCCTGCAGGGGTACCGAGCGACAGAGTGGGTGTCTCAGGGCAGATGATGTTCACTCCTAGTATGCTTCCATTCCTCTACTGTGTACGGTCCTCACAGCTGCTCCAGGGAAAAGGCTTATCCCCTGCAGGTCCTTCTCCTGAGTGCTCTTAGGGTGCAATATTAGCTGTTTCATGAGTTTAACAGAATAAGGTGGCAAACCGTTGGAATAGCATGGTCATATTAGAACACACCTTTTCCCTGGAGCAGCTGTGAGGACCGTGGATTCTGGAGTCCTCAGATGTTGTGCCAGTTTGGGAACAGGAACCTCCAAGAATCAGCTTCGATCGCCGGTTGGTCGTTTCCTCAATGGTGAAGAATCCACCTTTATTGAAGGATTTTTAAAGCTAAACTTTAATCATTGCATATGAAGATGGCCTATACCCAGATGGCTGTGGGGTCCATTTGAAGTACCGCACCTCTTCAACAATAGACTTCCTATGCCTTTATGTGTTCACCTTTTTTAGGGCTTTGGACGTCTCTCCTTCCAGCATTTGCACATACGGACAATACGTCCCTATAGAGCTACACACTCAATATACTGGGACACTTTGTAGTAATATTTTTTGAATACTTTTTGAATATGGTATCTTATGCATCGTTGTTTTTTAATTAACCCATTGCTTGTTATTAAGCATTCACCCCTTTACACACCTAAGCATTTACTGCTATTACTTATCTGTATATATCCTTTGAGATGTTGTAACATTCACTCTATGGTTATACACTCTAAGTTTTGAATTCTCTTTCACAGAGATCACTATTACTTACTTTGTGTTTTATTAGCACCACACTTTATTATTATTTTTACACTTGCAACGGTCAGATTGTTGTGTTGGCTGCTTCATTTTAGTTCAATTTGGGAGTTGGCGCGATTTCTACACCTTCTTTTTACATGGGGTCATACTCCTCTCTCAGCAATGTGGTGTTCAGAGGGATGAAATCTCAACCTGGCATTACGGATCTGATGTGCACTACCATTGCAGTTTGGAACAAGGCTAGGAATCATTTTAACAATCCAGAAAGGTTTTCCCCGCACATCCCCCTTTGGGGCAATCCTAGATTGCCGCATTTGAAGTCGGTCCCAGACCCCCAAGTCTGGGCAAGAAAGGGAATTGTCAAGCTAAAACACATTGTGATTGGTGGTAAATTAAGAACTTTCTCTGACCTCAGGAGCGCTTACTCACTGCCAGTTTGGATGCTGTTTAGATACTATCAACTTCGACATGCTTATAGAAAACCGTTTCCCCCTCTCCTCCAACTGGAATCAGACCCTGCGGAGGGATTGCTTACCGTTAAAATCATAGATAGACCATTATCTACTCTATATTTTCATTTGTCCATACCCCCTACAAAGAAACTTGAGAAAACTCTGGTCAAGTGGAAAGCAGACATTTCTGACTTGGCAGAGGAGGAATGGGAAACGTGTGTATCCTCCTTTGTGATTAACGCGATCTCGGCCAGAGAGCGATTTAGGCAGGTCAAGTTCCTCCACAGGGCCTATTACACCCCAAAACGTCTGACAATCATGACACCCGATAGCCTAGTGGCCTGCGCCAGGTGTGGTCTAGAGTCCGCCTCCTTTCTTCATATGGTGTGGTCTTGTCCTCGTCTCGGAGACTATTGGACGGAAATAGCTAACACTCTCAATCAGGTTACCTCCTTAGATGTGGGGGCTCATCCCAAGGCAATGCTGTTGAACATTTTCAATCCCAATGTTAGAGGCAAATACACCAAACTATTTTTGAGCTATGCTACGTTCTATGACCGAAAATAAATATTTCTCCATTGGAAAGATGCTTCGCCCCCTAGAGTATCTTCATGGCGCCTAGCAATGAATTCTATACTCCCACTATACAAACTCACATATCTTAATCGTAACTGCCCCAAAAAATTTGATAAGATATGGTCGGATTGGATAGACGCATGGGGTGCTGAAGTTGTGGATGATGTCCAAGTTGACGCTGAGATACCAGCTGTATGATTATATAACATGATTGAGATCTCTTTAAATTTCACCTAGTGTGCTTGCTCAGTTAAGCTATTGAGGTATTTGTGGTTCCTTCCTTGCCTCCCCCTCCCCCCTCCCCCCCTCATCTTCTAAGTATCCTTAATCCACCCCCCCCCCTCCCCTCCCACAAGACCTTCTTGGCTGATTTGCTTCAAGCTGTTACCTTTACACCAATATTTTGCTGAAATGTCATGTAATGCTCTCAGACTTTATTCTATTGTCTATGTAAACAATTAATCACCTACCTGGTAATGAATCACCAGGATGGCTGCATCCAAAACAATCACGTGCCAATGGTGCCACAAAATAACTTAAAGTGGAGTTACGCTTAAAAAAATAATTAAAAGTCAGCAGCTACAAATACTGCAGCTGCTGACTTTTAATAATCGGACACTTACCTGTCCCAGGGTCCAGCGATGCTGGGGTTCGAAGCCTCGCTCATCTCCCCCTCCACTTGGCGGCGCTGGCATTGTAACTGTGGGCGCCCGGCTTCAGCGAGCCGCGCCTCTCACCGTGACTGGTCGCGCAATCATCTGGGACCTGTGACGTGTCCCAGATGATTGCCTAGAGGGAGGGGGCAGAGCTGATCTCCCTTTCAGTGCCGAGGGAAGTGACGTAAAGATCCGAGGTGAATAAGGAGGCAGATTACGAGGGACCCCCTAGCAACAGGCATTAAGAGGTGAGTAAAAAATTTCTCCAAATGTTTTTTTTTTAATCTATTTTATGCACATTAATGATTTTTTTTTTTTGGGGTGGAACTCCACTTTAAAGTGCTTCCACACAGTGCCGTGCTCTACCACCACAATGCACCCGCCAGAACAAAGAATGTACTACTGAAGAGGTTACAAAACTTTTCTCAGATGCCCACCTAAACAATTGTCCCTTGGATCCTGTTTCCTCACAACTACTACGGTCACCCTCTTCTTCTATCCTATGCTCTCTCACTCACATCTTTAATCTCTCCCTCTGTAGTGGCACCTTCCCCTCCCCTCTAAAACATGCGCAGATAACTCCCATACTTAAAAAGCCCTCACTGGACCCCACCAACCTGAACAACTTAAGACCCATCCCATTGCTCCCATTCATCTCTAAACTTCTAGAACACCTACAATCGTCTTAGCTTCTACCTCAGTGAAAATAAGCTTCTTAACCCCTTACAGTCTGACTTTCGCTCTCAGCACTCCACGGAAACTGCCTTACTAAAACTCACTAACGATTTACTAAATGCTAAAACCGACAGCCAGTACTCCAAAATTCTACTACTTGACCTCTCTGCGGCCTTTGATACTGTTGACCACTCGTCGTTCCTTCTCAATAAACTACATTCCCTTGGGCTCCGAGATTCTGCTCTATCCTGGTTCTCTGCCTATCTATCACAGCGCTCCTTCAGTGTCACCTACAACTCTGTCTCCTCCTCTCCATTGCCCCTTCTGTGGGGGTCCCCCAAGGCTCTGTTCCTGGACCCCTTCTCTTCTCTTTCTACACCTCCTCCCTTGGTCACTTTATAACCGCCCACGGCTTCCAATACCACTTACTATATATGACAGCCAAATCTATCTGTCTACTCCTCACCTCACTCCTTCAGTCGCCTCTCGCATTACTAACCTACTAACTGACATATCAGCATGGATGTCGTACCACTTCCTTAAACTTAATCTCTCTAAAATTGAGGTATTAATATTCCCCCCTGTTTGTGTCCCCCTCCATGACTTTTCCATCAAAATCAACAATGCAACTATCAGTCCCTCCCCTTACACCAGGGTACTAGGTGTAATCCTAGACTCTGACTTGTCATTTCAGCCTCAAGTCCAATCGTTGTCAAAAGTTTGTCGCATTCACCTCCGTAACATCTTAAAAATTTGCTCCTTTTTAAACAAATGAAACCACCAAGCTCCTCATTCACTCCCTTGTTATCTCTCACCTTGACTATTGCAACTCCCTTCTCATTGGCCTGCCTCTCCATAGCCTATCCCCTCTTCAGTCTATCATGGATGCTGCTGCCAGACCTATACACCTTACCAACCGCTCAGTGTCTGCCAACCCTCTCCTCCAATCCCTACACTGGCTCCCAATCACCCAGCAAATTAAATTCAAAATACTAACCACAACATACAAAGCCATTCACAACTCTGCCCCGAGCTACATCACCAATCTTGTCTCCAAATATCACTCAAATGTCCTCTCCGTGTCTCTCAAGACCTCCTACTCTCAAGCTCTCTTGTCTCCTCCCATGCTCGTCTCCAGGATTTCTCCAGAGACTCTCCCATCCTCTGGAACTCGCTACCTCATCCTGTCCGGCTATCCCCTGCTCTTGCTACCTTCAGGCGATCTCTGAAAACTCATCTCTTTAGGAAAGCCTATCACGTCTCCAACTAATCTTTTACCACTTCCATCAGCTCATGGCCCACAGTTACAACCTTTTGTACCACCTGCCCCACCCTATTAGATTGTAAGCTCTTCTGAGCAGGGCCCTCTTAACCCTCTTGTATTTTATTGAATTATAACTGTATTGTCTCCCTTTTATATTGTAAAGTGCTATGTAAAAACTGTTGGCGCTATATAAATCCTGCATAATAATAATAATAATAGTAATGTCATTCGCCTGATAGTAAAAGGACACTACCCAGAGCTTCAATCTTGTTCATAACACTGAACTTGCACAAGTCAGTCAGATGTAGGTGAGCAACTTGTCATTTATTTAGAGCTGCCTTTCTCCCTCATTGCAGTTCTTGTTTTCCAAAACTAGATGATCCCAGTATTCAGGACTAAATAACAGCCAGTGTCATTAATCCAACGTTCTCTGAGCCCAGGTGTTATTGACTTGGCCTCAGGAATGAGAGAAGGGGTGGTTCTGTTGGAGTTACGCATTAAAGTTCAGACATTGCCATAGTTAACGTATTTGCCAGCCACAAAGACCACATTTCATGATCAGGCCAGCAGTTGAAGTTATGCAAAACCCTTGTGGCCACTATTAAAGGAAACTTGTTTGTAGAGCAGGAGAGTATTTCCATTGTATGCTCCTTGCTGTCACTTACATACAGACTTTAATTTTAATACTCTGTTTGAATTTAGCGCTGCACTACCTGGTATATTGTATTACACAAGATTGGTTGGCTTTTTGTGCCAGCAGTTTTCAATCCTTCAGCACTTGCCCGGACCATTTGGCTGCCTAAAGACCAGAGAACTTTTTACAATTTGGCACTGCGCTGCTTTAACTGGTAATTGTGTGGTCATGCAATGTTGTACCCAAACAAAATTTGCGTCCTTTTTTTCCTACTAATAGAGCTTTCTTTTTATGGTATTTGATTGCCTCTGCGATTTTTATTTTTTTGCAATATAAACGGAAAAAGACCGAAAATTTGGAAAAAAATGATATTTTCTACTTTTTGTTATAAGAAAAATCCAATAAACTCAATTTTAGCCATACATTTAGGCCAAAATGTATTCAGCCACATGTCTTTGGTAAAAAAAATGTCAATAAGCGTATATTTATTGCCCACGATGGGAAAGATCCTGCGAGCCACACAAAACTTAGTAAAACACTACTCAGCTGTGTGCGTTAAACACGTCTCATACGCGTGCAAATGACATATGTAAAAAAGATTACGCTGTGCTAGAGTGTTTTAGACATGCTACTAAATTATAGCATGATAGAACAACTGCGTCTAAATAAACGCATGTGGATGTGGGAAACACAATACCTCTACAAGGTAAGCGGACCTAATAATAGATGAATACTATGAATAAAAATGTGAAATATGACAAATACATATAAACGCATCAAAGTATAAATGCAAATTCAAATGTGAAATATGACAGATTAACGCATCAAAGTGCACAAGTACCAATAAGAATAACTGAATCACAGCATTACTAGTGCATTGAATAAATGAATATAAACGCATCAAAGTGCAAATGTGCCAATATGCATAACCAGGGCTTTTTTTCAGCTGGAACTTGGTGGAACTCAGTTCCACCACCTCTGGCTCAGTCCTTCTGCTCCCTTTTCATCACTTTAACTTGTAAACACAGAAGTCCGGCTTCTGTGTTTATCAGTGAAAGCTTATCTCTCAACTGCTCCCACAGATCTGATCTTCTGAGCGGCTCCCACAGAGTGCAGGATGGGGACAAGGGATATGAAGGTACCCGGGTGCAGTGCCGATTCCAAAACACCTACTGGATGATCTCCTTGCAAGTGTAGACGCAGAGCCACCTACAGTGTGTGGGGAGGTACTAGAGCTGGGTGCTTCAACTTAATACAGCAACACAAGTAAGACATGTGCAAGATAGTGTTGCTTCTAAGGAGGGAGGGGGAAGATGGGGGCAATGGAAGGGGGGTTGCATGCAGAGAGCAGAGCTGAAGAGGGGTGAAAGTGAGATGTGGATAGGGGATGCAGAGGCAAGCAGCTGTGGAAGAAGGCGCAGTGCACCCCAAACTCTGCACTCTGTATGCAGAACACCCCTTAACTCTGCACAATGTATGTATCACACCCCCGAATTCTGCATGTAGCACACCCCTGCACTCTGTGTTTAACACCCCCCCCCACTCGGCATTCTGTACGTAATGCATTCCTGGTATTTAATGCATCTTTAAGACCCTTCCACTGTAAGTGAAATTTGACCACACCATTTGATGCGGTTTGGAGAGTGTATATGGGGGGGGGGGGGGGTTTGGAGGGTCGTGGTTGAGTTCCTGCACCTATTTTCTGAGAAAAAAGCCCTGTGCATAACTAAATGACAATATTACTCAAATGTGCAAAATATAAACGCATAAAGTGCAAATGTGCAAATAAACATACTTATTACAATATAAATATATATATATATATATATATATATATATATATATATATATATATATATATATATATATATATATATATGAGCATGTAAAAAGTGCAAAAAACACAAAACAAAAAGTAATTTGGTGTCACACAGTTCATGTGTAAAAAAGTCCTCAATGGAACCAAAAAATATAGTTCACTATGAAGTCCTACAAAAGGTATAAAGGTGCCTAAACGTGATGTCCACTGGTGGTACAATCAAACTTGCTAGTAACTCTCAAAGTGCCACAGACCATGCAATGGTGCGATTCGGTGACCCCAAAGGTAATGCGCTCACCTCAGAGCATGTGACCAAGTCGCTAGACAAAGTCAAACCACGCTTGTGAACCACCCCGGATTCTAAGTAGATCACAGGATCCCAGGCTCCAATGCAGTAAAGAGTATATAGATGAGAAGAAAAAACTACATAATATAATACCGTTTTAAAATGTATTAAAAGATATAGATACTCTTCCCAAAAGGGGTATTCACAACATATAGGTGCGTCAGTGAACCGCTCTAAACATGGCAAGCATGATACTTTTTGTGAGGGTATGGTGTGCGTCTCCTCAATAGGCAGCTCAGCTGTCTCTTGCTCCGTCCTGGCCCCTCCCCTATGTGTGTTCGACACAGGGATCACGTGTCATCATCAGGGGGATACTGATTGGGTGGCCGATCTATCGTTTTAAATACACTCCCTGCGGCCATTTTGCGGTGGTCCGCAGACATTCTAGTGTTAGGCTACAAGATATATGAGCTAAGTGAAACTCAGGCACAGCTGATAACCAACTGGTCTCAATGTATTAATCAGTAAACACAATGTAATGAGCGTTAATCGCCAGTATTCGTTAGAGAAAAAGATCATCTAATATTAAATAAAATTGCAATGCTATTGTCCAGGTCGGAGGTTGACGGACATCACACCATACCAACTCATATCAGATACAAAACCAATCACCTAGATGTAATATATCAAGGAGAATATACTGAAATAAGTCGTTAAATAAATAAATATAAATCTAGAATATAGTATTCCAAACTGCATGAGCAAAAACATTATGTGATTATAATTAGTCACTACCTAAACTAGTCACTACCTAAACGTCATGCGATGCCCCATAACGCACCGCCCAGTATATATACACACACACATGCTAAACTGTATCACACCCATACAGCATATGTGGTAAAAAAGACATGGGTACATAATACACGTATAGCCAACCAACATGCTCATAAGGTGTATATGGGTGGTAAACATAGACCATGGGCGCTAGTCATAAAAAATATATATGTATGTAGCGCCCCTATCGCGTGTGCTACTATATTATGAGATCTATGGAACACCCCTAAAACATAAATAGATCGGAAGTAGGAATCAAAGAACTAAATAACAATGGTATACTGACTGACTATTAGTGATTGTTTAAAAAACATCAAACTTTTTGTTCAAACCACCAGGTGATAATGAGCCAAGTTGGTGTATCCACCAAGATTCTCACTTACTTATTTCTCTGGTACAGTTAGAACCCCTCCGGAATCGCATCCCAATCGTGCTCTGATTATGAACATCTCTAAAATGTATGGATAAATAATGCTTGTCGAAACCTTTATGTATGTTTCTAACATGTTCTTCCATACGATCTTTAAGAGCTCTTATAGTGCGGCCAACATACAATAAATTGCAGGGGTATTTGACCACATATACAACTCCCACAGTATCACATGATATAAAATCCCTAATGCTATAAGTATGACTAGTCAGAGGATTGCAGAATTCCTTTATTTCTTTATATTAGTCGGAACTCTTATGCAGCTATAGCATCTACCACATCCATGAAAGCCTTTTAAATCCCAAAACATCATGGGTTTCAGAGGGGGTGGTTCTACAACATTATGCACCAACCTATCTCGTAGATTAGGTGCTCATTTGTAAACAATCTTTGATTTTTCTGATAGACAACCTTTCAGATGGATATCTTGTTTCAACACTTTCCAGTATTTTTGTATAATCCTTTCCACCTCCTTATTTTGTAGGTTGTAATCCAGCACTATGCACAAACCCGTCATTCATCATCATTAGTATCTCAAATAAGCAGCTTTTTCCTTTAGCAAGTTTTCTCTGTTCAGATGCCTGACCTTGGTTCTTTCCTTGGTGAGAAATTCTTTATGATATGCTTTATTTGTAAACATCTTGTTCAACATGTTGGATTGAGTTTCAAAATCTTCATCCAGTGTGCAATTTTTCTTTATTCTTATAAATTGACCTCAAGGTATGTTATCCAGCCATGGCCTAAAATGGCAACTCGTAGTCGGAATGTACGAGTTGCAGTCAGTGGCCTCAAAGAAGGTTTTAGTTACAATTCCTTGTGCGGTGTTACATATTTCCAAATCTAGGAAGTGTACTTTGTTCTTTCTGATGTCCAAAGTGAGAGAGATGTTTCGATCATTGTTGTTCATAGACTCCAATAATCCCATCAAGGATTCCATACTGTTGTTCCAAATGATCAACAGATCGTCTATGAATCTCTTATACAACATGATGCCTGTGTGGTTCTCACCCAGAACACCTGCCATTTGGCCATATAGAGGTTCGCTACACTCGGGGCAAATTTAGCGACTCCTTTTATTTGTAAATAAAATGTATTATCATACCAAAAAAAATTGTGTTGTAAACAAAATTCTAAACACTTCAGAATAAATATGCATAGATTATCCTCCATCTTACTTTTGCCATTCTCCAAGGCCCACTTAACAGCATCCATGGCCCCCTTGTGGTCAATATTGGTGTACAAACTAGCCACATCTCCCGTGGCCATAATAATGTTATCATTGATAGTGCATTCCCTCAACAATTGTAACGTATGCTTAGTATCTCAAAGAAAAGCCTGCGTATTTCTCACTAGGGGTTGCAAATGGAGATCAATATATTCTCCCAGCCTGGATGTTAATGACTCAATCCCACTCACTATTGGTCTTCCAGAGGAATTTGTACTATTCTTATGTATTTTTGACAAATAATAAATCACCGGAATTTTGCTGGCTGTGGTAACCAAGTATTTAGCTTCATGTTTATTAAGTAGTTTGTTATCAATACCATACTGTACAACTGACTCCAGTTCATCCTTAACAAGCTTAGAGGATTTAGAATTAAGCTGTTTATATGTGTCCCTATCTTCCAATATTCTATTCATTTCCCTCTTATACTGGTCCAGGGATAGGATAACAATACCCCCCCCCCCCTTTATCTGCCGGACGGATCACTATGTCAGTTCTATTTTGCAGTGCCTCTAGACCTTTTTTGAGGTCCCTCTGCTCATAAACCTTCTTAACAGACAACTGTTCCAGTTCAGTTATCACCAATTTCTTAAAGAGGTCCACATGTTTGTTGTTGGCTATGTGAGGATTGAACACAGAGTTGTTCCTTAAAGTCCTAAAATTATTCTCCATGGCCGTTCTCTCAATCGGGTTAAGGGCATAGTACTTTTTAATATTTAATTTTCTGATTAATTTCTGTACTCCTATATAAGTTTCAAATTTGTCACGTCCCTTTTTGGGTGCAAACTTAATACCCTTATCCAGGGTTGATATTTCTTCCTTTGATAGTTCAATACCGCTTAGGTTGTAGATACCCTCCCCTAATCTTCCCTTCTTCTTTTTTTGTTGTAACTTTCGTCCAGCTCTTGCTCCCCTTTTCCTGGATTTCTTATTGCCCGGGTGGATTGCACCCGGCTCTTCTCTAAAAAAGAATCATCCTGGTGTTGATCTGTGATATTTTGTAAGGGTTGATAGCTGTTGTAGACGGGCACCTCATACTGATCTTGTGATGGTCTATCATACCTTACTCTTTGAGGTTTAGGGGAATAATACACCCCATTCCCTTGAACGCCATCCCTATGATGGGGAGGTTCACCATAGTGCTGATTTTCATTACGTGAGGGGCCCCTGTGGGATTGGTAAGGGCCCACCTCATGGGGTGCCCTATGCTGATGCCCATAATATTGTTGACGATCATACGGGTATTGGCCATTAACCTGTCTTCCCCTCTGGTATGGAGTATTGCTTGGTTGATTCCCTCTCCAATATTGATAGCTACCCTGGTGGCCACTATTACCATTGCCCCAATTGTATGATGCTTCATAGCCCCAATTACTAGGGTTCTGTGGTGGGCCATAATGTGGGGGGCCATCATCATAATGGTTGTATCCTCTGTTGTCCTGTTGGTTATAATAAGGTTTCCTAGATGGGTACCAGTGTGGTTCTAACGGTGGTCTATCCTGATGTTGGTTCAATGGATGTTTTTTATTGGGTTGTTTATTGTCTTGCTGCTGATGATATTGTTGCCTTTGGGGTTGTGGGGTCTTAGAACCCCCACTATGATCTACTATGGGATGCTCCTGAGGATTACCAGTGTTGCTAGCAGATAGAGTGACCTGCCAGCAAAATACCTGTTTTTTCTGGTAGTCCTCAAGATCCCTCAGATACTTCATTTTCTTGGTATTTCTATTCTCCAAATCTTTTTTCTGCATATTCTTCTGGAGTTCTCCCATTAGTTTATTATTTTCCGGTGTATCTTTAAACAGGTTGATTTTATCCCTAATTTCTTTGATTTGTGTCTCTAAAACCTTTAAACCTTCCAGATCTAATTCTCTATTATCAAAAAAAGCAAAAGGATAAATGGGGCTGCCAGCAGGTGTATAAGATAAATGTGGACAACGATGGGAAAGATCCTGCGAGCCACACAAAACTTAGTAAAACACTACTCAGCTGCATGCGTTAAACACGTTTCATACGCGTGCAAATGACAAATGTAAAAAAGATTAAATGAATCACAGCATTACTAGTGCAATGAATACATGAATATAAATGCATCAAAGTGCAAATGTGCCAATATGCATAACTAAATGACACTATTACTCAAATGTGCAAAATATAAACGCATAAAGTGAAAATGTGCAAATAAACATACCTATTACAATATAAATATGTGTTTGTGTTTTTTGCACTGTATGCTTATTTGCACATTTGCACTTTATGCGTTTATATTTTGCACATTTGAGTAATATTGTCATTTAGTTATGCATATTGGCACATTTGCACTTTGATGCATTTATATTCATTTATTCATTGCACTAGTAATGCTGTGATTCAGTTATGCTTATTACTTGTGCACTTTGATGCGTTAATCTGTCATATTTCACATTTGAATTTGCATTTATACTTTGATGCGTTTATATGTATTTGTCATATTGCACATTTGTATTCATAGTATTAATTTATTATTAGGCCCGCTTATCTTGTAGAGGTATTGTGTTTCCCACATCTACATGTGTTTTTTTAGACGCAGTTGTTCTATCATGCTATAATTTAGTAGCATGTCTAACACACTCTAGCGCAGCATAATCTTTTTTACAAGCATATATTTATTGGTTTGCGCAAAAGTTATAGAGTCTACAAACTAGGGTACATTTTCTGGAATTTACGCAGCTTTTCGTTTATGACTGCCTATCTCATTTCTTGAGGTGCTAAAATGGCAGAGCAGTACAAATCGCCCCCAAATGACCCCATTTTGGAAAGTAGATACCCCGAGAAAATTGCTGAGAGGCATGTTGATCCCATTGAATATTTAATTTTTTTTGTCCCAAGTGATTGAAAAATGACAAAAAAATAGAAAAAATGTTTTTTTGCAAAAAGTTGTCACTAAATGATATATTGCTCACACATGCCATGGTTATATGTGGAATTACACCCCAAAATACATTCTGCTGCCTCTCCTGAGTACCACATGTGTGAGACTTTTTGGGAGCCTAGCCGTGTACGGGACCCCGAAAACCAAGCACCGCCTTCAGGATTTCTAAGGGCGTAAATTTTTGATTTCACTCCTCACTACCTATCACAGTTTTGAAGACCATAAAATGCCCAGATAGCACAAACCCCCAAATGACCCAATTTTGGAAAGTAGACACCCCAAGTGATTTGCTGAGAGGCATGTTGAGACCATGGAATATTTTATATTTTGCCACAAGTTGCGGGAAAATGACAAACGTTTTTTTTTTTGCACAAAGTTGTCACTAAATGATATATTGCTCAAACATGCCATGGGCATATGTGGAATTACACTCCAAAATACATTCTGCTGCTTCTCCTGAGTACGGGGATACCACATGTGGGAGCCTAGCCGCGTACGGGACCCCGTCAACCGAGCACCGCCTTCAGGATTTCTAAGGGCGTAAATTTTTTATTTCATTCCTCACTACCTATCACAGTTATAAAATGCCAAGATAGCACAACCCAACCCCGCCCCCAAATGACCCCATTTTGGAAAGTTGACACCCCAAGCTATTTGATGAGAGGCATGGTGAGTATTTTTCAGCTCTCATTTGTTTTTGAAAATGAAGAAAGAAAAGAAAAATGTTTTTTTTTTTTTTTCTTTTTTTCAATTTTCAAAACTTTGTAACAAAAAGCAAGATCTGAAGAAAAAAGGGGGGGGGGGAGGACACCTTAAAATCATCCAGCAATAGGTTCTGGGGTGACGGATAGGGGGAAGGGATTTCCCACCCACTGAAGTAATTTATCAAACTATTGTATCCCTAGTGTCACCCATATCATTGGTTAATTGACTCAATGGTGTGTGGCTAACTAGCTATCAAGTAGTTGTTCAATGGACCATAAGAGCATATGTAAAGAGAAAAAGGAAGGGGGCAAGAGGAGGCCCCCTAAAAAAGATGGTCCGCTCAAGAACAACCAATTATGAACCTAAAAAACTTTATTGTGTCATGATACTAAATAGAAACATAATCCACTAACCATGTGTGTTTTAAAAAATAGGGCAAAAACAGTCCTATTATGTGCTGGTGGCCACCACAGACATTACACATACATCATTAATTCATGCACTCACACTCATCAATTTAAAGTCACTAGAGACCCGGGTCTATGCAATTTCCATGGAATTCCAGAGCCAGATTGGCTACATAAGTGGTAGACTTTGGTCCTTCTTAAATAAAGTGCAAGTGCTAATGAACAACAAGGATCCCTTCAGATGTGAGCCAGTAGCTGGTTAGACATATGTGTTTGTCATCAGACAAGAAATAAAGAGGCAAGAGCGTCCTGGTTATATGGTGAACGGTTGCAACTCAAAAAGGAAAAAGGGGGGGAGGGGGGGGGGGCCAGCAAACTCACATGAAAGGCATTGAAGGTAGATGGAAAATGGCCATTAGTAACGTGCCTCATATATGTAAGGGTACATTTTAGCTCACCGTCTGGCGTCTTCAATGAAGAGGAGATAGAGCCCAAAAGAGTTGCTGATGGCCGCGTTCGTGTGAGTTGAGGACACGTTCATGCGGCGTGTTGGCTTGTTGTGGACATGAGCGGTTACTTCCGGGTATCCTCCGGCAAGAAGTAAGATAGGTCACAGGGTTCAAACTTATTGGCGTTTCATACCCAGTGGTTTAGACAGTCCGAAGAGACACTCAACGTCCGTGTTCACCGCGGAGGCTCCGCCTGATGTCCAAGATCCGATCAAAGTCGTCAAAATGTTCACATCCAGTTTCGGGGATATCCTTATTGAGGTGTGAGGGTCTGTGTGCCACCTGCACATGGGTCAGATGCTAAGCGCTTTCGCTTGTTTCCAAGCTTCTTCAGAGCTAGTGTGGTATCGGTAGCTGAATGTTTAAATAGCCTGATGGCTAATGTTCAATTTCCTGTCCTCATGATCAGCACCTGAATACCATGGCCTGACCATAATTACAATCACCAAAATGTGCCAATCACACTCATACATACATCCATTCAGACAAAACCATTGATGGTAGTGGATACATAAAGATTCAATCTGATCGGCTTGTATATGTGGTCAGATTTGAATATTGCATCTCTCACCATCGTAAGATGGCAGGGAAGGGCTTGTCAAGCAACTGCTCCTAGTACATAGAGTCCATAATTGGGGAGTGCTGCATTTTCAACCAAGTCAGTGCATATCTCCTCTTCATTGAAGACGCCAGACGGTGAGCTAAAATGTACCCTTACATATATGAGGCACGTTACTAATGGCCATTTTCCGTCTACCTTCAATGCCTTTCATGTGAGTTTGCTGGCCCCCCCCCCCCTCCCCCCCTTTTTCCTTTTTGAGTTGCAACCGTTCACCATATAACCAGGACGCTCTTGCCTCTTTATTTCTTGTCTGATGACAAACACATATGTCTAACCAGCTACTGGCTCACATCTGAAGGGATCCTTGTTGTTCATTAGCACTTGCACTTTATTTAAGAAGGACCAAAGTCTACCACTTATGTAGCCAATCTGGCTCTGGAATTCCATGGAAATTGCATAGACCCGGGTCTCTAGTGACTTTAAATTGATGAGTGTGAGTGCATGAATTAATGATGTATGTGTAATGTCTGTGGTGGCCACCAGCACATAATAGGACTGTTTTTGCCCTATTTTTTAAAAAGCAAGATCTGCAAAATACTCACCATACCTCAGCAAATAGCTTGGGGTGTCTACTTTCCAAAATGTGGTCACACAAATGTGCAGTGGCGACAAACTACATACATTTTTAAAAGCCTTTAAAAGCCTTTACAGGTTACCACTTTAGATTTACAGAGGAGGTCTACTGCTAAAATTACTGCCCTCTATTGAAATTCGCGGTAATACCTCACATGCATGGTGCAATTGCTGTTTACATATGACGCCAGACCGGCGCTTGCGTTCGACTTTGCGCGAGAGCAGGGGGGGACAGGGGTACTTTTTTTTTTAATAATTTATTTTTCTTTTATTTTTAAACTGTTCCTTTCATTTTTTTTTTTTTATCATTTTTTTTGTTATCTCAGGGAATGTAAATATCCCCTATGATAGCAATAGGTAGTGACAGGTAGTGAAAAAATTGGGGTCTATTAGACCCTCTCTCCTCTGCCCTCAAAGCATCTGACCACACCAAGATCGATGTGATAAAATGCTTTCCCAATTTCCCAATGGCGCTGTTTATATCCGGCGAAATCGAAGTCATGAAATGCTCGTAGCTTCCGATTTCTTAGGCCATAGAGATGATTGGAGCCATTCTGGTCTCTGATCAGCTCTATGGTTAGCTGGCTGAACCAGCAGCTGCATTCTCAGGTTCCCTGTTGGAACAGGAGAGCCAGAGAAAACCATGGAAGACGGTGGGGGGGGGGGCGTTCCCTCCCACTCCTTGTAAAAGCAGTCTAGAGGCTAATTAGCCGCTAGGATTGCTTTTACATAAAAGCGGTCCGCTGGCTGAAAAGAATGATACCAAGATAATACCAAACCCGCAGGCATCATTCTGGTATAACCACTCAAAATCCGGCAACATACCAGTATGTTGCTGGTCCTTGTTGGGTATATATTGTAATCTTTTTTTTTTTTCATGCAGCCTGTGGGCTGAACGAAAAAAAGAGATTGATCTGTGAGTATGCACACCATTAGAATACTTCCCTTCATCCACCCACTTCTAATGATGGGTATACCTGCACCATTTTGTTTTTAACTGTGGTGGTGAAATCATCTTCTACAGCGCTGGAGTCACGGCTTTATGTATCGTGGGAGCAAACACTGTTGCTGTCAAGATAAATAAATCCGCGCTGCAACTGAATGGCATACCAAAAAATAAAACATTTTTTTAACGCAATCTGTGCCTAAAATATATGTATACCCAAGCATGGGGGCATCCGCCCCAAAAGTTAGCAGCAAATCGCTCCTCCACCCCTGCTGCCCCCATGCTTCAGCATATATGCTTATAAGGCTTTATGTATCGTGGGAGCAAATGCCGTTGCTGTCAAGATAAATAAATCCGCACTGCAACTGAATGGCGTACCTGCTAAGAAAATGATGGTTAACAATAAAACAAAGTAACATTACAGTATAACAGTAAGACATACCATACTCGCAAAGCAAATACAAAAAAAAAGTAAAAAATAAAACATTTTTTAACTCAATCTGTGCCTAAAATATATATATATGCTGAAGCATGGGGGCATCCGCCCCAAAAGTTAGGAGCAAATCACTGCTCCACCCCTGCTGCCCCCATGCTTCCGCATATATGTTCTTTTTTTTTAACTGTGGTGGTGAAATCACCTCCTACAGAGCTGGATTCAAGGCTTTATGTATTGTGGGAGCAAACGCTGTTGCTGTCAAGATAAATAAATCCACGCTGCAGCTAAATGCCATACCTGAAAACAAAAAAATGGTTAACAATAAAACACAGTAAACAGTAAAGTATAAAAAAATTACATACCTGGAAAGCAAACATGATAAAACATAATAACAATAAAAATTGCAGAATAGAATACAGTAAAAAAAGAGCAGAACAATAGAGAGAATAGTGAGAACAATAAAATGACAACTATTATTTTTTTTTTATTTTATTTTTTTTTGTGTTTTTTTTACACTTTTATTTGTAACTGTAACGTTTCAGTTCCAGGTTCATGTCTCTCAAAATGCGATGGCATCTTGGGAGACCCTGTGAAAATGTGTCCTATTGTGTGCAGTGCTGTACACTACGCTAAAACTCCACTAGTGTATGGTAGCGTTCAAAACATTCACCAATGCAAAGACCAGGATTGTCAGGACAGGAGGGACAATAATAGCGGGTGTCATATCTATATCTGCGCTTGCTACAGACACGAGATCTTCTTTGGGGGGCTCGTTGGGTAGGGGTACTAGGGAAGACATACGGAAAATGCCTCTCATGCAGCCGGCTTACTGCATTTGGATTGGGATGGTGAAGTGAAGCACCGTCTGGAAACAGAAGGGCTCTGACGATCTGTTCCTGGAATTTAAGGAAGGATCCAGTCCATCATGAAGCTCTGTATAGCACAAGAGCGTTCAGCAAAGCCAATTGCAATAAATAAACAGACACTTTTTTGTACCAGCGTCTGGCCTTATGGACAACTAGGTACGGCGCCAACAACTGGTCGCTGAGGTCCACCCCTCCCATATTTTGGTGGACACAGAGTTTCTCCACAACACCAGTCGCCGTAGGAATTTGGACCATTGTGTCTGCGTGAAGGGAGGACAGAATGAAAACATTCCTATTATCCCTCCACTTCACAGCGAGCAAATTATTACACTTCAAGCAGGCTCTCTCCCCCAGCCTAAGACGGGAATCTACAAGCCTCTGGGGTAAGCCCCGTCGATTAGATCGCATGGTGCCACATGCGCCAATCTGATGATCAAACAAGTGAATTAAAATTGGCACGCTCGTGTAATAATTGTACATATACAAGTGGTACTCCTTTCCGAATAAGGGTGACACCAAGTCCCACACAATCTTGCCAGCGCTCCCTATGTAATCTGGGCAGTTCGGCGGATCTACGTGACTATCTCTTCCCTCGTAAACCATAAAACTATATGTATAGCCTGTGGCCCTGTCACAGAGCTTATAAATCTTGACCCCATATCTGGCACGCTTGCTGGGAAGATACTGTTTGAAAGACAAGCGGCCAGAAAATTTAATCAAGGACTCATCAACGCAAACAACTGGAGTAAACAAGGCTGCAAAACGTTTGTTGAAGTGGTTTATGAGGGGCCAAAATTTGTAGAGCCCATTGTATCCAGGGTCTCCACGAGGATGACAGAGTTCATTGTCATTGAAGTGCATGAACCGCAAGATCTGCTCGTATTGTGCCCTGGTCATGGAAGCAGAGAACACGGCATATGGTGAATTGGGTCAGTGGACCAATATGACCGCAACTCACTCTTTTTAATTACGCCCGTGAGGAGGGATAGGCGCAGAAAGGTTCTAAATTCGGAAACCTTAATTGGTTTCCCATCTCTGGCAAGGGAGAACAACTGGGGCTTAACGGCGATGAATTGACCAGCATACAAATTACTTTGGTCCACCATAGATCTATAGAGATCTTCCGTGAAAAACAGCGAAAAAAAATCAAGTGGCGTAAAACTGTTTCCACCTGAATTCTGGGTTGGCCAGTGAATGGGGGAAGTACGGGTGCTGCAGAAGTGGTGGGCTCCCAATTAGGATTGGCAAATTCTGCAGGAAGGACACTATGGGCACGACGGGCCTGTCTTTGTCTTCTTGGTGGCAGTGGGACACTACTTGTGCTTGCCACCTCGCCAGCTTGAACTGCACTTATGGGACTGGCCACGTCACCATGTGATACTGCAGTGCTGGATGTATGACCAGGGTGTACTAGGCCGCTGGTGCTTGCCAGTTCACCAGAAGGATGAGTGGCACTAGTACTTCTCTGCTCCATACGAGAGCCCTGCAGTTCTTGCACCTCAACAAAAGCAGAAGAAGATCGGGGTCTGGTACACCTGACCTTGGCAGGGACCACAACTCCATCATCAGAGCTATCTGTCATGGAGCCGCTGTCGTCTACAGGATTGTATTCTGAGCCTGAATCTGACAGATGAGTAATTTCCTCTTCACTATCTGTCATGCTCAGAAACATGTAGGCCTCTTCACTAGTGTACCTTCGATTTTCCATTTTGGGCTCTAAATTTACTGGTACACTAGCGAGATTCACAGGAAAAAATGCTCCTAGGCTGTCAGCAACTGTATCAAACGCTACCAAAAAAAGTGTTAGCGACCGCAGGGATCGCAGGGATCAGGCCTGACTCTGCAAACGCTGAAGTTATGTGTTTAGTGTTTTGTAAGTGACAGTTATCGATCGATACTGCACTTGGGTGGGCTGGGGTGGGCTGGGCTTATACAGCGTCACCTGTGACACTTATACGGTGATCACTGGTGACAGGGGGTGAAAGGGTTAACTAGGGGGCAATCAGGGGGTTAAAACCTTTATTAGGTAGTATATGAGGGTGCCTGACGCTATAAAAACCTGACGGTGAACCTAAATAACTAACAGGCTAACTAGCGTCACCCGCGACACTAATACGACGATCAGAAAAAAGATTGCTTAGTGACACTGGCGACAGGGGGTGACAGGGAGTGCAGAAAAAAAAAGAAAACTGCTATTGGTGTCACTGTGACAGGGGATGACAGGGAGTGCAGGAGGGTTGATTGGGGGGTGATTTGTGTGCCTATGTGTAGTGTACTGGTGTTATTGTGCTGTTGGTGTAACTCACAGGGATGTCTTCTCTCCTCGGGCTCCGGAACGAAAAGGCTTCACAAGGAGAGATGACATCACTTCCCCTGCTTCTGTTTACAGTTTCAGAAGCAGAGTAAGCTTCTCATTCATCAGGAGAGATTGTGAGAGAGAGGCCATGAATCAGTGGCCTCCTCCTCAGGACGGATCGCTCCTGGAATGATGCCGACCGCCTCGGGCACCGGGGGGGCTCAATCGCGCCCCCCCGCCCGCGGGAGGGGAGTAATGTACAGGTATGTTACTCTGCCTGCCCGTGCCATTCTGCCAATGTATATTGGCGTGAGGTGGTTGGCAAGTTGTTAAACTGCTTTCTTTCGGGGCAATAGTCATGGTACAGGTTTTTTTTTTCATTATATTATCTCTAAATACCCTTTTTAACACAGCTTCTGTGCTGTCATGTGATTTCCTCTCTCTTTTCTCCGAGCACAGGGACTCCAGTGGGAGGGGCTAATATTTCTCTCTAATGTATGTAATTACATCAGCAGAGGAAGCGCTATACTTTGACCTTGTGTGCTGATTGGTTGAGCATGTTGTGTGCTGATTGGCTGAGACATTTTTTGTGCTGATTGGCTGCACATGTTAAAAAAAAAAAGAAGGAGTGAGGGGAGAAACTGCAGAGGTAATAGCATTGCTCAAGCAATGCAGGAAGAGAGGGGTGGGGAGGAGATTGGCTCACACACAGACTATGGAAGTGACAGGAATAAAGAGAGGGGGAATGGGGGAGATACAGAGATGCTGAGGAGAGAGCTGGATGACAGAGACATGTAATCTTACCAAGCTATTATGGATCAGCAGCCATGATTAATGTGGTCAGTTTAAACAGGCAAAGACAGGCAGGATCAACCAGGTATTGTAGAACATGGAAAGGGACAATTGACACTGCAGAAACTCTGTGCTATACGAGGTGTGTCTAAAAAGCTTTGTGAATGGTATCAGAGAACAAACAAAACAAAAGATACAAATAAATTACCTTTATTGGCTTTCAAAATAATCGCCATCCTTCACAACACTTTTGGAACCGTTCATAAAGCTTCCGGAAACTGAAAGCAAAGGCTTCTTTAGGAATATATCGCAAAACCGATATATTCACGTATTCTTGGATTGCCACTATCTCCACAAAACATGCGCCTTTCATGGCACTTTTCAGGCGGGGAAACAGAAAGTGCACACTGTGTCCTTGCCAATGCCCGGTTCCCCTACCATCAATCACAGAGTCAGTCACCGATCTCATACCAACATTTGTTGCACTTGCTTGATTTTGTTTTGGGTTCTGCTTGTCGATGGCCAACCTGAACGTGGCTCATCCTCAGTTGTTTCCGTCCCCTCTTCAAAGCGTTTGAACCAGTCGTAAACACATTTTCTGCTGACAAGTTCCATCTCGTATACTTGCACCAACATTTCATGCGTCTTCGTTGCCGCTTTTCCCAATTTGAAGCACAAATTGATAATCACTCATTGCTCCATTGCACTGTGACCCTACCTCTCACACTGACTACATTCGACTGCCCGCAGCAGGTTTACCCTGATGGTCACGTGTACTCCACGCTAGGTGGTGCTTCTCGACGTGTCTCTGAATAGCCATGTGCATGCGCGCGCACCTGGCCCATAGTACTGTTGAGATATCCGACCATTCACCGAACTTATTAGAGACACCTTGTATATCATGCGTTAAAGGGACAGTAGCATATTTTTTTTTTATATTTTTTATTTTTTTTAGGGTTACGATCACTTTCAACTAGCTCCTATTTCTGCACTTACTGGGGCACTTACTATGGAGGTCATGCATCAATATAAATTCCATTCTGTTGTGAATTCATGAAGAAATATATTTTATATTTACTGGCAGAAACATGAGAGATGCTTAGGCCTCAAAAAGTAGATGAACTGTGATGTTGCAATAATTGAACTGTTGCCCTTTTGGAGACCTTTAGGACAAAATAGACATTCTCATGTTTTTCCAAGTTTTTCTACTACTTCAAATATTGAAGACTTTTACAAGCATTTATTGTGAGGAAAACTCGATGGAACAATGGCTGATCTCGTCACAAAACAAGGAGATATTTACATGGTATTAGTGAATAAACGAAAACTATCCGTACAGCCATAGGAGACAAGGTTATACAGACTATTCTCACATAGAAATAACCTCACCTGGCCTAAACCCATTGTGTTCAAGTGAGGCACTGTTTAAATAGCTAACACCTTGGCTAACAAAACCCATTGTGTGAATTTTAGGAACTGTTTAGACCAGGGGTGTCCAAACTATGGCCCTCCAGTTGTTCAGGAGCTACAATTCCCATCATGCCTAGTAATGTCTGTGAATTTCAGAGTTTTACAATGCTTCATGGGAAGTGTTGTTTTGCAACAGCTGGAGGGCCGTAGTTTGGACACCCCTGGTTTAGACAAACAAGGCATCTCTAAACATCCAGTGGGAAAGATTTGAAGTTGGTGCAAGTCAAAAATATTTTAAAAGTATCTATAAGGTTATTAGAAGTCATTTCAAACTATCTATGACATTTTAGGTCACAGAGACATATTATAATTTTGGCATCTGCGGACCCAATAACTTTGGTATGAAGAAAATATATATGAAAGTGTGATTTTATAAGTAGAAGTGTTTTAAGAAACTAATTAGTATTAGGAAAAACATATAATTATGATTATAATTATGTAAGACTGTAGCCTATGTTTAGATAAACAAATATTCATTGGATATGCCAGAATTATACATGTATCCAGATGGATAATCATTTTTATGTAGTATTGATTAATATATATAACAACATGGGTCTTCATAGATAGACCATTTTTTATAGAGATACATATATCTAACCAAGTTATGTAATAGTGATTAATCAAGATTATACTGAGTGTATTTTATATTAGACCGATTACCAGAATATTTAAAGGTATATACTATCCTTACCATTATACACATTATGAAAATAGAACATATTAACTTAAAAGGATAGACTCAAAACACATGTGAGACACCTGGTGGTTGAAGGTGGTATTATTTGAACTCACTAAATTTACGAGAAAGGTAAATGATTACGTTTATAACCAATAGAAAGAAGCCACGTCCTTTTGGGCAGAGCCATTATAATTTTTATGGTGTTATTATCTGAAATGGTATTTAGAGGCAAGTGAGATGCCAGAAAGGGAGGAAGGAAGGGAGAGAAAAAAAAAAGATAGAGAGGAAGTGAGCTAAGGGGGAGAGCTCAGAAGGAAGCTCAGGGATCCATCCTGAGGGGGGACACTGGGAGATACACACACTCCCAGACTGACACTCATGTACCATGCATGAATACATATCTTTACATTCATGAAGATTCCTCAACACCTAATATTTAGAACTCGGAGGTCACAAGAAGTAAATCCTCTTTAAGAGTATCCATTTTGAAACTACGGCAGCCATCTTAACTCTGGTAACCAGCCAATAGGGATAGCAGCCATCCTGGAATGGGTAATTATGTCATGTTGATTTTATCTTGTATGTTCTCTCAAATATTGATATGTTCTCTCAAATATTGATGTATTGAATATTATACAATTGATAATCATTCTCCCGAATCAATAACCGCCTTGTAGATTTTTCTCTAAAGATTCAAATTTTTCATTATATTTTTCTTTTTTGCATAGTTGCCACATTTATTGACAAAACAAACGTCTAATTTATTTCACATTTTAACCACTTACTTACCTGCAGTATAGTAACGGTTGTACATGTGAAATACAGACGTTCTGTATAATTGTCAAGTTCACAAGGTTATTGATTCTACCGAGAAGTTATCATGGTGATATTATGTCAAAGGGACGGTACGCCCATTTTTGCAAGTGTTTTTATTGATTTTCAAGACGTTCATGTAACGCAATCGGTATCTTAATTTCATGTGATTATTTGTGTTTGTTAACCAATCAATGACTATTTCGTTTGATCACATGTCTCCGTGAATAAGTTTCACATGCATAGACTGTGTCATATAGATTGATTTTGTATCTTAAAAATATCCTTGTTAAAAATTACTCAATAATAATTATTGTGCGGGAAACCTGTCCTTAAAAAGGCACAACTTATTATTACTTATTATTCACTACAATTCTGTCTTTTTTTTTCATTCAAAGAATTCTTGTACCAAAAATTACTGTTCACCAAGAATTCTATACATGATTTACATTTAACATTATCCTATGGAGTTGTTATTTGGCTTCCCAAACTGCAACTTACCAGTACTTAGCTGCATTAGTTTTATTTTTTGTTGCTAAGATCATTTTTAGGAAGTACAGTAAATACCTGATGATTTTGCCAGAACTGCAGAGTCCTTGTCACTTCCTGGAAGCTGACCCAGAATCTTAGGCCTCATGCCCACTGGTGTTTTTAAAGCCACTTTTAGGAGCGTTTTTTACAGCTTAAAAATGCCTCTCCATGTTATTCTACTGCCTCATGCCTACACAGATGTTTTTGAGCTGTAAGTGGCATAGGCGTTTTTAAGCTCCAAAAAAACCCCAGGACCCGCGCGTTCTGAGGCTCCACGCTAGAGCTGTAAAAACGCCAGATGCCGGTAAAAGCTGGTAAATGTGGCTTAACGCTGTATACAGAGCATTAAGCTTAATCAGGCATTTCTCTGCCTCTATTCAAAATCAATGGTTCCCTATGGTACCCCATTGATTTGAATAGAAGTCTCACCAGAAGTTGGATAATAATGATCCGACTTGCGGCGCCACTTGTGTGCTGAAGACCTTGAAAGGGAACTCCCGCCAAAATAAAAAGAAATTGGCTTGGGGTTCCCCCCAGGACAATACCATAAATAATTGTATTCTATTTTGCATGTATTGCACACTGCCCTCATTGTGCACACAGCACTAATAATGTTTTCAGTACATGTTTACATTCTTTCGAGTCCTGATTAGAATTAGTCTGCCTATGTAATGCCCCTTGTTACCATAAACGTACAATTGTAATATTAATGTGATACCTACGTAATCATGTGTATAAAAACCTTCAATTGCGTCATAATAAAGCAGAACATTTATTTGAAAAGATGCTGAGCGTATCTTTTGTGTCTGTTCCTTACTGCAGTAGTTATTATTAATTTGGAACCACTAATCAATATGAGGATAGGAGTTGCCTATCATCAGTTCAACTGAGTCAGCATGGTGAGCCAGCTAGGAGGGGTTTCCAGGTGACCCTGAGTATCCAAAACCAGGAGCTTGAGACGATCAAGGAATTTCTGATAATCAGCCGGCTGAGGTAAGCCTTTTGCTTACATTTGAGTTATCAGACTTCCTTGATCAGTAAGGAATTTTTGGGACAAAGGGTACCTATTTTACTCCCCTTAATCGAACTGTATTGATTGGTGGTTATATGTTATGTTGTCCCTGTCTATTGTCCATCGGAGTGTTATAGACAAGAAAGGGAAGAATAGTGCTGTTCACAGGTATATGTAGTACATCTGCTAGATAAAGTAGTTTAGAGGCAAGAGGGTATAGGCACATGTAGAGAAGACTGGCCAGTCATTATGGGCATTTAATTAAGTAAGGGAATGAAGGGTAAGAGACCCTCAAAAATGTCCAGCGCAAGAGGAGTGCTATATATGAACTGAAGGTGCGGTTCCGCCTATACTGAGCCCCTAGATTAATAGTTAAAGTGGGCAGGGATCCACAATGGGTAACTGGGTTACCAAGGTCCACAGGGACTAAGAATCATGCAGAGTAAACAGCTAGAGAAACAGCTATCTATGTGAGCAGGATGGATCAAGGGTGACAATAACACTAGACAAAAAGGGACATTTTCATGTTAAGTTGTGGGATGAATTTGGGGTCAGGCACTACAACTAGTAAAATCAGAAACAGAGAAATGAGAATTAAAACAGAATACTTTATATGTCGTCAGAGAGGGAAGATGGGATGAGCACTCTGGCTGCCCGTCTGATCATAGAAGCTAGATATAAAAGATATCTGAACAAAATAAGGAAAGCAGAATTTAGGCAGGGAAATATTAATGAGAGTTAAAAGAAAGTGATAGAATGATATGCATGTGTTGTGTACAAATGGGAAAAATGTTTTAAGCGATTTTAGAAAGATATTGGTGTATGTGTGTGCGAATGCTGGGACCTTTAGTTCTATTGCTTGTTTGTGTCATGTACGCAGATGTGATCCCCTCCTTTGTGCTCTCCTGAAAGAATGTGGCTGGGATGAGAGGTCAGTGATAAGCTGGAAGGACACCATGCCAATTCCATTTTTTTTAGACAAAACATTTATAACAAAATGAGCCGGGTTAACGAATCTAATGGTAAACAATGTGATCACAATTATTTTTTTAATCTGTTTTCTAGACATGGTAAAATGAAGGTTACATTTAATTGTGTATTACACAAATTGAATATCCTTCGATAGTGGAAACAGTGCATTTAAAAAAGGGAAATTAAATAAAATTAAGTAATAATGAGTATTCATTTCTAATATGAGTTTAACAATTTTATTAATAATATAGATATATTGAAGCTGGTTTAGACAACCTTTGGTTGGAAATGAAATCCAAGTTATTGGGGAAATTTGTAAAAATGGGATTAGTTTAGATTAAGATAACAATTTTGTAGTTTTACATTTATACAATAAGCCCTTATTGAGAGAAAAAAAGATTAAGATGAGGTTGTTATTTGGAATACAGCTGCCATAATATTTAACAAAGCCAAGATGGATGGGATACATAAGAAGTTTTTCTACAAAAATGAAATTTTAAGGTTTTTGATAATAACTTGATGTGCGGTCCATGATGTGAGTGTAATAATAAATAAAATTTAAATATAACAGACCCATCACATCAAGTCCGCACACCCTGTTAGAATAGATGCCACCTGCAGCCAGTTGTTTTATAGTTTTTGATGCTTTCTGGTCCATCATACAGATTCTTGGTCCTTTTGTTTTTATTTATTTTTATTTTTGAAATCCAAAGCAGAAAGTGTGGATTGTGAAATGATGTGCCCCTTTTCCTTGTAAGTGCAGTGGTATAAGAAGAAGAATATTTTGGATTTATGGACATCTCTCCATGACCGCAGGGTATTGTTATAATTTATTATAATATTGCCAGGAAAAAGTTGTCTTTTGAAACATGAAACTGGAGTTCTTACACAAACAGCATGATAGAAAACAAGCCATTGTAATATATTTATGCAAGCTGGACCCAGTAATGAAGTGTTCATCCCGATATATCAGAGCTGCAGCTTTTATGCAAAGGTGCTATTAGACAAAGTTAGATATTGTTTTGGTCAAACATTTAATTTTTAATGGTCCGACATTCTGTGCAGCAAATATACAGCTAACTAAATGTTTGTCAAATGAAAGGTTTAAAATATGAGTTTGTTTATGTACAAATCTAACAATGAAAAATGTGTACATTTATTCAGAAGAAAGGAAAAACCACATGTGTTAAATTGATGGTGTAGGAATCATCTGCTGTGAGCCCAGTGCAGGACACACTCCCTGAAGACCCAGATATTAGATTTGAGGATGCAGTTTATCACCCAGAAGGATACTCTGTATTCAAAGTCATTGGATCCTTTTTTCCCCAGCTCAAGAAGCAGAGCTCCATGTTTTAGCAAAGCCTGTGAGCTATAAAAAGAGCGTATATTTATATACATAGTCGAGATATCGAGAGCTTTTGGTTCCATTTGAAGGGCCAGGAGTTTGTTTTTACTTTGGCAGGTAAACCAATCAAGCATGCCAAGTTAATTTGATTGGCTGTTTTCAGCCTTCCAGGTTCTTGCTGAGGTAGCCATTAGGGATGAGCTTCGTGTTCGAGTGGAACCCATGTTCGACTCGAACATCGTCTGTTCGCCCGTTCGCCGAATTGCGAACGATATGGGCCGTTCGCGCCAAATTCGTGTGGCGCGTCACGGCCCATAATTCACTGCGGCATCGCAGTGCATTGCTGGCTGATGATTGGCCAAGCATGCACTATGACCCGCATGCTTGGCCAATCACAGCGCCGTCTGAACAGAGAGCCGTAATTGGCCAAAGCCAAGGAGGCTTTGGCCAATTATGGCTCAGGGGATTTAGTACACGCCCCACAGTATATAAGGCCGCCTGCACGGCGGCCCTGTGTAGTGTGTGTGTTCCGGCGTTCATTGAGAGAGAGAGAGAGACAGACAGTGACATTTGATTTGAGTTAGATAGATTAGGCAGAACAGTCAGTCAGTTTAGCTGCACTTACAATGTATTGTGTATATATATGCATCCCAGGTGTTGCATATATATATATATACACTGTATTCAGTTTAGCTAGATCCGTTCCTGTTATCTTCCTACTGACAGGCAGGCTTGTCTTGTTACAGTATTTACAGCTACCTGAAGAAAATTGCTGGTGTTCTTTTGATCCTATTAGTACCACAGTCAGGCAGCTAGACTATTTACAGTTAGTGCAGTACGTCCTGCTCACAGTGTTCAGCTAGATCCGTTCCTGTTATCTTCCTACTGACAGGCAGGCTTGTCTTGTTACAGTATATACAGCTACCTGAAGAAAATTACTGGTGTTCTTTTGATCCTATTAGTACCACAGTCAGGCAGCTAGACTATTTACAGTTAGTGCAGTGCGTCCTGCTCTCAGTGTTCAGCTAGATCCATTCAGTTATCTTCTTACTGACAGGCAGGCTTGTCTTGTTACAGTATATACAGCTACCTGAAGAAAATTACTGGTGTTCTTTTGATCCTATTAGTACCACAGTCAGACAGCTAGACTATTTAAAGTTAGTGCAGTGCGTCCTGCTGACAGTGTTCAGCTAAACCTACAAGTTAGTGGGGTGCGTCCTGCTCACAGTGTTCAGCTAAACCTACAAGTTAGTGAGGTGCGTCCTGCTCACAGTGTTCAGCTAAACCTACAAGTTAGTGTGGTGCGTCCACCTCACAGTGTTCAGCTAAACCTACAAGTTAGTGCGGTGCGTCCTGCTCACAGTGTTCAGCTAAAACTACAAGTTAGTGGGGTGCGTCCTGCTCACAGTGTTCAGCTAAACCTACAAGTTAGTGAGGTGCATCCTGCTCACAGTGTTCAGCTAAACCTACAATTTAGTGGGGTGCGTCCTGCTCACAGTGTTCAGCTAAACCTACAATTTGGTGTAGTGAGACCTCTGCACAGTGTTCATCTAAAGCTACAAGTTAGTGCAGTGCGTCCTGCTCACAGTGTTCAGCTAGATCCGTTCTTGTTATCTTCTTACTGACAGGCAGGCTTGTCTTGTTACAATATTTACAGCTACCTGAATAAAATTGCTGGTGTTCTTTTGATCCTATTAATACCACAGTCAGGCAACTAGACTATTTACAGTTAGTGCAGTGCGTCCTGCTCACAGTGTTCAGCTAAACCTACAAGTTGGTGTAGTGAGACCTCTGCACAGTGTTCATCTCAAGCTACAAGTTAGTGCAGTGCGTCCTGCTCACAGTGTTCAGCTAAAACTACAAGTTAGTGCTGTGTGTCCTGCTCACAGTGTTCAGCTAAAACTACAAGTTGGTGTAGTGAGACCTCTGCACAGTGTTCATCTCAAGCTACAAGTTAGTGCAGTGAGTCCTGCTCACAGTGTTTAGCTAAAACTATAAGTTAGTGCTGTGCGTCCTGCGCACAGTGTTCAGCTAAAACTACAAGTTAGTGCTGTGCGTCCTTCTCACAGTGTTCAGCTAAAAATACAAGTTAGTGCTGTGCGTCCTGCTCACAGTGTTCAGCTAAACCTACAAGTTGGTGTAGTGAGACCTCTGCACAGTGCTCATCTAAAGCTACAAGTTAGTGCAGTGCGTCCTGCTCACAGTGTTCAGCTAAAACTACAAGTTAGTGCTGTGCGTCCTGCTCACAGTGTTCAGCTAAAACTACAAGTTAGTGTGGTGCGTCCACCTCACAGTGTTCAGCTAAACCTACAAGTTATTTTTTTGTGAGCTCTGCACAGTGTTCACCTAAAGCTACCTGTAGAAGGTTGGTGGTGTTTTCCTGATCCTATCACTATCGCAGGCAGCTAAAAAAGCTACAAGTTAGTTTTTTGCGAGCTCTGCACAGTGTTCAGCTAAAGCTACCTGTAGAAGGTCGATGGTGTTCTCATACTACAGGCAGGCAGTTGATTTTGCTAGCTGCAGTATCAGTACATATATATATATACATATATATATATATATATATATATATATATATATATATATATATATATATATATATATATATATATATATATATATATATATATATATATATATATATATATCCCAGCTTAGTGCAGCTACAGGCCATTAGTATGTCTGGAAGGCCAAGGAGAGGCAGACAGTCACAAGCCAATAAGAGAGGGCAAGCAGGCTCTGTGTCTAGTGCTGGTCGTGGAGATGGTGCATCCTCATCAGCACGTGGCCGTGGGACAGGCTTGGCCTTTTTTTCGGCAGCTGGCCGTGTTGAGCCGCAACATGCGGAAGACTTGGTCTAGTGGATGACCAAGCCGTCCTCATCCTCCTCATCCTCTCTCACCCATGCCCAGGGTACT
Source organism: Lithobates septentrionalis (assembly GCA_037952835.1). Lineage (NCBI taxonomy): Eukaryota > Metazoa > Chordata > Amphibia > Anura > Ranidae > Lithobates > Lithobates septentrionalis. The sequence continues at coordinate 663,363 of JBBDGP010001706.1, read as the reverse complement.
TTGTCTGGCAAAGCAGCGGCCTCTTCCCTCGGCTCAATGTCATCAGTGACTCCTTCCCTAGCCCCACCATGTCCTCCTGAGGAGTCCCTCGAACTGTTTGACCACAGTGTTGGGTACATGCTCCAGGAGGATGCCCAGCGTTTGGAAGGCTCTGATGATGATACTGAGCTCGATGAAGGCAGTAACATGAGCACGGACAGAGGGGGTGCCCAAGAAGGACAGCAATCTGGCAGTCATGCTCCTCCTGCTGCAGCATACTGCCAGGTTTGGTCCAGTGATGAGGAGGGAGGGGATGATGAGGTCACTGACTCAATGTGGGTGCCTGATAGGAGAGAGGAGGAGGAGGAGGAGGAGGCGGCACATCACCAACGAGGCAGGATGCCCTCCAGGGGACAGCCTAAGGGCAGCACATTGACTGCATCACACCCCAAAGCTCCACATGTGCAGGGCGCTGCAGTCTCTGCGCATTATTCAAAAAGTTCTTTGGTGTGGGCCTTTTTTGAGACGAGGGCATCAGATCGCACCGCTGCTATTTGCAACATATGTCTCAAGCGTATCTCGCGTGGCCAAAACATCTCCCGCTTGGGTACCACATGCTTGACCAGACATATGTTGACCTGCCATGCAGTTCGTTGGCAAGCGTATCTACAAGACCCACACCAAAGAACAAAGAGGACCTCTCCTTGCTCCTCATCAGCTGAGATTTCCAACCCCACTAGACCTTCAGTCCTCTCTGAGACCTGCACTGAGAGGAATGAAGGTGTAGAATTAGGTGTGTCACAGCCAAGTACTTGTGGGCAATCTGCTTTTGGGACACCGACGTCAGATTGTACCAGGCAAATTTCCCTGCCCCAGCTGCTGCACCGCTGAAAGAAGTTTGCTCCCAGCCATCCACATGCCCAGCGGTTGAATGCTAGCTTGGCAAAATTGCTAGCACTTCAACTGCTGCCTTTTCAGTTGGTAGACTCTGCCCCCTTCCGTGAGTTTGTGGAATGTGCGGTTCCTCAGTGGCAAGTACCCAAACGCCACTTTTTCTCACGGAAGGCGATTCCGGCTCTCTACCGGCATGTGGAAGGCAATGTCCATGCCTCGCTGGACAGGGCGGTCAGCGGTAAGGTGCATATTACCACTGACTCATGGTCCAGCAGGCATGGACAGGGACGTTACCTAAGTTTCACGGCGCATTGGGTGACTCTGCTGGCAGCTGGGAAGGATGCAGGACAAGGTGCAGTAGTGTTGGAGGTTGTTCCGCCACCACGCCTCCAAAATGCTAATGATTGTGACACACCTCTCTCCTCCACCCCCTCCTCTTCTTCTTCCTCCATGGCCTCTTCCTGTGCTTTGTCCTCGGAACCAGCGGTGCTCCGTAGCCGTTCAAGGGGCTACGCAAGTACGCAGGCCAAAAGATGCCATGCGGTGCTTGAGCTGGTGTGCTTGGGGAACAGGAGCCACACTGGGGCAGAGGTTCTGTCAGCTCTGCAGGGGCAGGTTCAGAGGTGGTTGACGCCACGCCAACTTAAGGCAGGAATGGTGGTTTGTGACAATGGCACCAACCTCCTCTCTGCCCTCCGACAGGGACAAATGACCCATGTGCCCTGTTTGGCTCACGTCCTTAACTTGGTGGTGCAGCGGTTCTTGGGCAGGTACCCGGGCTTACAGGATGTCCTGAGGCAGGCCAGGAAAGTCTGTGTGCATTTCCGCTGGTCATATAATGCCAGTGCTTGGCTGACGGACCTCCAAAAGGAGTTTAACCTGCCCAAGAACCGCCTAATCTGTGACATGCCCACCAGGTGGAACTCAACGTTGGCCATGCTGCAGCGGCTGCACACGCAGCAGAGGGCCATCAATGAGTACCTGTGCAACTATGGCACCAGGACAGGGTCAGGGGAGCTTGTTTTTTTTTCCCCACGCCAGTGGGCCATGATCAGGGATGCATGCACTGTCCTGTCACCATTTGAGGAGGCCACGAGGATGGTGAGCAGTGACAGTGCATGCATCAGTGACACTGTCCCCCTTGTCCACCTGTTGGAGCACACGCTGCGTGGAATAATGGACAGGGCACTTGAGGCAGAACAGAGGCAGGAAGAGGAGGACTTCCTTAGCTCTCAAGGCCCCCTTTATCCAGACAGTGTTCCTGTGTGCCCGCCGATCACACAGGAAGAGGACGAGGAGGAGGAGGAGGAAGATTTTGTCAGTATGGAGGTGGAGCCTGGCACTCAGCATCAGCAGCAGTCTTTAAGGGATCAGTCCCAAGAAACACATGGACTTGTACGTGGCTGGGAGGAGGTGGCTGCGGACCATGTTGTCCTTAGTGACCCAGAGGACTCCGGACCGAATGCCTCAGCAAACCTACGCTGCATGGCCTCCCTGATCCTGCAAAGCCTGCGTAAGGATCCTCGTATTCGTGGTATCAAGGAGAAGGACCAATACTGGCTGGCAACCCTCCTTGATCCACGTTACAAGGGTAAGGTTGTGGACCTTATCTTGCCATCGCAGAGGGAGCAGAGGATGAAACATCTTCGGGAGGCCTTGCAGAAAGGTCTGTGCAACGCGTTCCCAGAGACTGGGAGGTTACAAACTCCTGTTTCTGGACAACGTGTTGCTGAGGCTTCGGTCAGTCAAAGAAGGAGCGGTGGAGAAGGTGGCCGTCTGATCGGTTCCAGCAACCATCGCCAGCGCCTGTTTTAAATGGTGCAGGAATACCTAGGGGCAAGATCAGACTTGGACACCTTTCCCACCGAAAATCCTCTGGGTTACTGGTTCTTGAGGATGGATCACTGGCCAGAGCTTGCACAGTATGCAATTGAGCTACTGGCCTGTCCTGCATCCAGCGTGCTTTCGGAACGCACATTCAGTGCTGCTGGAGGCGTGGTAACCGATCACAGGGTGCGTCTGTCCACCGACTCAGTCGATCGACTGACCTTCATAAAAATGAATCAGTCTTGGATCACCACCAGCTACCAAGCACCTGATGCTGATGTAACCGAATAATTTTTTTTTAAATCTCAGATCCCTTCAAAGACTGCCTATGCTGATGCTGAGTGACTATCCCTGAGTAATTATCCTCTTCCTCCTTAATCATCACGCTGATAGCTTGTAAGAACATTTTTGGTTCTGGGCGCAACCACCAGTGCCTAAGGCACAATTTTTCAGCCCCTGTTTAACAGGGGCGTGTAATTACAATTTTTGATGCAATACTTTGCAGCAGGGCTCGTTCCTGCGTTCCAACTAGAGTGTCTGTGAGGGGTTGCAGTGTTGTGGCACCAGCACCAGTGCCCAAGGCCCAATTTTTCTGCCCCTGTTTAACAGGGGCGTGTAATTACAATTTTTGATGCAATACTTTGCAGCAGGGCTCGTTCCTGCGTTCCAACTAGAGTGTCTGTGAGGGGTTGCAGTGTTGTGGCACCAGCACCACCACCACCAAAGGCCCAATTTTTCTGCCCCTGTTCAACAGGGGCCTGTAATTACAATTCTTGATCTAATATTTCACAGCAGGGCCCATTTCTGCACCCACCAAGAGCGAGTGAGGACTTACAGTGTTGTGGCACCAGCACCACCACCACCACCACCAAAGGCCCAGTTTTTCTGCCCTTGTTCAACAGGGGCATGTAATTACAATTCTTGATCTAATATTTCACAGCAGGGCCCTGTGAGGGCTTACAGTGTTGTGGCCACAACAACACCTAAGGCCCAAATTTCTGCTGAGTATATAGGGCAGGCCCCTACTTTCAAATATCTAACTTACAAACGACTCCTACTTGCAAACGGAAGGAGACAACAGGAAGTGAGATGAAATCTACCCCTAGGAAGGGAAATTCTCTCCTGTAAGAGTTAATATGGTAAAAACATTTCTCCTTTCCACTGATGCTTTCCAATCCTTGTTCCGCAAAAAAACCCAAATTCTCAAAAAGCATTTGTCATTGGGACAAAAAGTGAGGTGAAATCTTCTAAAGAGGAGGAAAGACAGCAAAACAAATGTCACAGGGGTGATAACCCTTCCCTATGTTTTCCAAAAAGCTTAAAAAAGATTTTTTGGCTGGAGCTAAACACGTTAAAAATGTACCCGTTCAAAATGACAAACAGATTCTACTTAACAACAAACCTACAGTCCCTGTCTTGTTTGCACTGCCTGTATACTGCTGTTCAGAGTATATAGGGCCTGGTGGCCCCACACCTTTCCTTATTTTAATTTGGGTGCGGGGTTCCCCTTAATATCCATACAAGACCCAAAGGGCCTGGTAATGGACTGGGGGGTACCCATGGTGTTTGTCTCACTGATTTTCATCCATATTGCCAGGACCGGACATTACATTAAACCCGCAAGCAGTTTTAAATGAGCTTTTTTCCTTTAAAAATGACATTTGGTGCAGGGACTGTTCTAAACACGGGAAACACGCGCCACTTTACAGGCATACTATAGACACCCCCCAGGTACGATATTTAAAGGAATATTTAACTTTTTTTTTTTTTACTTTAAGCATCATTAAAATCACTGCTCCCGAAAAAACGCCCGTTTTTAAAAGTTTTTTTTGCATTGATACATGTCCCCTGGGGTAGGACCCGGGTCCCCAAACCCTTTTTAGGACAATACCATGCAAATTAGCCTTTAAAATAAGCACTTTTGATTTTGAACGTTCGAGACCCATAGACGTCAATGGGGTTCTAACGTTCGTGCGAACTTTCGGTCCGTTCGCAGGTTCTGGTGTGAACCGAACCAGGGGGTGTTCGGCTCATCCCTAGTAGCCATACTAACATTAAAACTCACACATGGAAGCAGACCAGGCGACTAAGGATGCTGCATTTACAGCCCCGGACACTTGATGGGTCTGTGCAACTCACAGATTCCACCCTAGTTCTGGCCCAGTATAGCTGGGATTAATAATTCAACTTTAAGGACCCCAGAACGAGAAGAACAAGTGGTCCACAGGGGGCAACTTCTTATGAAACAGGAGTTTGGAAAATGTGATCATTTATGTTTGCCAGCCACTCTTTTGCCTCCAGCTTGACACATGGACTGTGTCATCAGTCACAAGCAGTTATGGCTGCCTTAGTAAATGAGCGTGGGATAGAGCCAGGGTTCACCACAGTTGTTTTTATAACATACCACTTTTTGTTTTACCTGTTACCAAAGGTGTTACCAAAAGCTGAAGATCCCTTCCAGAGATTACAAAAAGATATATCCAGATGCCCAAGTCAGGATCTTACGAGTATGCATTTTGTCTGTATGGACATGTTTTTTTTGGATGTCCAGTGGCAAATGCTACTGCAAAGGCCACAGTAAAAAGTGTTATCAGAAGTAGTTCATAAATATAGAGTGCAGAAAGTACAGAGAGTAACAGAGGAAATCATTTTTATAGCAGAGTCCTTACTAGAAGTTTTGAGGTTTTATTTTTACACCCCCTACTGTCTACAATGTAGAGTACAAAGTAGAGTAAGAAACTAGAAAACTTTTGCCTGAATGTTTTATTTTATTTTATCAAGCCCCTAAGGGAGATGTTGGACTCTCTCCCTATGGGATTTGGTTTGGGAGTGTGTTACTCACTTGCTTATATTTTGTCTCAGCAGCTGAAGTGCTCCATTCGGATCTCACAGAGAATGTTGCTGATCTTTTAAGGTTTTTGACAAACTCATTTATGTGTTTTCTCCCCAATTCCAGATCCTAAAAGTTTGGAAGGATCTAAAACTAAAGCCAGGTGACTTGTGGATTGTTAAGAGACATTTATATATAAGGAAATGTTTGGAGACTCAATACAGCATCTATTTCATGTACAGTTTTTGCAAAACTTGAAGGAAAAGTCACCTGGATCCACACCAGACACTGCATAAATGACTAAATTAAAGAAATCTCTGTGTTTGATTTGTTTCCCTCTTGCTATCATAGTCTAGGGTACTTTTTGATTCAATTACTTTAATTGTAAGGGATAAATATATTTCAAAAGTAGTTTAGCCATGTTGAAGTCATATTTGTCTTTTGTACGTCTTCCATTTTATGTAGAAATGTCTGTGTACATATGCTGATAAGTCAGCATGCCAACAATTCAGCTAGAAGGCCATTCTGACCACAGGAGTGTACAGCCAGTACTCTGTAAATATGTCTTATCAATCAGTTGTTTTTCACATTGAAAAGTCATTTTGTAATGAAAAAGTTGCTCAGCTATTATTTTCTCCACAATCGAGTTTTTTGCCTCTTTGGTCAGGACTACCTCCACCTAAGGTTCCAGGTTAAAGGTTAACCACTTCAGCCCCGGAAGAATTTACCCCCTTCCTGACCAGAGCACTTTTTGCGATTCGGCACTGTGTTGTTTTAACTGACAATTGCGCGGTCGTGCGACGTGGCTCCCAAACAAAATTGGCGTCCTTTTTTTCCCACAAATAGAGCTTTCTTTTGGTGGTATTTGATCACCCCTGCGGTTTTTATTTTTTGCGCTATAAACAAAAAAAGAGCGACAATTTTGAAAAAAAACACATTTTTTTTTGCTTTTTGCAATAATAAATATCCCCCAAAAATATATAAAAAAAGATTTTTTTTTCCTCAGTTTAGGCCGATACGTATTGTTCTATATGTTTTTGGTACTAGTAGTGGCGGTGATCAGCGATTTTTATCTTGACTGCTACATTATGGCAGACATGTCGGACAATTTTGGTGTGATTTTGGGACCATTCACATTTATACAGCGATCCGTGCGATTAAAATCGCATTGATTACTGTGTAAATGTGACTGGCAGTGAAGGGGTTAACACTAGGTGGTGCTGTAGGGGTTAAATGTATCCTAGGGATGTGTTCTAACTGTAGGGGGGATGGGCTAGCAGTGTCACTACACTGATCGCTGCTCCCGATGACAGGGAGCAGAAATCAGTGACACTGTCACTAGGCAGAACGGGGAGATGCTTGTTTACCTTAGCATCTCCCCGTTCTTCCTCTCCGTGAGGCGATCGCGGGCATCCCTGCGGCGATCGAGTCCGCGGGACCCACGACCCGAATCATGGAGCTCCCGGCCAGCACGCACGCAATGGTACGGCGGCAAATTCAAAAGGACTTACAGGTACGTCCTTTTGCCTAGCCGTGCCATTGTGCCGACGTACATCGGCGTGTGCCGATCGGCAAGCAGTTAAAGGTGATAGCAGGTATGGTTAGTGATCAAAATATTGATCAAAAGAGGGGAGACTGTAATGGAAATTCGTACGTTCTGTAAATAATTGTATTCTATTTTGTATGTATTGCACACTGCCCTCACTGTGCACACAGCACTAATAATGTTTTCAGTACATGTTTACATTCTTTCGAGTCCTGATTAGAATTAGCCTGCCTATGTAACGCCCCTTGTTACCATAAATGTACAATTGTAATATTAATGTGATACCTACGTAATCATGTGTATAAAAACCTTCAATTGCGTCATAATAAAGCTGAACAATTATTTGGAAAGATGCTGAACGTATCTTTTGTGTCTGTTCCCTACTGCAGTAGTTATTATTAATTTGGAACCACTAATCAATATGAGGATAGGAGTTTCCTATCATCAATTTAACCGAGTCAAAGGTGACCCCCAGATCCCGGCCCCCCACCCTATGTAAATGAGTACATTGTACCCCTACCCATTCACCTAAAAAAAAGTCAAATATAAACACAGTACATAGGTTTTTAAAGTATTTTATTAAGGCAGCTCTGGAGTCTCTTCCAATTTCTTCTCCCCTCTCCAGCTCTTCTCCCTCTTCTGGCAACGTCTTCTCCTTCTGCCGGTCCTTCTTCCTCTCCGGGTTCTTCTCATCTCTGCGCTGTCTTCTCTCTCTGCTGTCTTCTCGCTTTTTTGCTGGGTCTTCTCCACTGTATTCTCGCTCTTTTGCCGGGTCTTCTCCGCTGTCTTCTCCCTCTGTTCTTCTCCTTTTCCAATGTTGACTTGTTGAACGCGATCTCCCGGTGTAATGCTGGGTCCGCCGTGTGCAATGATGTGCATGATGGGGCGATGGCGTCACAAAGGCCAGGGCGTCTGGATGACGTCAACAGGTGGCCCCACTCCATGCCAATATTAGTCATTGCACACGGTGGATCCAGCATTACACTGGGAGATTGCGTTGAGTCAACATCGAAAGAAGAACAGAGGGATAAGACAGCAGAGAAGACCCGGAAAAAGAGCGAGAAGACAGCGGAGAAGGCCCGGCAAAAGAGCAAGAGGACAGCAGAGAGAGAAGACAGCGCAGAGAGGAGAAAAACAGGAGAGGGAGGAGGACCAGCAGAGGGAGAAGACATCGCCAGAAGAGGGAGAGGAGCCGGAGAGGGGAGAAGAAATCGGAAGCAACGCCAGAGCTGCCTTAATAAAATACTTTAAAAAACCTGTGTACTGTGTTTATTTTTGACACATAAGGTGGGGGGCTAGGATCTGAGGGCCCCCTTGTTAAAGGGGGCTTCCAGATTCCGATAAGCCCCCCGCCAACAGACCCCAACAACCAACGGCCAGGGTTGTCAGGAAGAAGCCCTTGTCCTCATCAATATGGAGGCAAGGTGCTTTGGGATGGGGGGCGCAGGGCCCCCTGCCTCAAAGCACCCACCACCCGATGTTGAGGGCATTTAGCCTGGTATGGTCCAGAAGGGGTGGCACTTGCTCATCCCCACCCGCTTTCCTGACCTGCCGGGCTGCGTGCTCGGATAAGGGTCTTGTTATGGATTTTGGGAGGACCCCACGCCAATTTTATTTGGCGTGGGGGTTCACCTTAAAATCCATACCAGACCAAAGGGTCTGGTATTCTCCTGGGAGGAGGGCCCACACCAATTTTTTTTTCATTTTGGCGGGAGTTCCCCTTTAAGATCCTCCCCACACAAGTCGCGCCGCAAGTCGCATTATCATGATCCGACTTATGGTGCGACTTCTATACAAATCAATGGGATCACATAGGAAACCATTGATTTTGAATAGAGGCAGAGAAACACGTCTTTTTTCCTGGCGTCGGTACTAGCTTTACAGCTCATTTATTATAACGCCCGTGGGCATGAGGCCTTAAAGTATAACTACAGGCAAAACTATTTTTTCCCATTTTGGATAGAGTGAAGAGTGATTCGAATGCTTGTCAATTTTTATTGCTGTCTGTGCCCCCGTTTTGGAGATTCACTCTCTCTATTTGTCCTGTTTACTGTTATCATTGAAAGTGAAAGTAAAAGAAAATCCCAAATTTGGGGTTGTCCCCAGAAAAGTAATAGAGGTGAAATCTTCAAATTGGGAAACTAGTTCTGGTGACCTGGGGGTCCTCAAGTTATTCCCTTAATTTTCAGGGATTTCTTTTCACTGCTTGTTTGGCTATGGGACAGGAAGTGAAGGGAAATCTCCACAATGGGATACAGATGGCGAAATAAAAATCTCAGAGGTGTTATAACCCACCCTTACTCTATCCAAAATGAAGAAAAAAGTTGTGCCTATAGTTCTACTTTAAAACAATGTTATCTTATTTGTGTAACCTATAAATTATGTCACCCATTTTTTCCTTCATTTAATAAAAGCAAACAAATATAGACATGTTTTACAAAGGCTGACTTTACAAAGGCAGCTGTTGGATAGCAACATGGTCTAATGTCATATTTCTGGAGTTTCTCTGTCAATGTTACTGCGTTTATGGGTAACAGTGTCTTGGTATTATCCAAAGTTTGAATTGGATCTGTCATAAATCCGTTACATATCTGTTTCCTATTCCCAAAGATCAGTCAGGCTGATACTTTAAAAGAGTCTCTTTCTGGTTGATAAACCAAGCATTTGCTTTCCTGGAGGCGGTCTGGAATGTCGTTTCTCAGCTCTTGGCTCCGGACTGGCTGTTGCTATAACGCAATCTTCAAAGAGAGCCATGGCTGCCAGGATGATTGATCACGATGGGTGATAAAGATCAAAGGATCAATGGGCACCCAGAGATGATATTAAAAGGACTACCTCTTGGCAATATCTCAGGAGGTTAGTGGGGGTGGTTACGAATGGGTCTGAATGAATGGGTATTTAAGGGCACACAGGAAGGAATTCATCCCCTTTTTTGCTGTTGGTTCAAGCCGGGTGGCTGCCTGAGCCTCATGGCTCTCCACCATTTTGAGCCTGATGATACAAAGCCTCACGGAGAGCCTTGTGATAAGTATCTTTGATATTCTGATATGATGTATTTTGTTGGTATATGTTTGTAATATCTATTTATTATTTTGTGTTATTTAATATTTATTGTACCAAATTACTTCAGCAGTCTGGGTGACAACCATGGCTTCTTCCATAGATACATTGGAGGAGTGAGCATAGCCACCATGGGACAGGAATTGTGTGATTTGCAGGACTTCTAGGTGAGAATAATGGAAAAAAGCCGAAAATGCAGCCCACACTTTTAAAGGACTAGTAAGCCACAATATGCTATATTTTTCGTATAATAATGGAGCAAATACCACTAACATCATACATGACATATATTCACAATATCTGTACAGTATCTGAATATATACTGTGCTTACATGTCATACGGTGAGCTATATTGTGTTTTATTTATATTTAATATATATATAGTAACTTGTCACATAATGAGGTATGAGGTATTTATGTATGATTTTCTTTTTAAATAATAGATAATAGTTGGAACATATTTAAAATGTTGCAGAAATGTTTAGAATGTGGCTAGATTCCTTCATTGTCAGAAATACTGTTTTGTCTTAGGCTAAATAAGCCAAGACATTTAATACCATTATTCGCACTACTCCTGGTACTTCTGCCTACTTGAAGCAAGCAGGGGATATCATCAGAACATTTCTGAACTAAAGCAGACAGCAGTATCAGACTTAAGAGCAAACAAGGTAAATATAATAGCCACTGAAATGGTTAGACATGTGTAAAGCTGACAAGCGCTGTGTGGCTTGTAATGAGCGCAAGAGCTTAGATGTCCTACTCAGAACTCTTTTTTGGTCTTCTGTCACTGAAGAGGAAACCTGAATTGTCTTTAAATAAATACGAGAATATCCTCCAGCATTCTGTGTGTGCTCTGTGTCTAAAAGCTGACTGTAGGTGCTGTTCAAAGTAGAAGCACTTAGGCAGGTGAAGACTATGTTACAGCATCACTGTCATATAAGCTTTCATGTAATGTGTGCATGAGTAACCAGCAAAATCAATGCAGCAGAATAATGTGAAATTCAGCTTATACCTTTTTTTTCCTTCTATTAAACAAACTTCCAAAACTATCAAACTGTAATATACTGTATGTGTTGCTAACTGAGGTACAATTGGATATACAATAAAATATATTGTATGTATAAAACATGTAGCAGAATACATATTGGCCTAAACTGATGAAGAAATTATTATTTATTTATTTATTTTTAATTGGATATGTTTTAAAGCAGAAAATAATTTTTTTTTTTTTTTCAAAATTGGCAGTCTTTTTTTTTGTTTATAGCGCAAAAAATAAAAATCGCAAAGGAAAAAAGGACACAAATTTTATTTGGATACAGCGTTGCATGACCGCACAATTGTCAGTTAAAGTAACGCAGTGCAGTATCACAAAAAATGGCCTGGGCAGGAAGGGGGGGGGGGGGGTAAATCTTCCAGAGGTCAAGTGGTTAAACAGAATAACTACTTCTAAAGCCTCGTACACACGATCGGATTTTCCAACAGGAATTGTGTGATGACAGGCTGTTGGTGGAAAATCCGACCGTTGTACGCTCCATCAAACATTTGTTGGCCAACTTTCCGCGGACAAATGTTGGATGGCAGGTTTATAAATTTTCCGCGGACAACAGTCTGTTGTCGGATTTTCCGAGTGTGTATACACAAGTCCGTCGGACAAAAGTCCAAAGTACAAACACGCATGCTCGGAAGCAAGGACGAGCCAGAAGCGGTTGGTCTTGTAAAATAACGTTCATAATGGAGAATTATCATTCGTGACACGGCAAATTATGAATATGCAGCACATATTCTTTTCTTCTTTAATGGGATAATAATGAAGCTGGTTACTGGTGATACTGATGGAGTTCTGCCAAAGTATTTTAAAATGCTTTTATTTTCTAGTGATATCAAGAATAATATTATTATGCTTGTTTTTTTTTGGGTGGGGGGCAAGTTACCACAACACCATTATCCTGTTGGTGTCCCTTGTTAATTTTACATTCCATTTTTAAAAATGTAACTGCCTACTCCCAAACTGTCATTAGAAGTAAAACAAATAGCCAAGTATTATTCTCTATAAATTTTTATTGTGCATTAAAAAAAGAAAACATATAAAATTAGGCATGCTATCTGCCAATAGAACTTAACCAAAAAGTGCATTCTATGCATCCAAAAATATAGAAAATATACCAAATTAAATCATTATTCAACCAAAAAATAAAAGCCTCATGCATGTGCCCTGCTTCTTAGAATAAGGGGTCAACAATGCCAAGAGTTGGTGAAAGCAGGGGTCTGTCACCCAGAGATAATTCCGAAAATCATCCGGATTATTCTCCTGGAGCTCCCGCAGCAATGGCATATGACATACTTGGTCACGATTAATAAAGCAACCAATTTTTGGTCAAAGAAATCCTCCTCCTCCTGTTCCTGGACTGGACTTGGGTCAAAGCAATAACTCCAAGGCCAATAATAAATAACACGTTATCTCCTCCGATTCCGCAACATGTCTGGTTGATGAGCCGCCGTTCAGAAACGAACTGAAAAGCACGAAATGAAAAGTGCACAATGAAAAGCGCGAATCAACACTCACCAAACTTCTGCTAACACGAAATTAGCAGAAGGAGCCCAAAGGGTGGCACCTGACAATTTAACTTCCTTTTTATCGGCTCGTAGTAAGTCTAGTACGTCACTACGTTGGTGTTTGTTGGCAGACAATTGGGTGCCGTTTGTATGCAAGATAAGTTTTTGGCCAATGCCCTTTGGACAAAAGTCCAAGGCTTTGTCTGTGGAAAATCCGATTGTGTGTACGAGGCTTTAGGATGTGAACATTTGTGTACCATTGATAAAAAAAAAACTTGAAAGGTACAACACTAATTAAACGTTTAACTGAAAGTAGTATCACTTTGAAAACTTTAGAAACCCACATAACACTCTTCTATATATCCCAAACCTGGGTTACAGGACTCTTATTTCTAGACTGTACATAATATAACTGGATGTTAACATAGGTGAAGTTGATCCAGGGAATATCCGATTGCCTCTTGGGCGATCAGGAAGGAATTTTTTCCCCTGCTGTAGCAAATTGGATCATGCTTTGCTGGGGTTTTTTGCCTGCCTCTGGATCAACTGTGGGTATAGGATTGTGTATATGGGATTGTATCATTTTTTTTTTTAACTAGATGGATTTGTTGCTTTTTTTAACCAGACTAACTATGACTAACTATGTAACTATGTGACCCAGACAAAGGCACAACAAAATTTAATGATTACTCACATATAAAAGTATGGCATAAAGTATGCCTGCACTTGTAGAGGTTTATTTTTCTTTTAAAAACGTTCTTCATATCTAATAAAAAGGAAAACACTTAATGACTGTATCAAAACACAGCCACACTTAGGGGTCAATTCACTAAGAGTTAAATAACGGCTAATAAAATGCGGTAAAATACCGTATGTGGTAACAATTGTGAAAGTGTTCCATTCATAAAGAATTTTGCGTTATATCGAATGCGATATTTGTTCAATTTAGCGGTAATTAGTGCATTATTTAATTAGGTAATTTCCTGTATTGAGCTGTTTGCTAAGGAGCTGACAGCTGAATGTAAAAAAATGCATACAATTATAAGTGATGGAAAAAAACAGCATGCCCCCCCCCCCCCCGTGCATATCAGGATCTTTGGGTATGGATTTGTGGGGGTTTAACCACTTCAGCCCCGGAAGGATTTACCCCCTTCCTGACCAGAGCACTTTTTACAATTCGGCACTGCGTCGCTTTAACTGCTAATTGCGCGGTCATGCAATGGTGTACCCAAACGGAATTTGCGTCCTTTTCTTCCCACAAATAGAGCTTTCTTTTGATGGTATTTGATCACCTCTGCCGTTTTTATTTTTTGCGCTATACACGGAAAAAGACCGAAAATTTTGAAAAAAAATGATATTTTCTACTTTTTGTTCTAAAAAAAATCCAATAAACTCAATTTTAGTCATACATTTAGGCCAAAATGTATTCGGCCACATGTCTTTGGTAAAAAAAATGTCAATAAGTGTATATTTATTGGTTTGCGCAAAAGTTATAGCGTCTACAAACTAGGGTACATTTTCTGGAATTTACACAGCCTTTAATTTATGACTGCCTATGTCGTTTCTTGAGGTGCTAAAATGGCAGGGCACCTGCACATACAAAACCCCCACAAATGACCCCATTTTGGAAAGTAGACACCCCAAGGAATTTGCTGAGAGGCATGTTGAGCCCATTGAATATTCATTTTTTTTGTCCCAAGTGATTGAATAATGACAAAAAAAAAAAATTACAAAAAGTTGTCACTAAATGATATATTGCTCACACAGGCCATGGGCATATGTGGAATTGCACCCCAAAATACATTTAGCTGCTTCTCCTGAGTACGGGGATACCACATGTGTGGGACTTTTTGGGAGCCTAGCCGCGTACGGGGCCCCGAAAACCAATCACTGCCTTCAGGATTTCTAAGGGCGTACATTTTTGATTTTACTCCTCACTACCTATCACAGTTTTGAAGGCCATAAAATGCCCAGATGACATAAAACCCCCCCAAATGACCCCATTTTGGAAAGTAGACACCCCAAGCTATTTGCTTTGAGGCATGTTGAGTCCATGGAATGTTTTATATTTTGACACAAGTTGCGGGAAAGTGACAAATTTTTTTTTTTTTTTTTGCACAAAGTTGTCACTAAATGATATATTGCTCACACAGGCCATGGGCATATGTGGAATTGCACCCCAAAATACATTTAGCTGCTTCTCCTGAGTATGGGGATACCACATGTGTGGGACTTTTTGGGAGCCTAGCCGCGTACGGGACCCCGAAAACCAATCACTGCCTTCAGGATTTCTAAGGGCGTACATTTTTGATTTTACTCCTCACTGCCTATCACAGTTTCGGAGGCCATGGAATGCCCAGGTGGCACAAACCCCCCCCCAAATGACCCCATTTTGGAAAGTAGACACCCCAAGCTATTTGCTGAGAGGCATGGTGAGTATTTTGCAGCTCTCATTTGTTTTTGAAAATAAAGAAAGACGAGAAAAAAAATTTTTTTTTTTCTTTTTTCAATTTTCAAAACTTTGTGACAAAAAGTGAGGTCTGCAAAATACTCACTATACCTCTCATCAAATAGCTTGGGGTGTCTACTTTCCAAAATGGGGTCATGTGGGGTTTTTTTTTGCCACCTGGGCATTCCATGCCCTCCGAAACTGTGATAGGCAGTGAAGAGTGAAATCAAAAATTTACGGCCTTAGAAAGCCTGAAGGCGGTGCTTGGTTTTCGGGGTCCCGTACGCGGCTAGGCTCCCAAAAAGTCTCACACATGTGGTATTCCCGTACTCAGGAGAAGCAACAGAATGTATTTTGGGGTGTAATTTCACATATTCCCATGGCATGTTTGAGCAATATATCATTTAGTGACAACTTTGCGCAAAAAAAAATAAAAAAAATAAAAAATTGTCTCTTTCCCGCAACTTGTGTCACAATATAAATTATTCCATGGACTCAACATGACTCTCAGCAAATAGCTTGGGGTGTCTACTTTCCAAAATGGGGTCATTTGGGGGGGTTTTGAACTGTCCTGGCATTTTATGCACAACATCTAGAAGCTTATGTCACACATCACCCACTCTTCTAACCACGTGAAGACAAAGCCCTTTCTGACACTTATTGTTTACATAAAAAAATAATTTTTTTTGCAAGAAAATTACTTTGAACCCCCAAACATTATATATTTTTTTTAAAGCAAATGCCCTACAGATTAAAATGGTGGGTGTTTCATTTTTTTTTTTCACACAGTATTTGCGCATTATTATGCTTGTTTTTTTTTGGGTGGGGGGCAAGTTACCACAACACCATTATCCTGTTGGTGTCCCTTGTTAATTTTACATTCCATTTTTAAAAATGTAACTGCCTACTCCCAAACTGTCATTAGAAGTAAAACAAATAGCCAAGTATTATTCTCTATAAATTTTTATTGTGCATTAAAAAAAGAAAACATATAAAATTAGGCATGCTATCTGCCAATAGAACTTAACCAAAAAGTGCATTCTATGCATCCAAAAATATAGAAAATATACCAAATTAAATCATTATTCAACCAAAAAATAAAAGCCTCATGCATGTGCCCTGCTTCTTAGAATAAGGGGTCAACAATGCTAAGAGTTGGTGAAAGCAGGGGTCTGTCACCCAGAGATAATTCCGAAAATCATCCGGATTATTCTCCTGGAGCTCCCGCAGCAATGGCATATGACATACTTGGTCACGATTAATAAAGCAACCAATTTTTGGTCAAAGAAATCCTCCTCCTCCTGTTCCTGGACTGGACTTGGGTCAAAGCAATAACTCCAAGGCCAATAATAAATAACACGTTATCTCCTCCGATTCCGCAACATGTCTGGTTGATGAGCCGCCGTTCAGAAACGAACTGAAAAGCACGAAATGAAAAGTGCACAATGAAAAGCGCGAATCAACACTCACCAAACTTCTGCTAACACGAAATTAGCAGAAGGAGCCCAAAGGGTGGCACCTGACAATTTAACTTCCTTTTTATCGGCTCGTAGTAAGTCTAGTACGTCACTACGTTGGTGTTTGTTGGCAGACAATTGGGTGCCGTTTGTATGCAAGATAAGTTTTTGGCCAATGCCCTTTGGACAAAAGTCCAAGGCTTTGTCTGTGGAAAATCCGATTGTGTGTACGAGGCTTTAGGATGTGAACATTTGTGTACCATTGATAAAAAAAAAACTTGAAAGGTACAACACTAATTAAACGTTTAACTGAAAGTAGTATCACTTTGAAAACTTTAGAAACCCACATAACACTCTTCTATATATCCCAAACCTGGGTTACAGGACTCTTATTTCTAGACTGTACATAATATAACTGGATGTTAACATAGGTGAAGTTGATCCAGGGAATATCCGATTGCCTCTTGGGCGATCAGGAAGGAATTTTTTCCCCTGCTGTAGCAAATTGGATCATGCTTTGCTGGGGTTTTTTGCCTGCCTCTGGATCAACTGTGGGTATAGGATTGTGTATATGGGATTGTATCATTTTTTTTTTTAACTAGATGGATTTGTTGCTTTTTTTAACCAGACTAACTATGACTAACTATGTAACTATGTGACCCAGACAAAGGCACAACAAAATTTAATGATTACTCACATATAAAAGTATGGCATAAAGTATGCCTGCACTTGTAGAGGTTTATTTTTCTTTTAAAAACGTTCTTCATATCTAATAAAAAGGAAAACACTTAATGACTGTATCAAAACACAGCCACACTTAGGGGTCAATTCACTAAGAGTTAAATAACGGCTAATAAAATGCGGTAAAATACCGTATGTGGTAACAATTGTGAAAGTGTTCCATTCATAAAGAATTTTGCGTTATATCGAATGCGATATTTGTTCAATTTAGCGGTAATTAGTGCATTATTTAATTAGGTAATTTCCTGTATTGAGCTGTTTGCTAAGGAGCTGACAGCTGAATGTAAAAAAATGCATACAATTATAAGTGATGGAAAAAAACAGCATGCCCCCCCCCCCCCCCCCGTGCATATCAGGATCTTTGGGTATGGATTTGTGGGGGTTTAACCACTTCAGCCCCGGAAGGATTTACCCCCTTCCTGACCAGAGCACTTTTTACAATTCGGCACTGCGTCGCTTTAACTGCTAATTGCGCGGTCATGCAATGGTGTACCCAAACGGAATTTGCGTCCTTTTCTTCCCACAAATAGAGCTTTCTTTTGATGGTATTTGATCACCTCTGCCGTTTTTATTTTTTGCGCTATACACGGAAAAAGACCGAAAATTTTGAAAAAAAATGATATTTTCTACTTTTTGTTCTAAAAAAAATCCAATAAACTCAATTTTAGTCATACATTTAGGCCAAAATGTATTCGGCCACATGTCTTTGGTAAAAAAAATGTCAATAAGTGTATATTTATTGGTTTGCGCAAAAGTTATAGCGTCTACAAACTAGGGTACATTTTCTGGAATTTACACAGCCTTTAATTTATGACTGCCTATGTCGTTTCTTGAGGTGCTAAAATGGCAGGGCACCTGCACATACAAAACCCCCACAAATGACCCCATTTTGGAAAGTAGACACCCCAAGGAATTTGCTGAGAGGCATGTTGAGCCCATTGAATATTCATTTTTTTTGTCCCAAGTGATTGAATAATGACAAAAAAAAAAAATTACAAAAAGTTGTCACTAAATGATATATTGCTCACACAGGCCATGGGCATATGTGGAATTGCACCCCAAAATACATTTAGCTGCTTCTCCTGAGTACGGGGATACCACATGTGTGGGACTTTTTGGGAGCCTAGCCGCGCACGGGGCCCCGAAAACCAATCACTGCCTTCAGGATTTCTAAGGGCGTACATTTTTGATTTTACTCCTCACTACCTATCACAGTTTTGAAGGCCATAAAATGCCCAGATGACATAAAACCCCCCCAAATGACCCCATTTTGGAAAGTAGACACCCCAAGCTATTTGCTTTGAGGCATGTTGAGTCCATGGAATGTTTTATATTTTGACACAAGTTGCGGGAAAGTGACAAATTTTTTTTTTTTTTTTTGCACAAAGTTGTCACTAAATGATATATTGCTCACACAGGCCATGGGCATATGTGGAATTGCACCCCAAAATACATTTAGCTGCTTCTCCTGAGTATGGGGATACCACATGTGTGGGACTTTTTGGGAGCCTAGCCGCGTACGGGACCCCGAAAACCAATCACTGCCTTCAGGATTTCTAAGGGCGTACATTTTTGATTTTACTCCTCACTGCCTATCACAGTTTCGGAGGCCATGGAATGCCCAGGTGGCACAAACCCCCCCCCAAATGACCCCATTTTGGAAAGTAGACACCCCAAGCTATTTGCTGAGAGGCATGGTGAGTATTTTGCAGCTCTCATTTGTTTTTGAAAATAAAGAAAGACGAGAAAAAAAATTTTTTTTTTTCTTTTTTCAATTTTCAAAACTTTGTGACAAAAAGTGAGGTCTGCAAAATACTCACTATACCTCTCATCAAATAGCTTGGGGTGTCTACTTTCCAAAATGGGGTCATGTGGGGGTTTTTTTTGCCACCTGGGCATTCCATGCCCTCCGAAACTGTGATAGGCAGTGAAGAGTGAAATCAAAAATTTACGGCCTTAGAAAGCCTGAAGGCGGTGCTTGGTTTTCGGGGTCCCGTACGCGGCTAGGCTCCCAAAAAGTCTCACACATGTGGTATTCCCGTACTCAGGAGAAGCAACAGAATGTATTTTGGGGTGTAATTTCACATATTCCCATGGCATGTTTGAGCAATATATCATTTAGTGACAACTTTGCGCAAAAAAAAATAAAAAAAATAAAAAATTGTCTCTTTCCCGCAACTTGTGTCACAATATAAATTATTCCATGGACTCAACATGACTCTCAGCAAATAGCTTGGGGTGTCTACTTTCCAAAATGGGGTCATTTGGGGGGGTTTTGAACTGTCCTGGCATTTTATGCACAACATCTAGAAGCTTATGTCACACATCACCCACTCTTCTAACCACGTGAAGACAAAGCCCTTTCTGACACTTATTGTTTACATAAAAAAATAATTTTTTTTGCAAGAAAATTACTTTGAACCCCCAAACATTATATATTTTTTTTAAAGCAAATGCCCTACAGATTAAAATGGTGGGTGTTTCATTTTTTTTTTTCACACAGTATTTGCGCAGCGATTTTCCAAACGCATTTTTTGGGGAAAAAACACACTTTTTTACATTTTAATGCACTAAAACACACTATATTGCCCAAATGTTTGATGAAATAAAAAAGATGATCTTAGGCCGAGTACATGGATACCAAACATGACATGCTTTAAAATTGCGCACAAACGTGCAGTGGCGACAAACTAAATACATTTTTAAAAGCCTTTAAAAGCCTTTACAGGTTACCACTTTAGATTTACAGAGGAGGTCTACTGCTAAACTCACTGCCCTCGATCTGACCTTCACGGCGATACCTCACATGCATGGTGCAATTGCTGTTTACATTTGACGCCAGACCGACGCTTGCGTTCGCCTTAGCGCGAGAGCAGGGGGGACAGGGGTGCTTTTTTTTTTTTTTTTTTTTTTTTTTTTTCTTTATTATTATTATTTTTTTATCTTATTTTTAAACTGTTCCTTTCATTTTTTTTTTAAATCATTTTTATTGTTATCTCAGGGAATGTAAATATCCCCTATCATAGCAATAGGTAGTGACAGGTACTCTTTTTTGCAAAAATTGGGGTCTATTAGACCCTAGATTTCTCCTCTGCCCTCAAAGCATCTGACCACACCAAGATCGGTGTGATAAAATGCTTTCCCAATTTCCCAATGGCGCTGTTTACATCCGGCGAAATCTAAGTCATAAAATGCTCGTAGCTTCCGGTTTCTTAGGCCATAGAGATGTTTGGAGCCACTCTGGTCTCTGATCAGCTCTATGGTCAGCTGGCTGAATCACCGGCTGCATTTTCAGGTTCCCTGTTGAGACAGGAGAGCCAGAGAAAAACACGGAAGACGTTGGGGGGGGCATTCCCTCCCACTGCTTGTAAAAGCAGTCTAGAGGCTAATTAGCCGCTAGGATTGCTTTTACATGAAAGCCGACCGCTGGCTGAAAAGAATGATACCAAGATGATACCTAAACCTGCAGGCATCATTCTGGTATAACCACTCAAAGTCGTGAATGGCGTACCTGAAGACAAAAAAATGGTTAACAATAAAGCACAGTAAACGGTAAAGTATAAAAAATTGCATACCTGAAAAACAAACATGATAAAACATAATAACAATAAAACATTGCAGAATAGAATACAGTAAAAAAGAGCAGAACAATAGAGAGAGAGAATAGAGAGAAAGAACAATAAAACGACAACTATTTTTTTTTTATTTTATATTTTTGTATGTGTTTTTTTTTTTTTTGTAACTAACTTTTATAACTGTAACCGGTTCCAGGTTCGGGTCTCTCAAAATGCGATGGCATCTTGGGAGACCCTGTGAAAGTGTGCCTAGTCTGTGCAGTGCTGTACCCTACGCTAATAGTCAACTAGTGCATGGTAGCGTTCAAAATATTCACCAATGCAAAGACCAGGATTGTCAGGACAGGAGGGACAATAATAGCGGGTGTCACGTCTATATCCGCGCTTGCTGCAGACACAACATCTTTTTTGGGGGGGTTCGTTGGGTAGGGGTACTCGGGAGGACATAAAGAAAATGCCTCTCATGCAGCCGACTGCATTTGGTTGGGGATGTGAATGGGGGAAGTACGGGCGCTGCAGAAGCGGTGGGTTCCCAATTAGGATTGGCGAATGCAGCAGGAAGGGCACTATGGGCACGACGGGCCTGTGTTTGTCTTTTTGGTGGCAGCGGGACACTACTTGTGCTTGCCACCTCACCAGCTTGAACTGCACTTATGGGACTCGCCACGTCACCAAGTGTTACTGCAGTGCTGGTTTGACTACGACCGGGGTGTACTAGGCCGCTGGCGCTTGCCAGTTCACCAAAACGCTACCAAAAAACTGTTAGCGATCGCAGGGATCAGGCCTGACTCTGCGAACGCTGCAGTTATGCGTTTAGTGTTCTGTAAGTGACAGTGATCGATCGATACTGCACTTGGGTGGGCTGGGCCGGGCGGAGGGGCAAAACGCAGGTGCTAGCAGGTATCTGGGCTGATCCCGCTAACACTGCGTTTGTGGGAACCCTAAACTGCTGGGGACGCTAGTATAGATCTGATCAGATCAGATATTGATCCGTTCATATACTATACCACTAAGGGAGGCGTATGCTGCGTGCGTGGGTGTTAGCGGTACTGGCGCTAATCTGACGCTGCCTGGGGCTGGTGCTTGCCAGTTCAACAAAACGCTACCAAAAAAACTGTTAGCGATCGCAGGGATCAGGCCTGACTCTGCGAACGCTTCAGTTATGCGTTTAGTGTTTTGTAAGTGACAGTGATCGATTGATACTGCACTTGGGTGGGCTGGGCCGGGCGGACGGGAAAAACGCAGGTGCTAGCAGGTATCTGGGCTGATCCCGCTAACACTGCGTGTTTGGGAACCCTAAACTGCTGGGGACGCTAGTATAGATCTGATCGAATCAGATATTGATCCGTTCAGATACTATACCACTAAGGGAGGTGTACGGTGCGTGCGTGGGTGTTAGCGCTACTGGCGATAACCTGACGCTGCCTGGGGCTGGTGCTTGCCAGTTCACCAAAACGCTACCAAAAAAACTGTTAGCGATCGCAGGGATCAGACCTGACTATGCGAACGCTGCAGTTATGCGTTTAGTGTTTTGTAAGTGACAGTGATCGATCGATACTGCACTTGGGTGGGCTGGGCTGGGCCGGGCGGAGGGGCAAAACGCAGGTGCTAGCAGGTATCTGGGCTGATCCCGCTAACACTGCGTTTTCGGGAACCCTAAACTGCTGGGGACGCTAGTATAGATCTGATTGGATCAGATATTGATCCGTACAGATACTATACCACTAAGGGAGGCGTATGCTGCGTGCGTGGGTGTTAGCGGTACTGGCGCTAATCTGACGCTGCCTGGGGCGACGCATATCACCGCCGGGCGATCAGGGGGCTAAACCTTTATTCGGTAATAAACGGCGGGTGCCCTGACACTATAAAAAATAAACAAACTAACCAGCCTCACCCGTAACAGTTATACGGTGATCAGTGGTGAAAGGGTTAACTAGGGGGCAATCAAGGGGTTAAAACATTTATTAGGTAGTATATGGGGGTCCCTGTCGCTATAAAACGCTGACGGCGAACCTAAATATTTATGTCCCTAACTAGCGTCACCAGCGACACTAATACAGCGATCAGAAAAATGATCGCTTAGCAACACTGGTGACGGGGGGTGATCAAGGGGTTAAAACTTTATTAGGGGGGGTTAGGAGGGTATCCTAGACCTAAAGGGGGCCTAACATTCACTGCCCTAACACACTAACTGTCACAAACTGACACCAATACAATAATCAGAAAAAAAAAAAAAAACCTGCTTGGTGTCAGTTTGTGACAGGGGGGGGTGATTGGGGGGGATCGGGGGGCGATCGGGGGGGGGATCGGGGTGTAATGTGTGCCTGGCATGTTCTACTGTGTGTGTGTGTGTTGTGCACTCACATTACAGTCTTCTCTCCTCGGCCCGGAACGGAAAATACCGAGCCGAGGAGAGATGACATCATTTCCTCTGCCTCTGTGTACAATACAGAGGCAGGGAAATGATCCCATTGGCTGGGAGCGATCGCGAGGGGGGGCCACGAATGGATGGCCTCCCCCTCACCACCGATCGCCGGGGGACATTTGTCGACCGCCGCAGGCACCGGGGGGGGTCCGATCGGACCCCCCACCCGCGGGCAGGCAGGGACGTACAGGTAAGCCCTTATGCCTGCCTGTGCCGCTCTGTCGACGTACATCTGTGTTCGGCGGTCGGCAAGTGGTTACGGGCTCACCTTAAAATCTATACCAGACCTTAAGGGCCTGGTATGCATGCACGCTGTTTTTTTTTTTTCATCACTTTTTAATTGTCGGCTTTTTTTTTTTTTATATATTCAGCTGTCAGTGGGGAAGTTATATGTTTTTAAGGACACGGTGGCTGGCTTCTCGGCCTGCTCCTTAGCAACCAGCTATTTGTCAAAAAACAGCATTAAGGTCTCCTTGACAAATACGGCATGTGATACCACCAGAAAAACCCTGGTGGTAAATATTGCATGCTTATTTACGTTGGGTTCACACTAGAGCGAATTGGATGCGGTTTCCTCTCCGCATCCGATTCGTATGTCAGGAGACTGAGACCAGCTCTCAATGGAGCCAGTTCACACAGCTCCGGTATGACTGTGGAGCAGTTCGCAAAAGAGTCCTGTGCGTCTTCTGGTCCGATTCAGATCTGAATTCAGCCAAAAATTTGGACCAAATTTGGACCTGAAACGGTGACGCTCCGGCCCCCCCTGCTGCGAGCTGCTCTGCACAACAGTGTGAACCCAGCCTGACTCTCTGGTTGTGAGTTTTTAAATGATATTTACCGACACATTTATTTTTAATTTTTTTGCAGTTAATACCGCATAATCGTTTTTTTAAATGAATTGGACTCTATTTACTGCATGCAATAATTGATGCAAATGAGTCACCTGACTGCATTAACGCATGCGGTAAACGTTAGTAAATTGACCCCTTAATCCAAACCACACCTAATTAAAATAGACAGAACTGTCTTTATATTCCTGAGAGTTCCCCACTATCAAGGCCTATTTTCTAAAGTGCTTCTAAAATGGATCTTTGAAGCATCATATTATATATCTTCACAAAAATCACACATTGTCATCACAGTCCTGTGCTGTTAAAACATGCTTCAGCATGATCATTATATCTTGTAAGAGAGTTCATATTTTAGGGAAATCATCACAGAACTACAGCCAAGGGTTCAGTCATATAGCATACTAAAGTGATTGTTAGTGCTGGTTCACACAGGGGCGATCTGTCAGAAGCCATAGCCGCCTGACAAATCGCGCTCCATGCATTGCAATGGAACCATTCTAATAGGAGTGACTCAAGTCGCTCCAACTTAGAAAAAGGTTCCTGTACTACTTTGGGGCGACTTCAGAGCGGCTTGCATTGACTTCTATTGAGAAGTCATTTGGCAAGCCGTGCTGAAGTCGCGCTGTACAGGGTGGCTTCAGAGTCGGACGACTTTGAAGCCGCCCCTGTGTGAACCGGCACTAAAGGTTTGTCTTTTGGTTTTTTTAAAATAACAAACATGCTATACTTACCTGCTCTGGTTTTGCACAGAGAAGCCCCGATCCTCCTCTTCTGGGGTTTCCCGGCTGCGCTCCTAGACCCTCCTCTTCATCATGTGCCCCCAGGGAGAGCCGCTTTCACGTGTCCCGCTGCTGCATCCAATGACACAGACAGCAGTTTTGGCTCCGCCCCCGCTTTCATGTCACTGGATTTGAGTGACAGCAGCGGGAGCCATTGGCCGACCAATGAGGACAAAGACGGCAGCTGGAGCTGCTGGGCTCATGCTCATCACTGGAACGATCTGGTTCAGGTAAGGGGGGGGCTCTGGGGGGGGGGGGGCAGCTGCAGCACAGAAAGTTTTTCATTTTTGCATTAAGGTGAAAAACCTTGAGACATCTCCTTTAAAAGACATTACATGTCTTTTAAAGGAGATCAGCCAAGAACATTTTTAAACATTGTACTAATAAACATCGTCATTGTACCAACATTGTACCAAAGGCATGATGTAGCATAAGGAAAGTTTTTGGATTATGGATCGTTCATAATTACATCCCCCGCTCAAGTATCATCAAGTATCATCTTGCAATGGCATCCTCCTCCCTAATGCATGCTTTATATATCACATGCTTTTTAAATGTTTTAAATTGTGTCATTAAAGTGGAGATCTCCCTCTCAATGGAATTTCTGTCTTCTTTTTTTTTCAATTTACATATAAGGTGCATATTCATGAAATATTGACTGTGATACTAAGGTCCTTCATAACGCCTGGACTCCCACCAGGTAGGAGAGTACATTCAACAAGAACTACATAAACACCTTTCACCTATGACTGGATCTCCTCTTAAAAGGGCCATAGCATGACATATCCTTTTATAGGTTTCCCAGTAACTTCACTGGTAGAACGCATTATATTCAATCCATGTAGAATAAAAAAAAAATTTTAATACTTGCTTAAACATTCTTTTGGAAAAGATGGTGGCACAGCTGTTTCTGTTTAAACCCTACATATTGTTTTTTCCTCAAAAAAAAAAGGCACCACAAAACAAGAACCCCCTAACTTTGGGTTTTGATGTAGACCCTGAGGTGTTAGGGTAGCAACTGTATACTGTATATCCTGTACATTTCTTCTGTAGGAACATTTTATCAAACTTGCTTCTTCTAAAGTTGGTGTGCTACTAAAAAATAGCTATTTGTGCCTTTTGGTGAGGAATTGTTATTCCAAAAAATATGTTGCCACTTGATTTTTTGGGCTAATTGTAATAGTATCAAACACTCAGCCATGTGGGTCTTAAAACCAAAAGGGCTCATTTTAAAGGCTTATATGCAGGTTATTGCCATAAAATGTCTTTGGGGACTTGAGGACTCGGGTACTTCCCAAGGGGATATGTATCAATGCAAAAAGAAGTTTTAAAAATGTCAGTTTTTTCAGGAACAGTGATTTAGTAATAAAGTAAAACAATAAAAATGAAATATTCCTGTAAATATTCTGCCTGTAAATTGGCGCATCTTTCCCATGTTCATAACAGTACCACAGCACAGTACCACCGCTGTAATGTATTGTCGGATCTCGGAAATATAGATAAAAATCATTGAAAAAATGGCGCCAAAATTAAAAAACAAAAAATGGCATGCGGCTCCCCCCTAAAATCCATGCCAGGGCCTTCAGGTCTGGCATTGGTTTTAGAAGGGGAACCATGGGCCAAAATTTAAAAACAATATGGCATGGGGGTCACCCCAAAATCCATAACAAGCCCCTCAGGTCTGGTTTGGATTTTAAGGGGAACCCCGCGCCAAAGTAAAAAAAATGGCGTGGGGTCCCCCCAAAATCCATACCAGACCCTTATCCAAGTACGCAACCTGGCAGGCCGCATGAAAAGGGGGTGGATGAGAGAGCACCCCCCTCCTGAACCATACCAGCCCACATGCCCTCAACATGGGGAGGGTGCTTTGGGGTCCCCCCAAAACCCCTTGTCCCCATGTTGATGGGGACAAAGGCCTCATCCCCACAACCTTTGCCCGGTGATTGTGGGGGTCTGCTGGTGGGAGGCTTATCGAAATCTGGAAGCCCCCTTTAACAAGGGGGCCCCCCGATCCCAGCCACCCTCATGTGAATGGGTATCGGGTACATTGTACCCCTCCTCATTTACCAAAAAGAGTGTAAAAAAAGTAAAAATGACAGGAGACAGTTTTGGATAATTCCTTTATTAAAAAAAAAAAAGGTGTTCCATGATGTAAATCCATCTTTAATCACAGCGCCAACGGTCCCAAGAAAAAGAAAAAAAAATGGAAAAAACTCTGACTCAATGGGAGGTGCCAACTGCAGCCTTTTCGCAATGGAGGCTCTTATATAACCAAGGACGGGGACACCCAGTGACTGGGTGACCCCGCCCCTTCGGACGTCATGTGATGTCACATGACGTCAGAAGGGGGCAGGGTTACCTGGTTACGTAATTTTTACTTTTTTGACAGTTTTTTAGTGAATGAGTAGGGGTACAATGTACCGATACCCATTCACATAGGGGGGGTCGGGATCTGGGGGCTTCCAGATTCCGATAAGCCCCCCTGCCCGCAGACTCCCACAACCACCGGGCAAGGGTTGTGGGGATGAGGCCTTTGTCTCCATCAACATGAGGACAAGGTGCTTTGGGGGACCCCAAAGCACCCTCCCCATGTTGAGGGCATGTGGCCTGGTACGGTTCAGGAGGGGGGGCGCTCTCTCCCCCTTTTCCTGCGACTGCCATGTTGTGTGCTCAGATAAGGGTCTGGTATGGATTTTGGGGGGACCCCATGCCATTTTTTTAATGTTTTTTATCTATATTGCCGGGATCCAACAATACATTACAGCTGCAAGCAATTTTAAATTACATTTTTTCGTTTAGAAATGTCATTTTGCTGTGGTACTGTTACGAACATGAGAAAGATGCGCTACTTTACAGGCAGACTACGGAGACCCCCCAGGCACAATATTTAAAGGAATATTTCATTTTTATTGTTTAAACTTAAGCATTATTAAAATCACTGCTCCTAAAAAAATGGACGGTTTTAAAACTTTTTTTTGCATTGAGACATGTCCCCTGGGGCAGGACCCGGGTCACCAAACACTTTTTATGGCGATAACTTGCATATAAGCCTTTAAAATTAGCACTTTTGGTTTTTCATGTTCGTGTCCCATAGACTTTAACGGTGTTTGCGTGTTTCGCACAAATTTTTTGCCTGTTCGCATGTTCTGTTGTGAACCAAACCGGGGGGGCGTTCGGCTCATCCCTATTCAAGATCTTATGAATTTTAAATTTGTTTAGAGGTGCTCTCAGGTTTATAGAGATAGCTCTGGCTATTTTAATCAAGTTTAGTTGGGACAAGCAGGTTCTTGTATTTTGATACAGCCTTTAAGTGTTTTTTGCTTTTTAGATATGAAGCAACTTTTTCTAAAATAAACTTACCTCTGTGAGTGCAGGCATACTTTGCCCCAGTATTTTATATGAGTAAACCTATGTTGCCTTCTCTTCAAATAATGCCCGACCTGTTCAATGTCAACATAGGGATTCATTGTTATTAATGGTAATTTTTTTTTTCTGGAAACATAACCTTTTAACACAGTACAGTGTAGTGTATAGTGATACTGTATAGTATAGTATAGTGTGTGATACTGCTACAACTAAGAAAGTTATTGGGGTTGATTTACTAAAGACAAATGTTGTACTCTGCAAAGTGTTGTTGCTCCAGTGCTTACTTTTAAAGAATAACCAATCACATGCAAAACAAATAAAACAGCATCTAGGCTTGCACATCCTAGGATGATGGAGGTCAGCAGAGCTTCCCTCATTTACTAAGATCTGGAGCAAGTGCACTTTGTAGCGCGCAACTGCACTTACAAAGTGCACAGTCTAGTTGCCTTTAGTAAATGAACCTCATAGACATTTACAAGATATACTGTATAGATAAGTATATTTATTTGTATTTATTATTGTGTTTTATAACTGAGAAAATAACATTCAACAAACCCTGTTCATTGTAATAAAGCACCAAGTGGCTGGTCAAAAGTGCATATAGTGTACTGTCTTTGCCAGTGGTCACCTGCTGTGGCCCCACTCCCAATCTGCTCCAAATGCCTTGGACATGAAGCCTACATGATACTCTGACCACCAGATCCCACTGCTGCCACCCCGAGGTGGGAGAGGTTTACAGTCCTTTGGACAACTTATGTTGCTTGCTGTAAAGTCTATGTCCTACATTGATTTGTTTATTTGTTTTTCGTATGGGGGTATTTTAATATCAATTGTATAATTTAATATTATTAATATTTAATATAAATAATTTTTAAAAACCTTGTTCTTATTTGTTGTTTTTAATTAATCATATACATAGAGATATATAATGCTGAACAGAAACATTGCAAAGTAACTGTACTACATACAGTATGCATCTTCTTTGTTTTCCTTCTTTATTGTTGTCTATCCTATAATGTAGTAGGGTACCTTATTTGCAGTACATGGAAGATGTTGTCTGGGCCTGTTTGGAACACTAAAAAATTGTGGAAATATGGAAATATGGCCGCCTCTATCTCCCACTGCTCTGCGCCAGGATTCACTGAGAGATATGATGTAGACAAAGCAGCTGCTTAAAATAAAATCGACAAGTGTATGTAAGCAATAAAATCATATAAAATCAAAACACCCGATGCCCAAAGTCTCTAATCCCTTATTGCAGCAGCACTATGTGTCGAGCCGATCCGGACACATGAAAAAAAAACATTAATGATCAAGGAGATCCAGGAAAGTTCAAAATAGCTGTGTTCTTTAGTAGTGGAGAGCTTCTTTCACCAAGGGTAATCACCACGTGTAGGGGAGATCCCCCCAATGAGATTGCACTCACCAGAAATTCAGCATACATAAGCCTTAATGTAATAGCTTTCCTTCTCCTTTATCCAGCCACCAGACGTCAGTCACATTCTTCCAGGAGCTGCTGCAAAGATGTATGGTCGAAGTAGGGTTGCCACCTTTTCTTCAAGCCGAACCCGAACACTTTTGCGGCGCACGGCAATCTTCTTGTAGTACACGCTTCCAGAAGCCACTGCAAAGATGTATGTTCGAAGTGGGGGCGGAAGTCCGCCCCCACTTCGAACTTCAAAGTTCCACCTTCGAAGAAAAGGTGGCAACCCTACTTCGACCATACATCTTTGCAGCGGCTCCTGGAAGAATGTGACTGACATCTGGTGGCTGGATAAAGGAGAAGGAAAGCTATTAAATTAAGGCTTATGTATGCTGAATTTCTGGTGAGTGCAATCTCATTGGGGGGATCTCCCCTACACGTGGTGATTACCCTTGGTGAAAGAAGCTCTCCACTACTATAGAACACAGCTATTTTGAACTTTCCTGGATCTCCTTGATCATTAATGTTTTTTTTCATGTGTCCGGATCGGCTCGACACATAGCGCTGCTGCAATAAGGGATTAGAGACTGGGCATCGGGTGTTTTGGTTTTCTATGATTTTATTGCTTACATACACTGTTTGGAACACTATCTGCTTTACATGTTCATACACTTTGGCGACTTGTGCGAACACTCAGATTTCTCTGTGCTATACTGAGAAAGTACATCAGTATCTAAACTTGTATGTTTACCAATAAGAACCATTGGAAAAGAAACACTGCAAAGTGTATGTGCCGCACTCCTCCTCTCCCCAATATATATTAGGGATGCACCGATACCATTTTTTTTCAAAACGAGTACAAGTATCAACTTTTTTTCTCAAGTACTTGCTGATACCAATTACCCATACCTATTTTTTTACTGCAGTACAGTGCGATTTGAGCCCATACAAGGTAAATAAACTCAAATGGCACTGCAAAGAATCGCATGTGATTTGAACAAGAATATGGTGTGTAGCGCTACCCCCGAAGGAGCCACTAATAAATGTTTGATTCTTCACCCTGCCTCTCAACCCCAAGAACGGTCTCAACCCCTCTGGCACACCTGCTTGGTAATATTAGTGTGGGACCCAGCAATAGAGAGAAACACATTAATGATAAACCATTAAATATATTTACCATAGCCCTGGATCCCGTCACTTCACCAGCTGTGGTACTAAATAGAGACTCACACAGAATATCAATTAACCACAAAAGTTGGGAGGTGTGCAGACCCTAGAGTTCAGCTGTATGCGACCTGTGAATAGGCAGGATCACTTTTGTGGGACTACAAGTCTCACCAGCAGCCTGTAAATAACTCACTCAGCAAACAGTGCACTTTACTGAAATGAGCAGGTGCCCTCTCACCGCAATAGACCCAGAGGCTGTGAGGTTCCATCCAGACTCCCCTCTTGCTGTCTCAGTCTGATGAAAGATGGCGCGGCGTGCGCTGTACCGCTCATCCAGATGGCTGGGATGCAGGAAATTTCCAGATGTCCTGGCACTACACACCGATATGCTTGCTAAGCTGGCCGGGCTGTACTCTGAAGTCCCTCAGAGGCTGGCAATCCATGTAGGCCGCAGTCCTTTGATCACACACACACAGACCTCCCTGCTGGTTATTGAATGGCATCCGGAGAGGCCGAAAGATGGCCGTGCTTGTCCTTTTATCTGTTTACCCAGCAGGCTGTTCTGTGACTTGGCATTGTGGGTCTGTGACTTGGCATTGTGCGTTCAGTAATTCCCAAACTTAGTTAACAACATGAGTCACTTCCTCATCAAACTACATATGCCACAATGCATAACTGTTTACCCCTTAAATGAAGAAAAGTTCCTGATAAAGTTTCAGCGGTCACTAGAGGGAGCCAAACCCTTACTTAAGAAACAATACATTACTTAACATGATAACTTTCATAGCAAACCCCTGTGCTACAGGTGTAATTCCTGTCCAAATCACATGCAGTTTTCTGCACTGCTCCTGTCTGTCACATACATAGTTGCCAACAGTCCCGATTTTCCCGGGACAATCCCGATTTTGGGACCCTCGTCCCGATTGGAGGCTGTCCCGAATCGGGATTTGCCCAGGGAAAATCGGGAATGTTTGCATTTTACATTTTTTTGGAAGCTGGCTTCAGGAAAACGGCCGCCGGCGCCGCCGCCGCTAGATCGCTCCCCCTAGTGTTCAGTGGAGAGAGGAAGGGGGCTCGATCCGTGCAGCCAATGAATCGGCTTCTCCTCTCACATGGATCGGCCCCTCCCCTCTCCACTGCACACACGGCGCCGGCGGCCGCTGTAATGGACATGTGCTGGGGCCTGGGGGGGGCATTATGGGAGTGGAGGGTCTTCACTGAGGGGGGTCTGATAAGGGCATCTGCACTGATGGATCGGGGTCTGCTGAGGGCGTCTGCACTGATGGAGGGGGGTCTGCACTGAGGGGGTCTGCACTGAGGGGGTCTGCACCGATGGAGTCTGCACTGAGGGGGTCTATACGGACTCTGCTTGGGGCACCTGATGCAAGGACGGACTCTGCTGGGGGCACCTGATGCGAGGACGGACTCTGCTGGGGGCACCTGATGCAAGGAGGGACTCTGCCAGGGGCACTTGACACTAGGACAGACTCTGCCGGGGGCACCTGATACGAGGACAGACTCTGCTGGGGACACCTGATGCAAGGACAGACTCTGCTGGGGACACCTGATGCAAGGACAGACTCTGCTGGGGGCACCTGATGCAAGGACAGACTCTGCTGGGGGCACCTGATGCAAGGACGGACTCTGCTGGTGGCACCTGATGCAAGGATGGACTCTGCTGGTGGCAGGCGACGTGGCTAGTGACACGCTCAGGGATCCCACTGATTTGGCATTATGGTGAGTTGAATGATTTAATTTTATATTACAATGTAATAATAGAAATAATGCGCTTCAATCACCCTGACACCATAACAATCATGGTTCCGGGATGATTGAAGCGCTAACACCAGGTGTTTGGAGAATCTTTATCTGCTGATTGTTAAACTTTCCAGAATACACATATTTCTATTGTTGTGTAGGATCTGGGGCTGCTGTCCCTTCATTCCTCTCTCCCCCTTTCCCTCTCCATCCCTCATTCATCTCAGACTCTAACCACACACCCCTTGTCCCACATATTTTTTTTGCAATGTTGGCAACTATGCACGTACCTGGTCGGAGTCTGAAGTGACGAGGTCAGCCTCTCTTGCATCTCCAGCCCGGGTCCCGCTGAGAGTGGAGACAGAAGGAACCAAGGGACAGGAGCGTAGTCACAAGGATAGCCGGGTTTGGCATACCTCCCAACTTTTGAGCTTCAGAATGAGGGACACTTTAGGAAGGAAGCGACCGACAGGACACTACGTGCACTTTGGCAAAAGTGGGTGTGGTCAAACTCTTAACAGTGGGAGGGGCTTAATGGGTGTGGTTAAACAAAACCCAGGTTTCCTTGTACCTCTAAAATGTGCTTTGATTATTGTGCCACAAGATAGAGTCTCACAGACACATACAAACCCCAGTACCATTATTTAAGAAGCAAGACAGACAGATGGCAGGAGAGTGCAGGGATGGTGTCAGGAATGGAGGCGCTCAGCTGTAGTACTTACCTTTTACTTTGATCTGAATGGACAATGACAGGTTCTCTTTACTGCCAGACACCCCTAGGTGATTTAACCTACTCTCAGATCTCCTGTAGGGGGCCCCGGAGCCCACACACTAGACAGATCCAATCTGCAGAGAGAGAATATCTGCAATGAGAGATCTCACTAATACATACAGAGAGCTGAGGGGGAGGCCAGCCTGACACATCATTTCCCCCCCCCACTAGTACAGTGAGTAGATGGAACCTCACACAGCATGTAATACCCAGGAAGTGATATCCTCAGCACTGCACATAGTGATGGCACAATCACAAACATCAGGGCTGGGCTGCAGACACACAAACCTCCTCAGAAAGCAGCTGACATGCTGGGACCTGTAATCCCTGCTGTGAATGGCTCAGATACCCCACCAACCAATCAGAGCTCAGCCTCCTCTCACTATACACGCACCTCACATTCACCTCCAGTGTTCTCCCTGTGTATAGTACTAACAGAAGCTGCTCATGCTGGAAAGGACCTAGGGGGAGGGGCAGGGCTTAGATACAATGTGCTAGAGGGGAGGGGCCGCTGTGTTCTGTGTAAGGGATGAATGGGGAAGTGTAGTGTGCGGATGTAAAAAGGAGGGGGGGAACACTCCATGTTATGAAGTACAATGGGAGCCTCTCTTTCATTACACTGGTTATTTGAGAGAGGGGGCGGTTCTGAGTTGCAGTCCCGCCCATACCCGACATCACATCTTGGATCTGACAGGTGAAGTCTGTCATCGGAACTGCACATCCAGCTGGTTTGCCAATCCCTGGCTGTTTACACTGCTGTAGGTCCTATCTAGCCACAAGTTGATATACAATATAAGCAACATAATTATGCGATTATGCGGGAAAAACAACACTTACAGCGGGATAGCGGGACAAACATCTGCATGCGGGAAAGTCCCGCCCAATCCGGGATGGTTGGGAGGTATGGGGTTTGGTAGCAGACGCACAGCAAGGTCACAGCAAGATCAGAAGTGTAGGAGAGTCCAGCAGCAAAGTCAGGGAAAGCCAAGGTTCAGCAACGGATAACAGGCAGGTAACAACAGGATACAGGTACAGGAACAGCTGAAAATCGGTCAGCATCTGTCTAAAGTCAGTACGCCCCTTAACCACTTAAAGACCAGGCCTCTTTTTCAGACTCAGTGTTTATAAGTTAAAAACAAGTTTTTTTGCTAGAAAATTACTTAGAACCCCCAAACATTATACTTTTTTTTTCTAACACCCTAGGTCATTGCAATACTTTTTGTCACACCATATTTGCGCAGCGGTCTTACAAGCGCACTTTTTTTG
Organism: Lithobates septentrionalis; assembly: GCA_037952835.1. NCBI lineage: Eukaryota > Metazoa > Chordata > Amphibia > Anura > Ranidae > Lithobates > Lithobates septentrionalis. The sequence continues at coordinate 628,645 of JBBDGP010001706.1, read as the reverse complement.
GAAAAAATTCACTTTTTTGAATAAAAAAATAAGACAACAGTAAATTTTTTCACTGTTTAAAAAAAAAAAAAAAGGGTCACTTTTATTCCTGTTACAAGGAATGTAAACATCCCTTGTAATAGAAAAAAAACATGACAGGTCCTTTTAAATATGAGATCTGGGGTCAAAAAGACATCAGATCTCATATTTGGATTTAAATGGAAAATGACAACAGAAAAATGTGCCTTTAAGACATATGGGCGGAAGTGACGTTTTGACTTCGCTTCTGCCCCTCACTTGTCTCCATACCCAGCCACGGACAGGTCCCGATCGCCTCCGCCGCTGCCGATGGCTCCGGTAATCAGCGGAGGGCGCGGGAGAGCGGCAGGAGGGGGGGTTGCACCACTCCCGCTGCCGATAACGGTGATCTCACAGCGAATCCATCGCAGAGACCACCATTATTGTAAACAGGACCGCCGGCTCTAAAGATGGATACCTCGGTTGTGGCAGCAGCTGTATATGTACAGGAGCCAGTCGGCAAGTGGTTAAATAGGCTGTCTGGTGCCAAAGGGACGCGTGGACGCGTTCCCATGGACACGCACACTTCTTAACGCACGCTCATTGGCGCACCTGCGATCTGCCGAGTTCCTTGTGCGCGCATACGTGCACGAGTGCGCCCAAAGTGCAATGATAGTTCTCTTACATTGCCCCCTCCTTATGGGCAGCCTCCGGATGCCCCTCAGGGGCTTCTTCTGAGGATGGTGCTGGAAAAAGGCTCGTACCTTTTGTGGGGCATGCACATTAGAAGCTGGTTCCCAAGAATTCTCCTCTGGGCCGTAACCTTTCCATTTGATCAGGAATTGTGTTTGGCCCCTTTTGGTTTTACAATCCAGCACCGCTTCGATTTCATATTCCTCGTTGCCTTCGACGAGCAGTGGAGAAGGGTTTTCCGGATCCCGGTTGGGAAAAGGGCTAGGCACCGTTGACTTTAGTAGGGAGATGTGGAATACGAGATGAATTTTCAGATTCTTAGGTAGTACTAGTTCAAAGGCCACAGGATTGATTTTGCTCTTAACTGGAAAAGGCCCCAAGTATTTCGGACCAAGTTTCTTGGAGGGAGATCTAAGTTTTAAATTTGTGGTAGATAATCATTCTTTGTCGTCCGTCCGTCCCCCCCCCCCCCCCCCCCCGGTTCCAGATTCAAGTTACCCCTCTTCTTCTTGTCAAAACATTTTTTGTTCACCTGGGTCTTGGAGATGGTGTCATGAAGTAATTTATTGTTAGAATTGAAAAAGCTCAGTCTGTCTTGTACAGCAGGTACCGAAGACTCTATAAGCAACTCAGGCAGAAAGGAAGGGTGATATCCATAATTGACGAAAAAAAGGTGATTGTTTGTTTGGTAGCTGAATGAATAGAGTTATTATATGCAAACTCCGCCAGCGGGAGAAGGGGTGACCAGTCATCCTGTGAGAAAGAGGAGAAGCAACACAAGTACTGCTCCAAGGTCTGGTTAGTCCTCTCTGTTTGTCCATTTGTTTGAGGGTGGTAAGCAGTGGACAGGCGGAGTTTGATGTTTAAGGCTTCACACAGAGCCCTCTAAAATCTGGAGGTAAATTACCCCCCCTCGGTCAGAGACGATGTTGTCAGGGATAACGTGCAGTCTTACAATTTCACTGATGAATGTGGAGGCAGTCTCAGTGGCAGAAGGGGTCCCTTGCACGGGTAGAAAATGTGCCATCTTGGTCAGTCGATCAACTACAACAAATATAGTGATAAAGTTCTCAGACACGGGAAGCTCCACAATTACATCCATAGATATCATGCTCCATGGTTTCTTTGGCACAGGAAGACATTCCAGTAGACCCCAAGTCTTGTTTCGATCGGTTTTGCTGCAGGATTTTACATATTTGTTACAGTCCTGTACTAGGTCTGGCCACCAGAAAGACCGAGAAATTAAGTCTGTACTCTTGTGAATTCCAAAATGGCCCGCCAAGGGATGATCGTGGCACCGTTTGAGGACAGACACTCTGAACTGCTCTGGGACAAAGATTTGTTCATTGTGGTAATAGAGCCCATCTCTTAACTGGAGAGATAAATCTTGAGAAGGGGGGTGATCCATCACATCTGCCTTTATTTGGGACATCAGGTCTGATTAAAGAAGGAGGAAATTCTTGGCCGACAGGATAGTGTCTGGCTCCGAGGGTCGGACTGGGCAAAGGAACATGCGCGACAGCGCATGTCATTTGCCATTATGTGAACCAGGGCGGAAGGTGATGTGGAATATGAAGGGAGAGAAAAACAATGCCCGTCTTGCCTGCCGAGGTCTTAGTCTCTTGGCTGTTCTCAAATACTCCAAGTTTTTGTGGTCGGTAAAGATAAGGATAAGGTGAGAGGCTCCCTCCAATAAGTAACACCATTCCTCAAGTGCAGCTTTAATACCCAACAATTTCCTATCTCCCACATCGTAGTTCCTCTCAGACGGATTCAGTTTCTTGGAGAAGAAAGCTACAGGATGCAGTAAAGATTTAGGGCCCTGTCGCTGTCTTAAAATAGCCCCTACTGCGTTTTCAGAGGCGTCTACCTCTAAAAAATAGGCCAAGGACGGGTCGGGATGCTTCAGGGTGGGAGCTGAGGTGAACAAGGCTTTTAATTGTTCAAAGGATGCTTGAGATTCTGGGACCCATTGGAAGGGAACATGCTGTTTGGTTAATTGTGTAATGGGGAGATAATGGCAAAAAAGTTTTTAAGAAAGTTCCTATAAAAATTTGCCAATCCCACGAACGTTTGTACAGCTTTTCTGTCCGTAGGGGATGGCCATTCCAGGACTGCAGTGACCTTCTGGGGATCCATTGAAATACCATCAGCAGAAATGACAAGTCCAAGAAACTGTATAGTCTGCTTTTCTAAGTCACACTTCTCAGCCTTGGCATAGATGTGGTGTTCACAAAGTCTACTCAAGACCTTCTTCACATGGGTGCAATGTAATTCTACCGTATCAGAAAAGATAAGGATGCCATCAAGGTAGACTATGATAAATAGATCAAGGAATTCCCAAAAAATATCATTTAGCAGGTGCTGGAAAGTGGCAGGGGCATTGCAGAGACCAAAAGGCATAACTAAATATTCAAAATGCCCGAAGCGCGTTCTAAAAGCTGTCTTCCATTCATCTCCTTCCTTGATCCGGACTAGATTATAAGCACCCCTCAGATTATTTTGGAAAACATTTGTGCTCCCCGCAACCTCTGGAACAATTCATGGATCAGCGGAAGTGGGTACCGGTTCTTGATAGTTATTTTATAAAGATCTCGGTAGTCTATACACGGTTTTAAAGAGTGATCCTTTTTCTCTACGAAAAAGATACCGGCCCCTGCTAGTGAGGAAGAGGGCCGAATACAGTCTTTCTCCAGGCTTTCATCAATATACTTGCGCAAGGTCTCTAGTTCAGGTTCCGAGAGCGGGTAAATTCGACCGAAAGTGATCTCGGCCCCCGGTAAAAGTTCAATGGGGCAGTCATAAGTCCTGTGGGGAGGAAGAGTATCTGCGCTCTTGTTGAATACATTCAAGAATTGGTGGTTTGCAATGGGCACCAACTTCACAGTTTCCCGGTCAGGGTGGATGTTGAGGAGGGAAGCAGGATTATAAATCCTTTCTGGAAAACAATGTACCTGACAGTAATTGGATGAAAATGAGATATCTCCAGTAAGCCAGTCAATATGGGGGTTATGGGCCTTTAGCCAGGGTAGCTCCAGGATAATGGGAAACATGGGCGAGGTTATAACATCTAGGCAGAGAAGTTCCTGATGCCCCGAGGAAGTCCGGCAAGGAATGGGTACAATCTCTTGAGTAACTAGCCCTGACTTGAGACCAGAGCCATCCGCTAGATGAACAGCAAATCTCTGCCTCTTGGTGCGCAAGGAGAGTTGGTGTAAAGTAGCGAATGCTAAATCCACAAAACAACTGCAGGCTCCAGAGTCTATAATTGTGGATACAAAAATAGTCCTCCGCAGTAACTGGAGCTGGAGCGGAAGAGGGAGATGTAACTGATCCCTCCCAGGGAGATGCATCATGTGGGGCAACAGAGAAGTGGACTTAAAAGGCTTTACAGGGCAAGTCTGTATGAAATGGTCTGCTTCTCTGCAGTAAAGGCAAAGTCTGTTATGTTGTCGCCGGAGGAGTTCAGAAGAAGTCAGAGGTGGACTTCGGAAGCTCCTACGGGGAGATTCATGGTACTCCTTATTCTTGATGGGTACCTTTGGTGTTCTGGCAATAACTGCAGGAGCGGAAGAAATAGTACTTGGGGATACAGGTGGCTTGGTATTAGTTCTCTCGGATCGCCTTTCACGTAGCCATCAGTCAATCTGAATAACGAGATTGATCATATCTTCCAGAGATGCGGGTGCACCCACACGGGCAAATTCATCCTTCAAAGTATCAGAGAGTCCAAGACAAAATTGATGGTGAAGAGCAGCCTTATTCCACTGAGTATCCATACTCCAAACATGAAAGTCAGACACATAGTCCTCAACAGCCCTTAGACCTTGCTGGAGTCTGCCGAGCGTGGATTCTGCAGTCTGCTGGAGGAAGGGATTGGCATAAAGCTGGGACATGGCGGAGAAAAAGGAGTCGGTAGTTGCCAAGGCCAGATCATGTTGTTCCCGAAGACGATGAGCCCAGGAAAGAGGTTCATTTAGTAGTAGTGTAATGATGAACCCCACTTTAATGGCTTCTGAAGAGAATGTTCAGGGTAACAAGGAAAAATAAAGTTCACAGGCGTTTTGGAAGGTACAGAACTGTTTGCGATTTCCTGAAAAATGCTCAGGCAAGGGCACTCTGGGTTCAGGAGGAATAGTGGTTTCATTGAGCAGGCAAAAGTCAGTTTGCGCAAAAGAACTCACAACAGCATGAGGGGTTGAGACAGGTCAGACATCAAGCTGGTTCGGTAGTTGAACTTTCATCCGGCCCAGATCCACTTGGAGACTGTGTACAGTATGGGATAGTGCAAAGATTGATTGGCAAATGTCCTCAAAAGGCGAGGCCTCCCTTTGAGACTCCATTGATGGCTGACTGATACTGTCACGTACCTGGTCAGAGTCTGAAGTGATGAGGTCAGCCTCTCTTGTATCTCCAGGCAAGGTCCCGCTGAAGGTGGAGACAGAAGGAACCAAGGGACAGGAGGAACACGAGTGCCTGCAGATGTAGCCCTGGAAGCTTGAAGCAGAAGATGCGACTCTTGGAAGGTAGAAAGTCACAGGAACGGAGTTGCAGATACCCGGGAGGCAGAGTAGAGCCAAACAGGAGACAGGAACGTAGTCACAAGGATAGCCGGGTTCGGTAGTAGACGGACAGCAAGGTATCAAGACATCAGGCAGGAGCTGAGCAGGCTCAAATAGTAAGCCGGAAACAGGAGCCAGTAATCAGAAGTGTAGGAGAGTCCAGCAGCAAAGTCAGGGAAAGCCAAGGTTCAGCAACGGATAACAGGCAGGTAACAACAGGATACAGGTACAGGAACAGCTGAAGATCGGTCAGCATCTGTCTAAAGTCAGTGCGCCCCTTAAATAGGCCGTCTGGCACCAAAGGGATGCATGGACACGTTCCCACGGATGCACACACTTCTTCGCGCATGTGCATTGGTGCATATGCGATCTGTCGTGTTCCTTGTGCACGCATGCGTGCGCGAGTACACCCGAAGCGCAACGATAGTTCTCTTACACTGTCTGAACCCAGGCTGAAGTCACTATGACAAGCCTGGGTTCACACAGGAGCGGTGCAGGAAACCGCATGTGATTCAGACAGGAATTGCACCACATTCCTGTTCAAATCACATGTGATTTGAGCTTATTCATCTTGTATGGGCTCATATTGTGAAAAAGGCATCGGTTTTAGATATCGGAGCTTTGCACGAGTACTTGTGCAGATGCTTAGTATCTGCACCAATACCGGTGCAACACTACTATATATAGTATTTATAGGAAAGTGGGCCACAGGCTCGCCTGTGTTTGTAGGAGAAGTCTCTCCTTTTAAAAGGCCAGCCAGGGGCGTGTCCTTTCGCGTTAGGTTCCATTTCCAGTTCCAGCTCACGTGACGTCAGCACTCACAATTGGCTCGGTTTTACCGGCAGCATGGTAGCTCGCAGCTAACCCCGGTTGTCATTTTCAGACGAAGGTAAGGGGGGGTGTGGCTGACTATCGGGGGAGCAGTGACCGGTATTATCTCAGCTGCGTATGGACCAGCGGGATACTTGATGTGCGGATAGCATGTTACAGCAGTCACATTTCTGTCAGCCTCACCTGGCCACCGCGCTACCACAGATACCCATCGATCTGTCACCCCCCTTTTTTTTCTCTGCAAGTAGAGTATGCACCGAGGTATGTTCATATCTCCTGGACAACCTACCACACTTCACGCCGTCCAATGCAGCCTGCTGCCGGTTCCACGCTGCACAGAGGTTAAGGAGGTCATGTGGGGGGCCCGGGAGTGATAGCATAGGGGAAAGCGGAGGAATACAGCCAGACACTTACATTTCACTTCCCCCCAGCCGTATCACTTAGCAACGTAGGCTGGCTCGCTGAGAACCATTTTCATTTCTTCAGGTCCTTTCCATGTCTGGCATGGGGGCATGTCAGTGCTAATTTGACTCAGCCAGGTCAAACAGGAGGGGGTTGGTTTTCCAGTCAGTTGGGGTTTGCATGAGGCTCGTTGCTACCGTCTTTGACCGGTATCTGCAGGTGCACTTCCCTTGTACTGCAGGCAGCATTGCATTGATCTAATTAGGTTAAACTATCATGCTTTTCTGATATTCTGCAACATACATTTCATACTCATGTTTCAGGCTAGGACAGATAAGCTGACTCAAGTCACATGGATCCCAGGTAGAAGGTATAGTATGGGTAAACATTGGTGCAACCGGTGGGTCTCCTCCTTTTTTCCACCATCACACACAGTTTGTCTAGCAGTACCATGACTTTGGGCTGGCAGGTGTTATTATGTTAAAAAAAATAAAAAAATAAATTGTTATTAAAAATACATATAGCTAGGAAGGGGGTTATAGTGACTGTGGGACAGGTCCTGGTTATCACAAGGTCACATTTACTTTGCCCTGGTGCTAGCCTCTTGTTTGCTTGTGTTTTGTTTTCCATAGTTCTCATTTCTGCATGACCTTCAGGACCCAGGGCAGGGGGTTCATACTTTTTACTCGGTTACAGCCTGTTACAGGTAGGTATATTATTGTTCACCTAAGCTTCATTTTATCAGAAATGTGGGTAGGTTAGATTTCACTCATCAGGTGTTACGGCATTACACCGCCACAATGTTACCTGGCATGTTCATGGGTTAACAGATTGGGATGATCGTTTTCAATTGACTTATGCGGTGGTAAGGCCCCTCACCCTTGATACACATGTCATTTGTTTCATTTTTCACTACTCTTAGGTCTATCTGACACGTTTCCAGGTATCTATGGTACTAAATGACAACAAATCAGGAGGGGGTTGTAGTTTCTGCCAGCAGGCTCTGGTACTCGTCAGGATACTTTTACAATGACCAGGTGGTAGCCTCTTGCTTTGCTTATGTTTTTGATCTCCAAAGTTCTCGTTTCTATGTGACCTTCAGGACCCAGGGAGTTCATTATTTTCCTTGTGTTCAGTTCGGTTGCAGGTAGGTATGATTTTGTTCACCATTTTCTTGTTTCATCACATACTTTTACTTTTAACTTTCACTCGTTAGGCTCACGGCGGTACACCATCAAGTTACCTGTCATGTTTATGGGTATTAACGGGTTCAAAAAATGATCGTTTTAAATTGACTTGTGTGGTGGCAAGTCCCCTCATCCATTTCACATACGTCACACAATCGACATTTCACCACTCCAACATCGTACCTGACACGTTTTCAGGTATCCGTGGCCTAAGTGTACGTTTTTAATTACCTGCTATGCTTCATGTGACTCAGCTTCTTTCATTTCACTAACTGACACGTTTTCAGTCCATTTTCTACACGGATTTCACTTAAACTAATCCTCTTCACCATATCGCCACACACAAAAAAAAAAAGCAAGGGGGGGTATCATTTTCATAAATTGTTATTTTGCTCACCATCATCTCGATATCACAAACGTACACGTTTTTCAGTCCTATTTCTAAGCGAGTTTTGGTTGACTAACCCAATGTCGATTAGGTCATGTCTCAGGCGGCGGACATTGAGGATTTTGCATCAATCCCTCCTTCTCCGGCTATGGGTTCCGAACATGGCAGCACGCCCTCCCTGAGGTCCTGGACCATCCCCAGATTGATGGCTGAACTACAGCACAGGGGTATCTCTTACCCAGCTTAAGCGTGCAAAGCAGAACTTTTTAGACTTTTGTTCCGTAGTGCATCAGGCTCCGTTCCTGAGCAAGTCACCCTTTGTTCAGTCGGCTCATCCCTTTCGCAAATCCACGCCACCCTGAGCTCATTGGCAACATCCTTTAAGGAGTCATGGGCCAGGGTTGAGGTCTTGGGAAGCCATTAATGCCTGGTCCTGGGGGCACCCGCTATTCCCAGCACGTCAGTAGTGACCGTGACCCCTTTCGCTCACTGTCAGTTACTCCCGCTTATTTCATCCCAGCAAATATCAAAAAGGACATTCTTGATGGTAAAGAGGTTAACTTACGGTAGCTTCCCTGTTGATAGCGGCTCATGACATAGCTGATAATATATGCTTGTGGTGATGCTTCCGTGGTGATCAAGACCAGCGATCATAGACTTAACCCCAAGTTCTCTATTCCGGATTTTGTTCTTGCCTTTAGCATTTTCAGGGATGTCATTTGTTCTGTTAGTCCTCAGAGGAGGGAGGAGCTGGATCTCTACCTGTATTCAGTAGTGGAATAGGGGCAAAAATTCAGGGGGTCGGCTTTCTACGATTACCATTGTTCTTTTTCTGCTAAAGCCGCAGCTATTTTTGCCCAGCACCAGGTGCTGACTGACTGGAGCAACATGGATACATAGTTGTTTTGTTGCCATTTTGCTGGGTTAAGATTGCCAGTTTGTGCTACATGTCAGTCTTCTACACATTCTACTTACTGGTGCCCCATCACTGAGCCCCCTGTTCTACCGGGTACCTCCATGGCACCCTTAAGTTTACTTCTGACCCCAGCTCATTTGGCTACTTTTGATAAACTTGGCCGCCCGATTCAGTTTTTGGGCAAGTCACAAATTTGCAATAACTTCAATCACGGCTCATGCAATTACAGCCAGTGTCCCTTCTGCATGTCTGTGCCAGCTGCTACAGAGCTCACCCGAAGTCTGCCTGCTCACTGAAGCAAGCTAAGTCGTCATGACTAAGCCGCATTAATGTCCCGTTGTTGCAGGCCTGCCTGGTTTCCCATCCTTCCCCCATGTTGTGTAATTTTTTGGTGGAGGGTTTCACTCAAGGGTTTCACACGGGTTTCATCACATTACCACAGGGCACTTTTGAATGTAAAAATCTCTTATCATCAGTCAAAGACATGGAGGCGGTGGATCTGCTGCTCCAGACCGAGCTAGAAAAAGGCTTTATCATAGGGCCATTCTCCATACCGCCTTTCCATAATTGGAGAGTCAACTCCTTGGGTTTGGTTAAGGGAGAATCTTCTAATAAACTTCATTTGATTTACGATTTGTCAGCCCCTCATTGTTCACAGATGATTAGTCTGAATTCCTTAATGCCATCGGAGGAATTCTCAGTATGAATCTGTAGACCAGGCAATCCAGCGCATCATCAGCATGGGTAGGAATGCTTGGCTGTCCAAAGCCGACATATCCGATGCCTTCAAGCTTCTCCCTATTTTGCCTTCTCTCTGGTAGTGGCATTGGAACGGGTGGAGGGGGTTGTATTATTTCGCTACCAAGCTCACCTTTGGGTCCAAAATCAGCTCTTGGCTTTTTGATATTTTTGCTCAAGCGCTCAGCTGGATTCTCATACATATGGAGCTCTGTCAGGAAGTCATCCACTATTTGGACAATTACCTCCTGATCGAGAATTCGAGCCATTTACCCACTGATCTACAGAAGCTTGTGACTGTGTTTTCTGCACTTGATGTTTCACTGGCAAGTAAGAAAATAGAAGGCCCTGCTACCACACTGACTTTTTTGGGTATCGTGTTAGACACTCGGTCCATGCAGGCTAGTCTGCCTGCGGACAAGTTAGCTAGAATCAGGGATCAGATCCATGGGTTTACAATTTCTCAAGCCATTTCCAGGAAACATTTGCAATCTCTGTTGGGTATGCTGAACTTTGCTATGAGGATCATTCCTCAGGGCAGGTCTTTCTTTTACCGGTTGTCAGCCCCCGACTCCGATTCTAGGGTCAAATTGGATTCGGAGACCTTGTCTGATCTGCGTATGTGGGATGAGTTCCTCCAGCACTGGAACAGTATCTCCATGTTCATCCTTGCAGTTTTGGCGTTGTCTCCGCAGGTCATTACTGATGCTGCAGCCACCAGGGGCTATGCCACTATTTTTGTATTTTTGGCACACATTGGCTGGTGGCACCCTGGTCGGACGAATGTCGGGTGATTCTCAGGTTCGCACAAACGTCTGCTTTATTTGAGATTTACCTCATAGTGTCTGAAGCACAGGTGTGGGGTCACTTGTGGACAGGCAATACTGTGGTGTTTTTTACGGACAATCAGGCAACCTCCGAGATTATTAACAAGGGTAGGTCTGGTTCTTTGCACATCGTGGCTTTTGTACGCAGACTCCTCTGGCTGTCTCTGCAGTTTAATTTCCACATTCACTGTAGGTTTATTAACGGTATACAGAATACAGCTGCGGATGCTCTATCCCAGTTTACTTTCCCGTTATCTTTCCAGCAGGTACCGGGTGCAGACACCTGTGCCACCGCGTCCCCGCATTTCTCGCTCCTGTGGATGGATCAGATTCACTCTGGGCTGGCGCGTTGGGATTGATCAACAGGTCACTATCTGTCAACATGAGAAAGACTTACAACACATCCTGGAAGACTTTTCAAACACTATACCCTAGGCCAGATTGCTACAACAATCAATACCTTTTGGCTTTTGTAGCCTACTGTCACTCACAGCTTAGACTATCACACAACACCATCAAGGGATACATGACGGCTATCCAGCATTTTGTTTCCTTACGGCATCCCGATAGGCCTTCGGTATTTTTAGCACATTTCATTAAGACCATTCTGAAGGGCATTCAGCAACTTTGCAAAAGAGCCTCGCAGCTCAGCAGCAAGCTCACCTGCAGAGTCTGGAAGCTCAGCAACAAGCCCAGCAGCAATCTGAGGCTCGCTTCATAGAGCTGTTGAAGAAGCAGGAGCAGAGACTCCAACAACAAGTGGATACATTAATGCAGCAACGTCCGCAGACCAGTAAGGCAAGTGGTTCCAATAATACCGCATCATTTTTTGTGAGCCGTTTACTGCCAAAAATAACTGGAGAGGATGATCCTGAGGTGTTTTTGACCACGTTTGATAGGACTGCTGAAAGGGAAAAGTGGCCCAAGGAGCAGTGGGCTGGACTGGTGGCCCCTCTATTATCTGGGGAATCGCAGAAAGCCTATTATGACCTAGAGCCTGACCAAACAAAAGACTATGATGTGCTAAAAACAGAAATATTAGCACAGCTGGATGTCACCCTGGCCATCCGGGCTCAGTGTGTACATAACTGGACTTTCCAGCTGGGAAAACCCCCAGGTCTCAAATGTATGATTTCATTCACCTGAGCAGGAAGTGGCTGCAGCCAGAGACTTTGACCGCACCAAAGATTGTGGAGTGTGTTGGTATGGATCAGTTCCTGAGATATCTTCCTACTGCCACGCAAAAGTGGGTAAGCCATGGAGACCCAGAAATTGCAGACAAGCTTGTGGATCTGGTTGAGAGGTACTTAGCTACAGAGAACCTGACCGCCTCTTCCAGGGACTCACGGACTTTCCACCCTAAGATCAGACAATCCCCAGCGGCGGGTAAGATGACTCCAAGAGGTGAGGGTGGAGAGAGCGAGAGAGTGGGAGTTATACCTAATGTCTGGCGTGAGCAGCCCGGGAAGTCAAGGCCGCCAGAGGCAGCAAAAAAGATTATTTGCTACCGCTGCCAGAAAGAATGACATATTGCAGCAAATTGCCAAGTTATGGATGAACCTATGCAATGTGACTTTATAAGGGACAGACGACAGTCGCTGTTTTCGACAGTTGCATGCACTGCCATTCGGGGAACTGAGAAACATTACGCAAAATGTTATGTTAGAAATGTTGCTGTGTTGCTGGATTCAGGTAGCCTGGTGACATTGATAAAAGCTGAATTAGTTACTACAGATATCTCTGAGAATAACAAGGTGGCAGTTATTTGTGTGACATCCGAGAGTATCCTGTGGCTACAGTGTTTTTTGAGACCCCCAAAGGTAACCTCTCTCATCAGGTGGGGTTAGTGTCTCACTTACCACATGATGCCATTGTGGGGAGGGATATTCCGAAATTCTGGGAACTCTGGGATTGTCCTGAGCCCCCGAATGATGCCCCTATAGACAAGGAAGGTGATGACCAGAATTCCTCTGAGATTGGTGAGGACTCTCCAGAATTTCCCTTGTCGGTATTGGCAGGAGAGACTCGAGAAACTGGGTAGGAGCCAACATCTTCAGACGAAAACATGACGTCTGTTGAGTTTTCGGATCTAGAGGTTCACAGGGAAAATGTTGCCACAGAACAGTTAAAAGACCCCACCCTAATAAAAGTATGGGAAAATGTGGTAAGAATAGATAAGTCTAGGCCTGTCATTTCTGAGCAATTAATTTTCTCACTTGAAACAGACACCTCAACACTGTTTCTGTAGTACCGGGGAGGACTCTATCTTCCTCTCAGCACCCTAATAGACATGTCCTGGCCACAGGTTCTAATGAGCTCCTAAAGGTTTTATTTATCCTAGTAATTATCTCCCCCCCAGTATTTAAAGAGCTTTGGACACTTCCATACCATGTGGATAAGGTCTCCTGTCGCCCCATACCTGGGGCACTCATCATTTGGTTTCCATCCAAGTTTAAACATTTTTGGGGGGGTGTAGTAGACTCTATGGATTAGAAGCAGATGGGAAAGCTTCTGCAAGGGGAGATCGAGACCAGGGCTCCTTGTTCTAGGATCTTGTCCCAGTGTGCCATAGTTATTGTCCCTACATCTCTCTCCCACCCCTCTCTACTCTTAAGAGGACCCACTCCACTTACGATTCTCTCCCCCAGACTAGCATACATCTTAGAAATTAGACCTTTAGTAGAGGCTGAATTGATGATTTTCAGGAGTACGGGAATCTGGGTCCACTCTATAATTTGAGACCTAAACTGTGCTTGAATGGCATGTCTAATCTGCAGGTATTTATAGAACGCCTTGTTGGATATGTTAAATTCCCATCTTAGATCTAAAAAAGACTTCATAAAGTTACCCTTGTATAACTGAATCAAACGGCTAATACCTTGCCCTTCCCATTCCCACTTTCTCTCTATACCCTTTATTTCAGCCAAATTTTTATGCCATAAGGGGGTATATTCTGTTACCTCATTAGTGTCTTCGTTACCTGCCACACTTTACTAACTAATTTTATCGTCGGTATTAGCGATGAGCCAAACACCCCCTGGCTTGGCACGCACCAGAACCTGCGAACGGACCGAAAATTCGCACGAACTTTAAAACGCCATTGAAGTTTATAGGACTCGAACGTTCAAAATCAAAAGTGCTAATTTTAAAGGCTAATTTGCATGGTATTGTCCTAAAAAGGGTTTAAAAAAGTTTTAAAAACGGACGTTTTTTGGGAGCAGTGATTCTAATGATGCTTAAAGTGAAAAAAAAAGTGAAATATTCCTTTAAATATCGTACCTGGGGGGTGTCTGTGAAGTGGCGCGTGTTTCCCGTGCTTAGAACAGTCCCTGCACAAAATGACATTTTGAAAGTAATAAAAGTCATTTAAAACTGCTTACAGCTTTAATGTAATGTCCGGTCCCGGTAATATGGATGAAAATCAGTGAGACAAACGGCATGGGTACCCCCCCCCTAGTCAATTACCAGGCCCTTTGGGTCTTGTATGGATATTAAGGGGAACCCCGCACCCAAATTTAAAAAAGCAGTATACAGGCAGTGCAAACAAGACAGGGACTGTAGGTTTGTTGTTAAGTAGAATCTGTTTGTAATTTTGAACTGGTACATTTTTAAAGTGTAGCTCCAGCCAAAAAATCTATTTTTAAGCTTTTTGGAAAACATAGGGAAGGGTTATCACCCACGTGACATTTGTTTTGCTGTGTGTGCACCTCTTCAGAAGATTTTACCTCACTTTCTGTCCCAATGACAAATTTTTTTTGACAATTTGGGGTTTTTAGTGAAACAAGGATTGGTGATAAAGCATCAGTGGAGAGGAGACACGCTTTTCCCATACTAACTCTTACAGGAGAGAATTTCCCTTCCTAGGGGTAGATTTCATCTCACTTCCTGTTGTCTCCTTCCGTTGGATGTTTGAAAGTAGGGGCCTGCGCTATATACTCTGCAGAAATTGCGGCCTTAGGTGTTGGTGTTGCCACAACACTGTAAGCCCTCACAGTTACTCTTGGTGGGCACAGGAACAGGCTCTGCTGTGAAATATTAGATGAAGAATTGTAAATACATGCCCCTGTTGAACAGGGTCAGAAAAATTGGGCCTTTGGTGGTGGTAGTGGTGGTGCTGGTGCCACAACACTGTAAGTCCTCACAGTTACTCTTGGTGGGCGCAGAAACGGGCCCTGCTGTGAAATATTAGATCAAGAATTGTAATTACATGCCCCTGTTAAACAGGGGCAGAAAAATTGGGCCTTAGGCACTGGTGCTGGTGCCACAACACTGCAACCCCTCACAAATACTCTAGTTGAGTGCAGCAACGAACCCTCCTTGCAAAATATTTCAGGGGCTGGAAAATTGGGCCTTAGCCACTGGTGGTGGTGCCCAGAACCAAAAATATTCTTACAAGCTATCAGCATGATCATTGAGGAAGAAGAGGATAGTCACTCAGCATAACAGGATAGTCACTCAGCATCAGCATAGGCAGTCTTGAAGGGATCTGAATTCTCAGTATGAATCTGTAGACCAGGCAATCCAGTGCATCATCAGCATGGGTAGGAATGCTTGGCTGTCCAAAGCCGACATATCCGATGCCTTCAAGCTTCTCCCTATTTTGCCTTCTCTCTGGTAGTGGCATTGGAACGGGTGGAGGGGGTTGTATTATTTCATTACCAAGCTCACCTTTGGGTCCAAAATCAGCTCTTGGCTTTTTGATATTTTTGCTCAAGCGCTCAGCTGGATTCTCATACATAAGGAACTCTGTCAGGAAGTCATCCACTATTTGGACAATTACCTCCTGATCGAGAATTCGAGCCATTTACCCACTGATCTACAGAAGCTTTTGACTGTGTTTTCTGCACTTGATGTTTCACTGGCAAGTAAGAAAATAGAAGGCCCTGCTACCACACTGACTTTTTTGGGTATCGTGTTAGACACTCGGTCCATGCAGGCTAGTCTGCCTGCGGACAAGTTAGCTAGAATCAGGGATTAGATCCATGGGTTTACAATTTCTCAAGCCATTTCCAGGAAAGATTTGCAATCTCTGTTGGGTATGCTGAACTTTGCTATGAGGATCATTCCCCAGGGCAGGTCTTTCTTTTACCGGTTGTTGGCATTGTTACCCTCAGCCCCCGACTCCGATTCTAGGGTCAAATTGGATTCGGAGACCTTGTCTGATCTGCGTATGTGGGATGAGTTCCTCCAGCACTGGAACAGTATCTCCATGTTCATCCTTGCAGTTTTGGCGTTGTCTCCGCAGGTCATTACTGATGCTGCAGCCACCAGGGGCTATGCCACTATTTTTGTATTTTTGGCACACATTGGCTGGTGGCACCCTGGTCGGACGAATGTCGGGTGATTCTCAGGTTCGCACAAACGTCTGCTTTATTTGAGATTTACCTCATAGTGTCTGAAGCACAGGTGTGGGGTCACTTGTGGACAGGCAATACTGTGGTGTTTTTTACGGACAATCAGGCAACCTCCGAGATTATTAACAAGGGTAGGTCTGGTTCTTTGCACATCGTGGCTTTTGTACGCAGACTCATCTGGCTGTCTCTGCAGTTTAATTTCCACATTCACTGTAGGTTTATTAATGGTATACAGAATACAGCTGCGGATGCTCTATCCCAGTTTACTTTCCCGTTATCTTTCCAGCAGGTTCCGGATGCAGACACCTGTGCCACCCCGTCCCCACATTTCTCGCTCCTTTGGATGGATCAGATTCACTCTGGGCTGGCGCGTTGGGATTGATCGACAGGTCACTATCTGTCAACATGAGAAAGGCTTACAACACATCCTGGAAGACTTTTCAAACACTATACCCTAGGCCAGATTGCTACAACAATCAATACCTTTTGGCTTTTGTAGCCTACTGTCACTCACAGCTTAGACTATCACACAACACCATCAAGGGATACATGACGGCTATCCAGCATTTTGTTTCCTTACGGCATCCCGATAGGCCTTCGGTGTTTTTAGCACATTCCATTAAGACCATTCTGAAGGGCATTCAGCAACTTTGCAAAAGAGCCTCGCAGCTCAGCAGCAAGCTCACCTGCAGAGTCTGGAAGCTCAGCAACAAGCCCAGCAGCAATCTGAGGCTCGCTTCATAGAGCTGTTGAAGAAGCAGGAGCAGAGACTCCAACAACAAGTGGATACATTAATGCAGCAACGTCCGCAGACCAGTAAGGCAAGTGGTTCCAATAATACCGCATCATTTTTTGTGAGCCGTTTACTGCCAAAAATAACTGGAGAGGATGATCCTGAGGTGTTTTTGACCACGTTTGATAGGACTGCTGAAAGGGAAAAGTGGCCCAAGGAGCAGTGGGCTGGACTGGTGGCCCCTCTACTATCTGGGGAATCGCAGAAAGCCTATTATGACCTAGAGCCTGACCAAACAAAAGACTATGATGTGCTAAAAACAGAAATATTAGCACAGCTGGGTGTCACCCTGGCCATCCAGGCTCAGTGTGTACATAACTGGACTTTCCAGCTGGGAAAACCCCCAGGTCTCAAATGTATGATCTCATTCACCTGAGCAGGAAGTGGCTGCAGCCAGAGACTTTGACCGCACCAAAGATTGTGGAGTGTGTTGGTATGGATCAGTTCCTGAGATATCTTCCTACTGCCACGCAAAAGTGGGTAAGCCATGGAGACCCAGAAATTGCAGACAAGCTTGTGGATCTGGTTGAGAGGTACTTAGCTACAGAGAACCTGACCGCCTCTTCCAGGGACTCACGGACTTTCCACCCTAAGATCAGACAATCCCCAGCGGCGGGTAAGATGACTCCAAGAGGTGAGGGTGGAGAGAGCGAGAGAGTGGGAGTTATACCTAATGTCTGGCGTGAGCAGCCCGGGAAGTCAAGGCCGCCAGAGGCAGCAAAAAAGATTATTTGCTACCGCTGCCAGAAAGAATGACATATTGCAGCAAATTGCCAAGTTATGGATGAACCTATGCAATGTGACTTTATAAGGGACAGGCGACAGTCGCTGTTTTCGACAGTTGCATGCACTGCCATTCGGGGAACTGAGAAACATTATGCAAAATGTATATTAATGTTAGAAATGTTGCTGTGTTGCTGGATTCAGGTAGCCTGGTGACATTGATAAAAGCTGAATTAGTTACTACAGATATCTCTGAGAATAACAAGGTGGCAGTTATTTGTGTGACATCCGAGAGTATCCTGTGGCTACAGTGGTTTTTGAGACCCCCAAAGGTAACCTCTCTCATCAGGTGGGGTTAGTGTCTCACTTACCACATGATGCCATTGTGGGGAGGGATATTCCGAAATTCTGGGAACTCTGGGATTGTCCTGAGCCCCCGAATGATGCCCCTATAGACAAGGAAGGTGATGACCAGAATTCCTCTGAGATTGGTGAGGACTCTCCAGAATTTCCCTTGTCGGTATTGGCAGGAGAGACTCGAGAAACTGGGCAGGAGCCAACATCTTCAGACGAAAACATGACGTCTGTTGAGTTTTCGGATCTAGAGGTTCACAGGGAAAATGTTGCCACAGAACAGTTAAAAGACCCCACCCTAATAAAAGTATGGGAAAATGTGGTAAGAATAGATAGGTCTAGGCCTGTCATTTCTGAGCACACCTCAACACTGTTTCTGTAGTACCGGGGAGGACTCTATCTTCCTCTAAGCACCCTAATAGACATGTCCTGGCCACAGGTTCTAATGAGCTCCTAAAGGTTTTATTTATCCTAGTAATTATCTCCCCCCCAGTATTTAAAGAGCTTTGGACACTTCCATACCATGTGGATAAGGTCTCCTGTCGCCCCATACCTGGGGCACTCATCATTTGGTTTCCATCCAAGTTTAAACATTTTTGGGGGGGTGTAGTAGACTCTATGGATTAGAAGCAGATGGGAAAGCTTCTGCAAGGGGAGATCGAGACCAGGGCTCCTTGTTCTAGGATCTTGTCCCATTGTGCCATAGTTATTGTCCCTACATCTCTCTAGCACCCCTCTCTACTCTTAAGAGGACCCGCTCCACTTATGATTCTCTCCCCCAGACTAGCATACATCTTAGAAATTAGACCTTTAGTAGAGGCAGAATTGATGATTTTCAGGAGTACGGGAAACTGGGTCCACTCTATAATTTGAGACCTAAACTGTGCTTGAATGTCATGTCTAATCTGCAGGTATTTATAGAACGCCTTGTTGGATATGTTAAATTCCCGTCTTAGATCTAAAAAAGACTTCATGAAGTTACCCTTGTATAACTGAATCAAACGGCTAATACCTTGCCCTTCCCATTCCCACTTTCTCTCTATACCCTTTATTTCAGCCAAATTTTTATGCCATAAGGGGGTATATTCTGTTACCTCATTAGTGTCTTCGTTACCTGCCACACTTTACTAACTAATTTTATCATCGGCATTAGCGATGAGCCGAACACCCCCTGGTTTGGCACGCACCAGAACCTGCGAACGGACCGAAAATTCGCACGAACATTAAAACGCCATTGAAGTTTATAGGACTCGAACGTTCAAAATCAAAAGTGCTAATTTTAAAGGCTAATTTGCATGGTATTGTCCTAAAAAGGGTTTAAAAAAGTTTTAAAAACGGACGTTTTTTTGGGAGCAGTGATTCTAATGATGCTTAAAGTGAAAAAAAAAGTGAAATATTCCTTTAAATATCGTACCTGGGGGGTGTCTGTGAAGTGGCGCGTGTTTCCCGTGCTTAGAACAGTCCCTGTACAAAATGACATTTTTAAAGTAATAAAAGTCATTTAAAACTGCTTACAGCTTTAATGTAATGTCCGGTCCCGGTAATATGGATGAAAATCAGTGAGACAAACGGCATGGGCACCCCCCCCCCCAGTCAATTACCAGGCCCTTTGGGTCTTGTATGGATATTAAGGGGAACCCCGCACCCAAATTTAAAAAAGGAAAGGCGTGGGGCCCCAGGCCCTCTGAACAGCAGTATACAGGCGGTGCAAACAAGACAGGGACTGTAGGTTTGTTGTTAAGTAGAATCTGTTTGTAATTTTGAACTGGTAAATTATTAAAGTGTAGCTCCAGCCAAAAAATCTATTTTTAAGCTTTTTGGAAAACAAAGGGTTATCACCCACGTGACATTTGTTTTGCTGTCTGTGCACCTCTTAAGAAGATTTTACCTCACTTTCTGTCCCAATGACAAATGTTTTTTGACAATTTGGGGTTTTTAGTGAAACAAGGATTGGTGATAAAGCATCAGTGGAGAGGAGACACGTTTTTCCCATACTAACTCTTACAGGAGAGAATTTCCCTTCCTAGCGGTAGATTTCATCTCACTTCCTGTTGTCTCCTTCCGTTGGATGTTTGAAAGTAGGGGCCTGCCCTATATACTCTGCAGAAATTGCGGCCTTAGGTGTTGGTGTTGCCACAACACTGTAAGCCCTCACAGTTACTCTTGGTGGGCGCAGGAACAGGCTCTGCTGTAAAATATTAGATGAAGAATTGTAAATACATGCCCCTGTTGAACAGGGTCAGAAAAATTGGGCCTTTGGTGGTGGTAGTGGTGGTGCTGGTGCCACAACACTGTAAGTCCTCACAGTTACTCTTGGTGGGCGCAGAAACGGGCCCTGCTGTGAAATATTAGATCAAGAATTGCAATTACATGCCCCTGTTAAACAGGGGCAGAAAAATTGGGCCTTAGGCACTGGTGCTGGTGCCACAACACTGCAACCCCTCACAAATACTCTAGTTGAGTGCAGCAACGAACCCTCCTTGCAAAATATTTCAGGGGCTGGAAAATTGGGCCTTAGCCACTGGTGGCGGTGCCCAGAACCAAAAATATTCTTACAAGCTATCAGCATGATCATTGAGGAAGAAGAGGATAGTCACTCAGCATAACAGGATAGTCACTCAGCATCAGCATAGGCAGTCTTGAAGGGATCTGACATTTCAAAAAAAATTATTCGGTTACATCAGCATCAGGTGCTTGGTAGCTGGTGGTGATCCAAGACTGATTCATTTTTATGAAGGTCAGTCGATCGACCGAGTCGGTGGACAGGCGCACCCTGTGATCGGTTACAAAACCTCCAGCAGCACTGAATGTGCGTTCCGAAAGAACGCTGGATGCAGGACAGGCCAGTAGCTCAACTGCATACTGTGCAAGCTCTGGCCAGTGATCCATCCTTAAGACCCAGTAACCCAGAGGATTTTCGGTGGGAAAGGTGTCCAAGTCAGATCTTGCCCCTAGGTATTCCTGCACCATGTAAAACACGCTGGCGATGGTTGCTGGAACCGATCATACCTTGGGGCTGTGGACTAAAAAATTGTCTGAACGCATCGGTCAGACAGCCACCTTCTCCACTGCTCCTTTGACTGACCAAAGCCTCAGCAACACGTTGTCCAGGAACAGGAGTTTGTAACCTCCCAGTCTCTGGGAACGCGTTGCACAGACCTTTCTGCAAGGCCTCCCGAAGATGTTTCATCCTCTGCTTCCTCTGCGACGGCTGCAAGATAAGGTCCGCAACCTTACCCTTGTAACATAGATCAAGGAGGGTTGCCAGCCAGTATTGATCCCTCTCCTTGATACCACGAATAGGAGGATCCTTCCGCAGACTTTGTAGGATCAGGGAGGCCATGCAGCGTAAGTTTGCTGAGGCATTCGGTCCGGAGGCCTCTGGGTCACTAAGGATGACATGATCCAAAGCCACCTCCTCCCAGCCATGTACAAGTCCATGGGTTTCTTGGGACTGTAAATGATCCCTTAAAGACTGCTGCTGATGCTAAGTGCCAGGCTCCACCTCCATGCTGACATAATCCTCCTCTTCCTCCTTCTCCTCCTCCTCGTCCTCTTCCTGTGTGATCGGGCACGCAGGAACAATGTCTGGATAAAGGGGGCCTTGAGAGCTAAGGAAGTCCTCCTCTTCCTGCCTCTGTTCTGCCTCAAGTGCCCTGTCCATTATTCCATGCAGCGTGTGCGCCAACAGGTGGACAAGGGGGACAGTGTCACTGATGCATGCACTGTCACTGCTTACCATCCTCGTGGCCTCCTCAAATGGTGACAGGACAGTGCATGCATCCCTGATCATGGCCCACTGGTGTGGGGAAAAAAAACAAGCTCCCCTGACCCTGTCCAAGTGCCATAGTCGCACAGGTACTCATTGATGGCCCACTGCTGTGTGTGCAGCCGCTGCAGCATGGCCAATGTTGAGTTTCACCTGGTGGGCATGTCACAGATTAGGCGGTTCTTGGGCAGGTTAAATTCCTTTTGGAGGTCAGCCAGCCGAGCACTGGCATTATATGACCTGCGGAAATGCACACAGACTTTCCTGGCCTGCCTCAGGACATCCTGTAAGCCCGGGTACCTGCCCAAGAACCGCTGCACCACCAAGTTAAGGACGTGAGCCAAACAGGGCACATGGGTCAGTTGTCCCTGTTGGAGGGCAGAGAGGAGGTTGGTGCCATTGTCACAAACCACCATACCTGCCTTAAGCTGGCGTGGCGTCAACCACCTCTGAACCTGCCCATGCAGAGCTGACAGAATCTCTGCCCCAGTGTGGCTCCTGTCCCCCAAGCACACCAGCTCAAGCGCCGCATGGCAGTATTTTGGAGGCGTGGTGGCAGAACAACTTCCAACACTACTGCACCTTGCCCTGCATCCTTCCCAGCTGCCAGAAGAGTCACCCAGTGTGCGGTGAAAGATAGGCAATGTCCCTGTCCATGCCTGCTGGACCATGAGTCAGCGGTAATATGCACCTTACCGCCCTGTCCAGCGAGGCCAAGACATTGCCTTCCACATGCCGATAGAGAGCCGGAATCGCCTTCCGTGAGAAAAAGTGGTGTTTGGGAACCTGCTACTGAGGAACCGCACATTCCACAAAATCACGGAAGGGGGCAGAGTCTACCAGCTGAAAAGGCAGCAGTTGAAGTGCTAGCAATTTGTACCCCCTCCTCCTCCTCTCCCCTATCAGGCACCCATGTGGAGTCAGTGACCTCATCATCCCCTCCCTCTTCATCACTGGAGCAAAGCTGGCAATATGCTGCAGCTGGGGGAACATGACTGCCAGATTGCTGTTCTTATTGGGCTCCCCCTCTCTGAGCTCACGTTACTGCCTTCCTCTAGCTGGGTACCAACATTGGAGCCTTCAAAACACCGGGCATCCTCCTGGAGCATGTACCAAACACTGTGGTCAAACAGTTCGAGGGACTCCTCAGGAGGACGTGGTGGGGCTAGGGAAGGAGTGACTGATGCCATTGAGCCGAGGGAAGAGGCCGCGTTGGTAGCTGCTTTGCCAAAGTACCCTGAGCCTGGGTGAGAGAGGATGAGGAGGATGAGGACGGCTTGGTCATCCACTCTACGAAGTCTTCCGCAAGTTGTGGCTCAACACGGCCAGCTGCCGAAAAAAAGTACAAACGCGTCCCACGGCCACGTGCTGATAAGGATGCACCATCTCCACGACCAGCACTGTTGCCTCTAGACACAGAGCCTGCTTGCCCTCTTTTATTGGCTTGTGACTGTCTGCCTCTCCTTGTTGGCCTTCCAGACATACTAATGGCCTGCAGTGAGATGTAGCTGCACAAAGCTGGGATGTATATATATACTGATACTGCAGCTAGCAGAATCAACTGCCTGCCTGTAGTATTATTAGTATGAGAACACCAGCAATTGTCTTCAGGTAGCTTTAGGTGCACTCTGTGCAGAGGACGCAGTACACTAACTGTAAATATTGTAACTGCCTGCCTGTAGTATTAATAGGAGCAGAACAACAGCAATTGTCTTCAGGTAGCTTTAGGTGCACACTGTGCAGAGGACGCAGTACACTAACTGTAAATACTGTAGCTGCCTGCCTGTGGTATTAATAGGATCACAAGAACACCACCAATTTTATTCAGGTAGCTTTAGGTGCACATTGTGCAGAGGACACAGTACACTAACTGTAAATACTGTAGCTGCCTGCCTGTGGTATTAATAGGAGCAGAACAACAGCAATTGTCTCCAGGTAGCTTTAGGTGCACACTGTGCAGAGGACGCACTACACAAACTGTAAATACTGTAGCAGCCTGCCTGTGGTATTAATAGGATCAGAAGAACACCACTAATTTTCTTCAGGTAGCTTTAGGTGCACACTGTGCAGAGGACACAGTGCACTAACTGTAAATACTGTAGCTGCCTGCCTGTGGTATTAATAGGAGCAGAACAACAGCAATTGTCTCCAGGTAGCTTTAGGTGCACACTGTGCAGAGGACGCACTACACTAACTGTAAATACTGTAGCTGCCTGCCTATGATATTAATAGGATCAGAAGAACACCACTACTTTTCTTCAGTTAGCTTTAGGTGCACACTGTGCAGAGGACACAGTGCACTAACTGTAAATACTGTAGCTGCCTGCCTGTGGTATTAATAGTAGCAGAACAAGAGCAATTGTCTCCAGGTAGCTTTAGGTGCACACTGTGCAGAGAACGCACTACACTAACTGTAAATACTGTAGCTGCCTGCCTGTGGTAATGATAGGATCAGAAGAACACCACTAATTTTCTTCAGGTAGCTTTAGGTGCACACTGTGCAGAGGACGCACTACACTAACTGTAAATACTGTAGCTGCCTGCGGTACTGTACTAATAGGATCAGAACACCACTAATTTTGTTTAGGTAGCTTTAGGTGCACACTGTGCAGAGGACGCACTACACTAACTGTAAATACTCTAGCTGCCTGCCTGTGGTATTAATAGGATCAGAAGAACACCACTAATTTTCTTCAGGTAGCTTTAGGTGCACACTGTGCAGAGGACACACTACACTAACTGTAAATACTGTAGCTGCCTGCGGTACTGTACTAATAGGATCAGAAGAACACCACCAATTTTGTTTAGGTAGCTTTAGGTGCACACTGTGCAGAGGACGCACTACACTAACTTGTAAATACTGCAGCTGCCTGCGGTACTGTACCAATAGGATCAGAAGAACACCACTAATTTTCTTCAGGTAGCTTTAGGTGCACACTGTGCAGAGGACGCACTACACTAACTTGTAAATACTACAGCTGCCTGTGGTACAGTACTAATAGGATCAGAAGAACACCACTAATTTTCTTCAGGTAGCTTTAGGTGTACACCGTGCAGAGGACGCACTATACTAACTTGTAAATACTGCAGCTGCCTGCGGTACTGTACTAATAGGATCAGAAGAACACCACTAATTTTCTTCAGGTAGCTTTAGGTGCACACTGTGCAGAGGACGCACTACACTAATGCCCCGTACACACGGTCAGATTTTCCGATGGAGAATGTCTGATCGGAGCGTGTTGTCGGACATTCCGACCATGTGTGGGCTCCATCGGACATTTTCCATCGGATTTTCCGACAGACAAAGTTTGAGAGCAGGCTATAAAATTTTCCGACAACAAAATCCGATCGCGTCAATTCCGACCGTGTGTGGCCTGTTCCGACGCACAAAGTGCCACGCATGCTCAGAAGAAATTCCGGGACGGAACAGCTCGATCTGGTAAACTTAGCGTTCGCAATGGATACAGCACTTTCGTCACGCTGCAATGTTAAAAATGGTTTAATACAGCGCACTCTCTTCTTCTTTATAATGTGAGAAGAATGAAGTAGTTATGCTGCTCATATTCACACAGACTTCTCACAAACGTATTTCTTTACTATTTATCGGGATTCCTTCAATATATTTTGATTTGTCACATCTGACAACATTATTTTTGTGTTGGATTTTTTTTTTTTGTTTTAAGGCAGATTATTTTTTTTTGGTTTGTCTTTTTTTCAAGGCTGAACTTTGTTTTATTGTATTTTTATTTTTACTCCAGAATATTTTTGTGTGTGTTTTGTGTGTCAAGTTACCACAACACCATTGATATGTTGTTCTATTTAATCTGTAGGAGATTGTTTGGTGTTGTTGTCTCTTGTTAATTTCACATTGTACTTTCAAAATGTACCTGAATCCTCACCAACAAACTGTTCTTTTTGGATGAAAACACACATAGGAGAGTATAATTTTCCCAAAAAATTCATTTATTAAGGGCTCACAACTAAACAAAGAGGGAGGCAACACTGGAGAAACAGCTGAAATTGGTGAAGCCTTGGACCCCCAGGGCACACATCAACTATTTTCAAGCAAAATTGGTGGCCTGAGGAGTCCATATCTAAGGGAGTGCAGTCTGGTCCAGAAGTCCCAGAGATCCGGAAAGCAGCAGATGACATCTGTGTCCCCAGGCTGTGGTCATACAAGAGACTGCAGCTTTTGTCAGACCAGACTGAACACAGGGCCTTCACTCTCTCGTCTTCCTTCCACGCTTCCCTCCACGCTGTGGCTGTGGTGGTGGAGTTGTGGCAGCAGGAGGAGGAGGAGGATGGTCCAACTCAATCACGTCGGTCTTGGGTGTGATTTCGCCACTCACCCCCTTAGTTAGGACTTTATTAATAAGTTGCTCACACATGAGGCGTTGACCCATCTGCATGCCCTGCAGCTTTGTGGTAGCCATGCAGGCAAAGGCCTCTTCAGGAGTGGGTAAGGCTCGGAGGGACGCAGAAGCCTCCTGAATAAGCCTGAGTGCAGAATCCTGAACGTGACTCCCCTTCCTCGCTCTTTTGTATGGAAGGCGGGGGGAGGAACCTGCGATTCGGTCATGCTGCGACTGGTCCCAGGCTTCTCCTGGCTGACACTTAGCCCAGCCTCCTCCTGGCTGCAACTTAGCCCCGCCTCCTCCTGGCTGCCACATTCCACAGCCTCCTCCTGGCTGAGGTCTTCCTGTGTATGAAAAAGGGACATAGTTTTAGTTTTTTAGTCATCAATCACACACAATTTTCACCTCCTGACTGTTGCAAATTGAATGTTAACAAATATAACAGACTATCATTCTGAGCCCAGCATTTTTCATTCTTGTCCCAATTTTGGGTGCCTACTACTGTCTATTGATATGTAAAACACTTTTTTCAATCAGCAATTAGTGATCAATAATAACATCTAATAAACATAATTTCTTTATTGACCAGAAATCTGTAGAAGAATGCTATACCTGACTCCAGCTGGGCTCCTCCACTTCTTCCTGGCTGGAAGGCCCAGGTTGGACATTGGAAGCCTCAGCTGGGGTGGAAGGAAGAGTGGAAGGAAGATTTGAGAGGGATTCCCTGACTTCAGTCTGGTCTGACAGAAATCGCAGTCTCTCATAGTACCACAGCCTGGGGACATAAACATCATCTGCTGCAGCTCCGGATCTCTGGGAATCCGTGACCTTCTTGCGCTCCCTAAGATAAGTGCTCCTCAGGCCACCAATTTTGGTTTTTAAATAGGGGATGGTTGCTGTGGGGACCACCAGCTTCACCAACTCCAGCAGTTTCTCCAGCGCTGCCTGCCTCTTTTGTTTATTATTATAATGGGGATGTCTCATCTGGCGCAGACAGGGCAGCTCCCTGTATTTGTCTATGAACAGGGGGAGGAAGTTGTGGTCATTGAAGCCATCCATTTTCTCTGCAAGACACAACACAAGGCAAACCCTAAGGTCAGGCCAAACTCTCCTAATCTTGTTACAATATAGGCTTCAATTTCGAAGCAGTATAGGCCCAAGTTTAGATCTTACCTTCGTTATCACGATCGGTGTCTCCGATGCTCCTTCCTCCGCTCACAGATCGTACGTAATACGCACGCGTGTTACGCTTTATACACACTGCGCATGCGTGTAACTCTGCCCGCCCCTGACGTTCTTTCTAGTCTATTCCCCACCCCTTTTCGTTCTGCGCAGTGGGGGAAGAGCACATGGTGGAGACACAGCAGGTGCGTGCTAATTACAGGAAGGAGGAGGAAAGCCCGGATCCGGAGACGTCCCGATCCAGAAGGAGATTTAAGGCCTCAAATATGTCCTTTGTGGAGATGTTGGAGATGGTCGACATCCTGAAGAAGGCCGACTATGATGGAAAGTATGGACCTTACCCCAACCCCAATGTCAGAAAGGCCAAGATCATGGCGAAAGTGGTCAGGAGTCTGCACCAGAATTTCGGGGTACGTCGATCGAAAGATCAGCTCAGGAAGCGGTGGTCGGACCTCAAAATTACGAGAACATGAGCAGTACAGAAAGACCCGGAGAGTGCTGCAAAAAAGTAAGTAGTTGTGCTGTGTTCCTATTCTTTATGTTTATTATGTTCGTGCTGCTCCATGTGCTTTTCTTAAAAGTGTACATTTTAAAATGGCAACTTTCATGTTCATGGGCACATTGTTCGTTCGTATCAAACATTTTTCTTTCGGCCTATAAAACACCATTGTTTTGGCCATATGCATTTGGCCACATTTTTTACGCCCTACTTGTATGAAACTAATTTGGTTGTGCAGATGGCTTTGTTACTAGAATGAAATGCAAAGTAGATTCTGTGTAAGGAGAGGACACTGAGCAGCTGTTTTCACATCTGGACACTGGAGCACTAGTGTGGGACCCCAGAACACCTTTTTTATTAGGGGGGGCACACAGGTGCTCCAGTGTATACTATGAAGGGGTCTCCATCTGTGAAGCTTGTACTAAACAGGCAAAGTATTGCAGCTTGACAAAGGACACTGAAAATGCTACATTTTGGAACTTTGCCAAAATTGACAATTGTACCCCACTTCCAAGCAATGTTTCCTATTTATAGTTCTGCCATCAAATATCTGTGTGCTAAGTATAGCATTTTTGTTTTACATAGGGGAGAAAAGACTCGGAGGACACCCCTCATCCGAGGAGACCACAAACCCCCCCCTCTGGAAGAAGGGGAAATCCCCCCAACACAAGAAGAGCAGGAGGAAGAAGACGTGGTGGAACTAGTCACCACAACAGGTGAGTGTCTGCGACCACAGGCTCAGGTAAGAGATGGATGCCGGCATATTTATAATACCTGTTTTTGTTTGGTTTCTCTCTTTTTAGGTGATCGTGATGTTGTGGATCCAGATCCTTGCACATCAGAAAGTGCCCAGATCCTGATCGGGGAGATCATGGGGTGTAATTTAGAATTGGAAAACCTCAAGAAAAACATCAATGATGTTATTCAAAAAAATAAAAACATCATTGATGTTTTGGGGCAAGTTTAAAACCCCTCCAAATCACTTTCTTCTTTTGTGTGCTACAAAGTTCTAAATAGCGATTTTTAGAAAAGAAAAATTTGGAGGATGTACACAGTGTGCCAACATGTGCTATCT